>OX638141.1:0-395000 GCA_951805005.1 Othius punctulatus | reverse complement strand
CTTTCATTGGCAATAGAATTTTCGTAAGTCTGTTAAGTTATATTACATTAGATTAGATTAAGTTTGGTTAGTTCATGTTAGGTTAGATTAGAATATATTAAGTTTTGTTAAGTTGGGTTGGATTAAATCAGATATATTATCACTACTATATACTACAAATCAGTTCAGGTATATGTGTTTACCACTTGGTGAAACATGGTTAATCAAAACATAAATAACAGACTTGGTTAAAGTTTCGCGAATTTATAAATAAACTCAACATTTTTTTCGGTTTCTAGACCATTCTCAAGAGTGCAAATTAGTAATTTTAATGGTAGTCTAATTAGTTGATGAACAATTAATTAACAGTGTGACACAAACAAAGAAATCGTTAGTTTAATTTAAGTTGTAAAAGTTTTTCATCTATATTGGTTTCACTTGTTTCACAAAACCAATATTTTCAATTTTCCTTTAAATTACTTAGTTTTGATTTACTTTTTTGTAAACACTAGAGAAAATCTTTTTCGTTTTATTTTTGTTTTAATACTGAGTTGTTTCACATGTCCAAATGAAAACTAGGCAAATGGAAAGGACTGCTGACTCAAAACTAGGAATTCAAAGAAAACTTGAATATATTCGTCGGTAAGAGTAAAACAAACAAAAAATCAAAATTTTAACAGATTGTATTCACAGTAATATAATTTAAGTACGATTTTCAGCAGTTTAAAAAAAATAGTAATTCAAAACTATTTCGAAGGAAAATTCAAACTTTTGGTTTAGGTATCTGCAATTTAAACAATTGAAACCAATAACAATGAAAATCAGTAAAAAAGAAACAAAACAAAATCAAAAATGAAACACAATTTAAACAATTGAAACCAATAATGATGAAAAATTAATAAAAAACAAAAATTGAAAATTAATGAGATTGTATCACCGTATTATCAGCATTTTTGTATGATTTTCAGTAGTTAGTTTTTTTTAAATTTTTATCAGTAATCCAAGACTATTTTGATACCAAATTCAAAATTTTAGTTCAGGTGTCTATAATCTAAACAATTGAAACCAATAATGATGAAAAATCTGTAAAAATAAAGCAAAACAAAATCGAAAATGTATCAGATTATGTTTCACCTAATCATCATTATTTTCGTATGAATTGTAATAGTGTATTTAACCTATTTTTAATAAATTAGTGTTTCTTAGTTAAGTATGTACTTAAAAAATGTTTAATATTGGTTTTAATGTCTCAAATTAGGATAAAATTAAACCACTATTCATTAAAAATCAGTAAAAATGAAACAAAACATAATAGAAAATGAAATGAATGAAAATATCGTTTTGGTATGATTTTTAGTAGTGTACTTTTTTTTTGATAAATTAGTAATTCAAAATTACCTATTTCAAAGGCGAAAATATTGAGTTTAGAGGCACAAATTTGGATATAAAGAAACTAAGGAGTAAGTGACTAAGGGATGAGGATGAAAAATCAGTAATAATAAACAAACAAAAATCGAAAATTAACGAGATTGTGTATCACGGTATTATCATCATTTTGGTATGAATTTCAGTTGTTAGGTTGTTTATTTTTTTTTAGTAATTCAAAACTATTTTGAAAGAAAATCCTAAATTTTGGTTCAGTTGTCTATTTAAAGTTAATCAGAAGACAGTTGTCTGGACATACATGGCGATCTACTAACTCGCAGCCAAACTTTGACAGATTACAGATGGCGTGATTTTAAGAAAAACAAAAGTTTTTTGGACATGGATCCGATTCGCTTTTGTTTTTTGAAACATGAAGTTTTAGCAAAATATAGGGACCGCTTTGGAAACAAACCAAAATAGTTACATACATGACATGATTTTGGCACATTTTTGGTTTTGCACATTCAGAAGAGTTTGTGAACTGAAAAATTTAGGACAGAAGAATACGCGGATATTACTCATTAGGCATAAGGCAAATTAAGTACAGTCATGCTCACATACATCTATACCATTTTAAGTTCAAATTGAGACAAATCAAGTTCAAATTGAGACCATTCAATTTCAAATTGACACCATTCAATTTCAAATTGAAGCCAATAAGTTCAAATTGATACCAGTTAATGTCAAATTGAGACCAATCAATTTCAAATTGAGACTAAACAAAATCAAGTTGACACCAAACAATATCAAGTTGAGAGTAAACAAATCAAATTTATTATGACAACTTGATATTGTTTAGTGTCAACTTGATTTTGTTTAGTCTCAATTTGAACTTGATTGGTGTCAATTTGAAATTGATTGGTATCAATTTGAACTTGATTGGTCTCAATTTGAACTTGATTGGCCTCAATTTGAAATCGATTGGTCTCAATTTGAACTTGATTGGTCTCAATTTGAACTTGATTGGTCTCAATTTGAACTTGAAAAGGTATAGTACAAGAAATTAATGCAATGACAACTTGTTTGTACTAGATTTATGTGAGCATGACTGTACAAGCTACGTTCAAGAAAGTGGTGTGAACCTTTCCAACTACTTCCAACGAAATGATAACTTATGAAAAAATCCAGTTAAATTATAAATTGCGTGTATCTTTTCTAGTAGAAATTCAGCAACTCTCTAAAATTTCAGCAATGTAAAAATGCATATTTGATTTGCATCTTGACCAGTTTTATCTATTAGATCCAGCATTAAAGTTGGCACCACTTACATAAAAGCTCTGTAGGTTTAATGCATGAAGCATGAAGCATGAAGCATGAAGCACGATACATATTTGATTTGCATCTTGACCAGTATTATCTATTAGATCCAGCATTAAAGTTGGCACACAAAAGCTCTGTAGGTTTAATGCATGAAGCATGAAGCATGAAGCATGAAGCATGAAGCATGAAGCACGATACATATTTAATTTGCATCTTGAGCAGTATTATCTATTAGATCCAGCATTAAAGTTGGCACCACTTCCATAAAAGCTATGTAGGTTTGATGCATGAAGCATGAAGCATGAAGCATGAAGCATGAAGCACGATACATATTTGATTTGCATCTTGACCAGTATTATCTATTAGATCCAGCATTAAAGTTGGCACCACTTCCATAAAAGCTCTGTAGGTTTAATGCATGAAGCATGAAGCATGAAGCACGATACATATTTGATTTGCATCTTGACCAGTATTATCTATTAGATCCAGCATTAAAGTTGGCACCACTTCCATAAAAGCTCTGTAGGTTTAATGCATGAAGCATGAAGCATGAAGCATGAAGCACGATACATATTTGATTTGCATCTTGACCAGTATTATCTATTAGATCCAGCATTAAAGTTGGCCCACAAAAGCTCTGTAGGTTTAATGCATGATGCATCAAGGTGTGATGTATTTGCAAATTAATGTATTGGCATTTGTGTACAAGTCTTTTGATGTTAGAAAGATACTTACATGCCATCGGGATCGTGCTTGCCCAGGTTGTCCTCGACTTGTGTGGAGCCCTTCTTCAGCAGTCTCTCCCTGGCCTGCAGCTTGGAGTGCCTGCAGGCTGCAGCGTTCACGTTCTCCACCAGCTCCCTGCTCTGCCACAGGCACTGCTTGTACTTCTTCACGTGCTCCCCGGAGGCCCCAGCCGCGCTCCTTGGGGTCACCTCGGAGTTGAGGTGCCTCAGCACCTCAATCTGGGTCAACACCTTCTGGGCTTCGGCGTACATCTCGAAGAAGACGTCCGCCTCATGCTTCATGAGGTTCCTGAGGTAGTAATACAGCGTGGTGGACGACTTCTTCAGCGAGAGCATGAGGTCGGTCTCCTGGGAGATGTAGTGGACGCTGTCCGCGATCTGGGAGTAGAGGCTGCCCGAAGAGTACACCCTGTCAGGGTTCTTCATCAAGTTTTTGACCACTGGAGGTATGGTAGCATCTGGTGATCTCACGAACTGTCCGCGCTTGAAGAGTACCATGGTGGAGCTCGCGTTGGTCTAGAGAAGTTTGTTTCTTTAGTAGAATCGCCATAATTTACCATGATTGAGGTATATAAATTGCTTGTATCTTAGGAAAAAATTGAGCAACGTAACATATTTGATTTGCATCTTGGGCAGTATTATCAATTAGATCCAGCATTAAAGTTGGCATAAACGTAGCATCTAACTTTAGATTACGTATTTAGATCTAAATTTATTCTTATCTTTACCACGTTGAGGCAAAAGCAAAATTTTGTAAAAATTACTTAAAGAAATAAAATTGTTTGTACTCACTTCATCCAAACACTCAAAAACTTTCCTGCTGCTGCTATCGTCGTAAAACATATTCTCGGTGATCAGCAGCTGATCTGCGAGCGCAACCCCACTGCTGGCTTCCAGCCACTCCTGCAGGGTCTTCAGGAGGGTCCTCTCGTCCACCTCGTAGCAGTAATAGCAGTAATTGTAGACGGAGAACACGCGCAGGATCTTCTGGTCGAGGATGTCCTGCAGCTCCAGGAAGACGCTCCTCCCGGACTGCGTGGCGCCCCGCTCCTTGGGGTCGTACCGCAGGACGACCCTCAGCCACTCCTCCAGGCGCTTCTTCAGCGGCGCGGAGATGTGGTTCTCCTTCAGGATCTCCCTGCTGAAGACCACCTCGCCCGACCGGGACGTGTACAGGCAGATGTCCTCCGGGGACTTCCTCTGGATGAGGTCAAGTCTGGAAATTACGTAGGACATGTGCTCACGTATTTTTCGTGTGTGAAAGGGTGAAAACGATGATTGCGGCCAATTTTGCGACGGGAATGGAATTTGCGGCCCTTTGTGAGGATGTAATTATGTAGAGTTGTTACGTTATTCCCTTATGCGAGTTTCGTGGCTTCGATAAGAAATATTGGTGAAGATTACAACAATTTTTGTCCCTTAGACATAAATAGCCGTTTCCGAAAAAAAAATCTGCGCATACTTCAGAAACGTTAAAAATATTTCGTCAAAATTTCTTGACTAGTGTTATCTATGAAAATATTACAGAATTTCAAAAATTTCTAATCTATACGAAAAACTCGAATAGAAAAAATTAGCCTGCCTATTTTGCGGACTCACTTAGATCATTTCCAATGAGACTGCTTTGATCATATTAAATAAAATTTGAAAGCGATTAGGTAATTAAATTTAGTCAAGCTTTGACTAAGAAAATTTAATTGTAAATTACAAAATCTTCATTATAAATTGCTCACTGGTTCAGTTTCTAAGGATACCATTGTTAAAACAATTGTATCCTAGGTAACTGAACCTTGGACCATGGTTCAGTTACCTAGGATACAATTGTTAATACAATGGTATCCTAGGCAACTGAACCATGGTCAAGGATGATCCACGATCGTACAAGTTGTATGAACGTAGATCAGTTTGACTATGGTTCAGTTACCTAGGATACCATTATTGACACTATTGTATCCTAGGTGACTGAACCACGATCAAGGATGATCTCCGTTCATACAACTTGTCCTTAGGCCCAGTTGTATGATCGTGGATTATCCTTGACCATGGTTCAGTTGCCTTGGATACCATTGTATTAACAATTGTATCCTAGGTAATTGAACCATGGTCAAGGTTACCCATGATCGTACAACTGGGCCTTAGAAATTGAACCACGATCAAGGATGATCCACGATCATACAACTGGGCCTTACAAGATGGAATGTAAAGAGTGTTAATTTCTGACCTATCTACTGGATTCATCTTCGGGAGAAAGGGATGCTTCCCACAAACGACCTCGAACGCGACAATCCCGAAGGACCAGTAATCCACGTTGCAGCTGTACGCCTCGTTTCGGAAGATTTCAGGGGCCAGGTAATGAATGGTCCCCACGAAACTGGCCACCACCGAGCCCAGCTCCTTGGCGTATCCCAGATCTATGAGCTTGTAGACCGTTTCGTTGGGCCTGTCGTCGGTCTTCTGGAGGACGATGTTCTCCGGCTTCAGGTCCCTGTGGGTGATCTTCCGCGCGTGCAGATACGCCACGGCGCCGCAGAGGTCCTTCAGGATGTACCTGACCTCGGTCTCTGGAAGGCCGCTGGCGTTTCGGGCGGTCTTCAGGCAGTGCCGGAGGTTGCCCAGGGAGCAGTACTCCATGGACAGGAGGGGCAGCCTGCTGGGGTTGTACCTGGAGAGGGTGTTGGCGAGGGCGTCGGGCAGAGGCCTGTAGGAGACGATGTTGGGGTGGTTGATGGCGCACATGATTTCAACCTCCTTGGTCCAGCGCTCCTTCTGCTTGGGAGGAATCTGGCCTGGTAACTCCCATCTGCACTTCTTTATTGCTGAAATTAAAGGGCACCAATACTAATCAATACAATAATAATCAGTTTTTGGTTTAATTTTCAGAAATTTCAGTAAAAACTAACCCATACTTGTAAATGCATAAAGTTATACTTTTGATTTTCTTACTTATTTAATACTGAAACTTTGTCAAATTTTCAGTTGAGTAAGCTTCAGTTGTACGAAACACAGATCTAATGTTAAATATGTAATTAATTAATTTTCAGAAATTTCATTAATAGCTAACTCATACTTGTAAATGCATAAAGTTATACTTTTGATTTTCTTACTTATTTAATACTGAAACTTAGTCAAATTTTCAGTAAAATTAGGTTTAGGTGTACTGTGTACGAATTTAATATCAAATTTGCAAATAATAAATTTTCAGAAATTTCAGTAATAGCTAACCGGTACTTATCAATGCAGAAAATTATATGTATGATTTTCTCACTTGTTTAATACTGAAACTCGGTCAAATTTTCAGGAGCATTAGTTTTAGGTGTACTGTAGAAGAATCTAATATCAAATTTGCTAAAAATAAATTTTCAGAAATTTCAGTAATAGCTTACCCACAAATGTAAATGCATAAAGTTATACTTTTGAATTTCTAACTTATTTAATACTGAAACTTTGTCAAATTTGCAGTAGAATTAGTTTCAGGTGTATTGTATACGAATTTATTATCAAATTTGCAAATAATAAATTTTCAGAAATTTCAGTAATAGCTAAAAAATACTTGTCAATGCAGAAAGTTATATGTTTGAATTTCTCAGTTAATTATGACTGAAACTTTGTCAAATTTTCAGTAAAATTAGTTTTATGTGTACTGTACACGAATCTAATATCAAATTTGCATATAATAAATTTTCAGAAATTTCAGTAATAGATGACCCATACTTGTAAATGCATAAAGTTATACTTTGGATTTTCTCACTTATTTAATACTGAAACTTTGTCAAATTTGCAGTAGAATTAGTTTTAGGTATACTGTACACGAATCTAATATCAAATTTGCTAAAAATAAATTTTCAGAAATTTCAGTAATCGCTAACCCATACTTATCAATGCAGAAAATTATATGTATGATTTTCTCACTTGTTTAATACTGAAACTCGGTCAAAGTTTCAGGAGCATTAGTTTTAGGTGTACTGTACACGAATCTAGAATCAAATTTGCTAAAAATTAATTTTCAGAAATTTCAGTAATAGCTAACCCATACTTGTCAATGCATAAAGTTATTCTGTTGATTTTCTCACTTATTTAATACTGAAACTTTGTCAAATTTTCAGGAGAATTAGCTTCAGGTGTACTGCACACGAATCTAATATCAAATTTGCTAAAAATAAATTTTCAGAAATTTCAGTAATAGCTAACCCATAATTGTCAATGCATAAAGTTATTCTCTTAATTTTCTCACTTATTTAATACTGAAACTTTGTCAAATTTTCAGAAAAATTAGTTTTAGTTGTACTCTACACGAATCTAATATCAAATTTGCATATAATAAATTTTCAGAAATTTTAGTAATAGCTTACCCACAAATGTAAATGCATAAATTTATACTTTTGAGTTTCTTACTTATTTAATACTGAAACTTTGTCAAATTTTCAGTAGAATTAGTTTTAGGTGTGCTCTACACGAATCTAATATCAAATTTGCATATAATAAATTTTCAGAAATTTCAGTAATAGCTAACCAATACTTGTGAATGCCGAGAGTTATATGTTTGATTTTCTCAGTTATTTATTACTGAAACATTGTCAAATTTTCAGTAAAATTAGTTTCAGGTGTATTGTATACGAATCTAATATCAAATTTGCATATAATAAATTTTCAGAAATTTCAGTAATAGCTAACCAATACTTGTGAATGCCGAGAGTTATATGTTTGATTTTCTCAGTTATTTAATACTGAAACTTTGTCAAATTTTCAGTAGAATTAGTTTCAGGTGTACTGTATACGAATCTAATATCAAATTTGCTAAACATAAATTTTCAGAAATTTCAGTAATAGCTAACCCATACTTGTCAATGCTGAATGTTATTTGTCTGATTTTCTCTCTTATTTAATACTGAAACTTCATCAAATTTTCAGTAGAATTAATTTCAGATATACTGTATACGAATCTAATATCAAATTTGCAAATAATAAATTTTCAGAAATTTCAGTAATAGGTAACCAATACTTGTCAATGCAGAAAGTTATAAGTTTGATTTTCTCAGTTATTTAATACTGAAACTTTGTCAAATTTTCAGAAAAAATAGTTTTAGGTATACTGTATACGAAACTTATATCAAATTTGCTAAAAATAAATTTTCAGGAATTTCAGTAATAGCTTACCCACAAATGTAAATATATAAATTTATACTTTTGAGTTTCTCACTTATTTAATACTGAAACTTTGTCAAATTTTCAGGAAAATTAATTTCAGGTGTACTGTATACGAATCTAATATCAAATTTGCAAATAATAAATTTTCAGAAATTTCATTAAAAGCTAACCCATACTTGTAAATGCATAAAGTTATTCTTTTGATTTACTCACTTATTTAATACTGAAACTTTGTCAAATTTTCAGTAGAATTAGTTTCAGGTGTACTGTATACGAATTTATTATCAAATTTGTAAATAATAAATTTTCAGAAATTTCAGTGATAGATAAGCCATACTTGTCAATGCAGAAAGTTAAGTGTTTGATTTTCTCCCTTATTTAATACTGAAACTTTGTCAAATTTTCAGGAGAATTAGCTTCAGGTGTACTGCACACGAATCTAATATCAAATTTGCTAAAAATAAATTTTCAGAAATTTCAGTAATAGCTAACCCATAATTGTCAATGCATAAAGTTATTCTGTTGATTTTCTCACTTATTTAATACTGAAACTTTGTCAAATTTTCAGGAGAATTAGCTTCAGGTGTACTGCACACGAATCTAATATCAAATTTGCTAAAAATAAATTTTCAGAAATTTCAGTAATAGCTAACCCATAATTGTCAATGCATAAAGATATTCTGTTGATTTTCACACTTATTTAATACTGAAACCTTGTCAAATTTTCAGTGGAATTAGTTTCAGGTGTACTGCATACGAATCTAATATCAGATTTGCTAAAAATAAATTTTCAGAAATTTCAGTAATAGCTTACCAACAAATGTAACCGCATACAGTTATACTTTTGAATTTCTCACTTATTTAATACTGAGACTTTGTTAAATTTTCAGGAGAATTAGCTTCAGGTGTACTGCACACGAATCTAATATCAAATTTGCTAAAAATAAATTTTCAGAAATTTCAGTAATAGCTAACCCATAATTGTCAATGCATAAAGTTATTCTGTTGATTTTCTCACTTATTTAATACTGAAACTTTGTCAAATTTTCAGGAGAATTAGCTTCAGGTGTACTGCACACGAATCTAATATCAAATTTGCTAAAAATAAATTTTCAGAAATTTCAGTAATAGCTAACCCATAATTGTCAATGCATAAAGATATTCTGTTGATTTTCACACTTATTTAATACTGAAACTTTGTCAAATTTTCAGTGGAATTAGTTTCAGGTGTACTGCATACGAATCTAATATCAGATTTGCTAAAAATAAATTTTCAGAAATTTCAGTAATAGCTTACCAACAAATGTAACCGCATACAGTTATACTTTTGAATTTCTCACTTATTTAATACTGAGACTTTGTTAAATTTTCAGGAGAATTAGCTTCAGGTGTACTGCACACGAATCTAATATCAAATTTGCTAAAAATAAATTTTCAGAAATTTCAGTAATAGCTAACCCATAATTGTCAATGCATAAAGTTATTCTGTTGATTTTCTCACTTATTTAATACTGAAACTTTGTCAAATTTTCAGGAGAATTAGCTTCAGGTGTACTGCACACGAATCTAATATCAAATTTGCTAAAAATAAATTTTCAGAAATTTCAGTAATAGCTAACCCATAATTGTCAATGCATAAAGATATTCTGTTGATTTTCACACTTATTTAATACTGAAACTTTGTCAAATTTTCAGTAGAATTAGTTTCAGGTGTACTGCATACGAATCTAATATCAGATTTGCTAAAAATAAATTTTCAGAAATTTCAGTAATAGCTTACCAACAAATGTAACCGCATACAGTTATACTTTTGAATTTCTCACTTATTTAATACTGAGACTTTGTTAAATTTTCAGGAGAATTCGCTTCAGGTGTACTGCACACGAATCTAATATCAAATTTGCTAAAAATAAATTTTCAGAAATTTCAGTAATAGCTAACCCATAATTGTCAATGCATAAAGTTATTCTGTTGATTTTCTCACTTATTTAATACTGAAACTTTGTCAAATTTTCAGGAGAATTAGCTTCAGGTGTACTGCACACGAATCTAATATCAAATTTGCTAAAAATAAATTTTCAGAAATTTCAGTAATAGCTAACCCATAATTGTCAATGCATAAAGTTATTCTGTTGATTTTCTCACTTATTTAATACTGAAACTTTGTCAAATTTTCAGGAGAATTAGCTTCAGGTGTACTGCACACGAATCTAATATCAAATTTGCTAAAAATAAATTTTCAGAAATTTCAGTAATAGCTAACCCATAATTGTCAATGCATAAAGATATTCTGTTGATTTTCACACTTATTTAATACTGAAACTTTGTCAAATTTTCAGTAGAATTAGTTTCAGGTGTACTGCATACGAATCTAATATCAGATTTGCTAAAAATAAATTTTCAGAAATTTCAGTAATAGCTTACCAACAAATGTAACCGCATACAGTTATACTTTTGAATTTCTCACTTATTTAATACTGAGACTTTGTTAAATTTTCAGGAGAATTAGCTTCAGGTGTACTGCACACGAATCTAATATCAAATTTGCTAAAAATAAATTTTCAGAAATTTCAGTAATAGCTAACCCATAATTGTCAATGCATAAAGTTATTCTGTTGATTTTCTCACTTATTTAATACTGAAACTTTGTCAAATTTTCAGGAGAATTAGCTTCAGGTGTACTGCACACGAATCTAATATCAAATTTGCTAAAAATAAATTTTCAGAAATTTCAGTAATAGCTAACCCATAATTGTCAATGCATAAAGATATTCTGTTGATTTTCACACTTATTTAATACTGAAACTTTGTCAAATTTTCAGTGGAATTAGTTTCAGGTGTACTGCATACGAATCTAATATCAGATTTGCTAAAAATAAATTTTCAGAAATTTCAGTAATAGCTTACCAACAAATGTAACCGCATACAGTTATACTTTTGAATTTCTCACTTATTTAATACTGAGACTTTGTTAAATTTTCAGGAGAATTAGCTTCAGGTGTACTGCACACGAATCTAATATCAAATTTGCTAAAAATAAATTTTCAGAAATTTCAGTAATAGCTAACCCATAATTGTCAATGCATAAAGTTATTCTGTTGATTTTCTCACTTATTTAATACTGAAACTTTGTCAAATTTTCAGTAGAATTAGTTTCAGGTGTACTGCATACGAATCTAATATCAGATTTGCTAAAAATAAATTTTCAGAAATTTCAGTAATAGCTTACCAACAAATGTAACCGCATACAGTTATACTTTTGAATTTCTCACTTATTTAATACTGAGACTTTGTTAAATTTTCAGGAGAATTAGCTTCAGGTGTACTGCACACGAATCTAATATCAAATTTGGTAAAAATAAATTTTCAGAAATTTCAGTAATAGCTAACCCATAATTGTCAATGCATAAAGTTATTCTGTTGATTTTCTCACTTATTTAATACTGAAACTTTGTCAAATTTTCAGGAGAATTAGCTTCAGGTGTACTGCACACGAATCTAATATCAAATTTGCTAAAAATAAATTTTCAGAAATTTCAGTAATAGCTAACCCATAATTGTCAATGCATAAAGATATTCTGTTGATTTTCACACTTATTTAATACTGAAACTTTGTCAAATTTTCAGTGGAATTAGTTTCAGGTGTACTGCATACGAATCTAATATCAGATTTGCTAAAAATAAATTTTCAGAAATTTCAGTAATAGCTTACCAACAAATGTAACCGCATACAGTTATACTTTTGAATTTCTCACTTATTTAATACTGAGACTTTGTTAAATTTTCAGGAGAATTAGCTTCAGGTGTACTGCACACGAATCTAATATCAAATTTGCTAAAAATAAATTTTCAGAAATTTCAGTAATAGCTAACCCATAATTGTCAATGCATAAAGTTATTCTGTTGATTTTCTCACTTATTTAATACTGAAACTTTGTCAAATTTTCAGGAGAATTAGCTTCAGGTGTACTGCACACGAATCTAATATCAAATTTGCTAAAAATAAATTTTCAGAAATTTCAGTAATAGCTAACCCATAATTGTCAATGCATAAAGATATTCTGTTGATTTTCACACTTATTTAATACTGAAACTTTGTCAAATTTTCAGTAGAATTAGTTTCAGGTGTACTGCATACGAATCTAATATCAGATTTGCTAAAAATAAATTTTCAGAAATTTCAGTAATAGCTTACCAACAAATGTAACCGCATACAGTTATACTTTTGAATTTCTCACTTATTTAATACTGAGACTTTGTTAAATTTTCAGGAGAATTAGCTTCAGGTGTACTGCACACGAATCTAATATCAAATTTGCTAAAAATAAATTTTCAGAAATTTCAGTAATAGCTAACCCATAATTGTCAATGCATAAAGTTATTCTGTTGATTTTCTCACTTATTTAATACTGAAACTTTGTCAAATTTTCAGGAGAATTAGCTTCAGGTGTACTGCACACGAATCTAATATCAAATTTGCTAAAAATAAATTTTCAGAAATTTCAGTAATAGCTAACCCATAATTGTCAATGCATAAAGTTATTCTGTTGATTTTCTCACTTATTTAATACTGAAACTTTGTCAAATTTTCAGGAGAATTAGCTTCAGGTGTACTGCACACGAATCTAATATCAAATTTGCTAAAAATAAATTTTCAGAAATTTCAGTAATAGCTAACCCATAATTGTCAATGCATAAAGATATTCTGTTGATTTTCACACTTATTTAATACTGAAACTTTGTCAAATTTTCAGTAGAATTAGTTTCAGGTGTACTGCATACGAATCTAATATCAGATTTGCTAAAAATAAATTTTCAGAAATTTCAGTAATAGCTTACCAACAAATGTAACCGCATACAGTTATACTTTTGAATTTCTCACTTATTTAATACTGAGACTTTGTTAAATTTTCAGGAGAATTAGCTTCAGGTTTACTGCACACGAATCTAATATCAAATTTGCTAAAAATAAATTTTCAGAAATTTCAGTAATAGCTAACCCATAATTGTCAATGCATAAAGTTATTCTGTTGATTTTCTCACTTATTTAATACTGAGACTTTGTTAAATTTTCAGGAGAATTAGCTTCAGGTGTACTGCACACGAATCTAATATCAAATTTGCTAAAAATAAATTTTCAGAAATTTCAGTAATAGCTAACCCATAATTGTCAATGCATAAAGTTATTCTGTTGATTTTCTCACTTATTTAATACTGAAACTTTGTCAAATTTTCAGGAGAATTAGCTTCAGGTGTACTGCACACGAATCTAATATCAAATTTGCTAAAAATAAATTTTCAGAAATTTCAGTAATAGCTAACCCATAATTGTCAATGCATAAAGTTATTCTGTTGATTTTCTCACTTATTTAATACTGAAACTTTATCAAATTTTCAGTAGAATTAGTTTCAGGTGTACTGCACACGAATCTAATATCAAATTTGCTATAAATAAATTTTCAGAAATTTCAGTAATAGCTTACCCTCAAATGTAAATGTAAAGTTATCCTTTTGAATTTCTCACATATTTAATACTGAAACTATGTCAAATTTTCAGGAAAATTAGCTTCAGGTTTACTGCACACGAATCTAATATCAAATTTGCTAAAAATAAATTTTCAGAAATTTCAGTAATAGCTTACCCACAAATGTAACTGCATACAGTTATACTTTTGAATTTCTCACTTATTTAATACTGAAACTTTGTCAAATTTTCAGGAGAATTAGTTTCAAGTGTGCTCTACATGAATCTAATATCATATTTGCATTTAATAAATTTTCAGAAATTTCAGTAAGAGCTAACTCATACTTGTAAATGCATAAAGTTATACTTATGATTTTCTCACTTATTTTATACTGAAACTTTGTCAAATTTTCAGGAAAATTAGCTTCAGGTGTACAAAACATATATCTAATATTAAATATGCTATTACCTACTTTTCAAAAATTTCAGTAATAGCTTACTCATACTTGTAAATGCATTAAGTGATATTTTTGATTTTCTTGCTTTTTGTAATACTGAAACTTTTAGAAAATTTCAGGAGAATTATTAGGTTTAGGTGTAATAAACACAAATCTAACGTTAATTATTCAATTCAGAAATTTTCAGAAATTTCAGTAATAGCTAACCCATACTTGAAAATGCATAAAGTTATACTTTTCATTTTCTCACTTATTTAATACTGAAATGTTGTCAAATTTTCAGGAGAATTAATTTCAGGTGTACTGTAAACGAATTTATTATCAAATTCCAAATAATAAATTTTCAGAAATTTCAGCAATAGCTAACGAACACTTGTCAATGCAGAAAGTTATATGTTTGATTATTTTCTCAGTTATTTAATACTGAAACTTAGTCAAATTTTCAGTACAATTAGTTTTAGGTGTACTGTATACGAATTTAATACCAAATTTCCATATAATAAATTTTCAAAAATTTCAGTAATAGTTTACCCATACTTGTCAATGCTGAAAGTTATATGTTTGATTTTCTCAGTTATTTAATACTTAAACTTTGTCAAATTTTCAGTAGAATTAGTTTCAGGTGTACTGTATACGAATTTATTATCAAATTTACAAATAATAATTTTTCAGAAATTTCAGTAATAGCTAACTCATACTTGTCAATGCTGAAAGTTATTTGTCTGATTTTCTCCCTTATTTAATACTGAAATTTTGTCAAATTTTCAGTACAATTAGTTTTAGGTGTACTGTATAAGAATTTAATACCAAATTTCCATATAATAAATTTTCAAAAATGTCAGTAATAGTTTACCCATACTTGTCAATGCAGAAAGTTATATGTTTGATTTTCTCAGTTATTTAATACTGAAACTTTGTCAAATTTTCAGTAGAATTAGTTTCAGGGGTACTGTATACGAATTTATTAACAAATTTACAAATAATAATTTTTCAGAAATTTCAGTAATAGCTAACTCATACTTGTCAATGCTGAAAGTTATTTGTCTGATTTTCTCCCTTATTTAATACTGAAATTTTGTCAAATTTTCAGTACAATTAGTTTTAGGTGTACTGTATGAGAATTTAATACCAAATTTACATATAATAAATTTTCAAAAATTTCAGTAATAGTTTACCCATACTTGTCAATGCTGAAAGTTATCTGTTTGATTTTCTCCCTTATTTAATACTGAAATTTTGTCAAATTTTCAGTACAATTAGTTTTAGGTGTACTGTATACGAATTTAATACCAAATTTCCATATAATAAATTTTCAAAAAATTCAGTAATAGTTTACCCATACTTGTCAATGCAGAAAGTTATATGTTTGATTTTCTCAGTTATTTAATACTGAAACTTTGTCAAATTTTCAGTAGAATTAGTTTTAGATGGACTCTACACGAATCTAATATCAAATTTGCATATAATAAATTTTCAGAAATTTCAGTAATAGTTTACCCATACATGTAAATGCATAAAGTTATACTTTTGATTCTCTCACTTATTTAATACTGAAACTTTGTCAAATTTTCAGTAGAATTAGTTTCAGGTGTACTGTATACGAACCTAATATAAAATTTGCAAATAATAAATTTTCAGAAATTTCAGTAATGCAGAAAATTATATGTATGATATTCTCACTTGTTTAATACTGAAACTCTGTTAAATTTTCAGAAGCATTAGTTATAGGTATACTGTACACGAATATAATATCAAATTTGCAAATAATAAATTTTCAGAAATTTCAGTAATAGCTAACCAATACTTGTCAATGCAGAAAGTTATATGTTTGATTATCTCACTTATTTAATACTGAAATTTTGTCAAATTTTAAGGAGAATTAGCTTCAGGTGTACTTAACACAAATCTGATATTAAATTTGCATATAATAAATTTTCAGAAATTTCAGTAATAGTTTACCCACAAATGTAATTGCATAAATTTATACTTTTGATTTTCTCACTTATTTAATACAGAAACTTGGTCAAATTTTCAAGAGAATTAGTTTCAGATGTACTGTACACAAATGTAATATCAAATTTGAATATAATAAATTTTCAGAAATTTCAATAATAGTTTACCTATACTTGTCAATGCAGAAAGTTATATGTTTTTTTTTCTTACTTATTTAATACTAAAACTTTGTTAAATTTTCAGGAAAATTATCTCCAGATGTACAAAACACAAATTTAGTATAAAATATGCTATTAATTAATTTTCAGATATTTCAGTAATAGCTAACTCATACTTGTAAATGCTTTAAATAATATTTTTTATTTTCTCATTTATTTAATGCTGAAACATTGTCAAAATTTCAGGAGAATTAGCTTTAGGTTAGGTTAGGTTAGGTTAGGACTAACTTGGTCATTATATCATACAAGTTATATTGATAGTTATAATAATAATGTCAATAGTACTAATATTAATAATTTACTAATCAAGTATTATTTTTTATAAATTTGATATTTTTTGGCTAACTTAGTCATTATTTCATACAAGTTATATTGATAGTTATAATAATAATATCAATAGTATTAATACTAATAATAACTAGTTTTATAGCTAACATAATGTTTTAGTAGTTACTGTAATTAGTTTATAGATACGATATTTTTTGACCAACCAAGTTATATTGATAGTTATAATAATAATATCAATAGTACTAATACTAATAATAACTTGTTTTATAGCTAACATCATTTTTAGTAGTTACTAAAATGTTTTTATAAATACGATATTTTTTACTAACTTTTAAATATTTCTAATTATTACTAATTTGTATAAATAATGTATATTTTTTTTATAAATACGATATTTTTTTACTAACTTAGTGATTATTTTAAACAAGTTATATTGATAGTTATAAAAGTAATGTCAGTAGTACTAATACTAATAATAAATACTTTTATAGCTAACATAATTTTGTAGTAGTTACTAAACTTTTTTTATAACTACGATATTTTTTTTAACTTACTTATTAAGCAATATTTCAAACAGTTATAATAATAATACCAATAGTACTAATAATAATAATAACTAATTTTGTAGTTATCATCAGTATGTGTTTTATAACTACTTTTATAGCTAACATCATTTTGTAGTAGTTACTAAACTGATTTTATAAATACGATTTTTTTTTCTCTAACTTAGTCATTATTTTAAACACGTTATATTGATAGTTATAATAGTAATATCAGTGGTACTAATACTAATAATAAATATTTTTAGAGCTAACATAATTTTGCCAATCTTTTGCTAACTGCGATATATTTTTTAACTAACTTATTATGCAATATTTCATACAGTTATAATAATAATACCAATAGTACTAATAATAATAATAACTAGTTTTGTAGTTATCATCAGTATGTGGCTAATTAATATTTAACTGTGTAAACGCAGCTTTCACTTTATATTAAACACAAATCTGACATTAAATATACAATTACTAAATTTTCAGAAATTTCAGTAATAGCTGACCCAATCTTGTAAATGCATAAAATTATTCTTTTGATTTTCTCACTTATTTGACGGTGAAACTTTGTCAAATTATCAGGATAATTAACTTCAGATATACTAAACAGAAACCTAATATTAAATATACAATTAATTAATTCTCAAAAATTTCAGTAATAGCTAATCCATACCTGCAAATGCATAAATTTATACTTTTGATTTTCTCACTTATTTAATACTGAAACTTTCTCAAAATTTCAGGAGAATTAGCTTCAGGTGTACTTAACACAAATCTGATATTAGATATGCAATTAATAAATTTTCAGAAATTTCAGTAGCAGCTAACCCATACTTGTCAATGCAGAAAGTTATATGTTTGATTTTCTTACTTGTTTAATACTGAAACTCTGTCAAAGTTTCAGGAGCATTAGTTTTAGGTGTACTCTACACGAATCTAATATCAGATTTAGTAAAAATAAATTTTCAGAAATTTCAGTAATAGCTGACCCTTACTTGTAAATGCATAAAGTTAAACTTTTTATTTTCTCACTTATTTAATACTGAAAATTTGTCAAATTTTCAGGAGAATTAGATTTAGGTGTAGCAAACACAAATCTAATAATAAATATGTAATTAATTAATTTTGAGAAATTTCAGTAATAACTGACCCATACTTGTAAATGCATAAAGTTATACTTTTGAATTTCTCACTTGTTTAATACTGAAACTTTGTCAAATTTTCAGTAAAAATAGTTTCAGGTGTACTCTATACGAATCTAAATTCAAATTTGCAAATAATAAATTTTCAGAAATTTCAGTAATAGCTTACCCACACATGTAAATGCATAAATTTATACATTTGATTTTCTCACTTATTTAATACTGAAACTTTGTCAAATTTTCAGTAGAATTAGTTTCAGGTGTACTGTATACGAATTTATTATCAAATTTGCAAATAATAAATTTTCAGAAATTTCAGTAATAGCTTATTCACACATGTAAATGCATAAATTTATACATTTGATTTTCTCACTCATTTAATACTGAAACTTTGTCAAAATTTCAGGAGAATTATATTAAGGTGTACTAAACATAAATCTAATATTAAATATGTTATTAACTACGTTTCAGAAATTTCAGTAATAGCTTACTCATACTTGTAAATGCATTAAGTGATATTTTTGATTTTCTTACTTTTTTAAAACTGAAAATTTTTGAAAATTTCAGGAGAATTATTAGGTTTAGGTGTAATAAACACAAATCTAACGTTAAATATTCAATTCATAAATGTTCAGAAATTTCAGTAATAGCTAATACATACTTGAAAATGCATAAATATATACTTTAGATTTTCTCACTTATTTAATACTGAAACTTTGTCAAATTTTCAGTAGAATTAGCTTCAAGTGTATACTACAAATCTACACAAATCTACACAAATCTAATATCAAATTTGCATATAATAAATTTTCAGAATTTTCAGTAATAGCTTACCCACAAATGTAAATGCATAAATTTATACTTTTGAGTTTCTCACTGATTTAATACTGAAACTTTGTGAAATTTTCAGTAAAATTAGTTTCAGTTGTACTGTATACGAATTTAATATCAAATTTGAAAATAATAAACTTTCAGGAATTTCAGTAATAGCTAACCAATACTTGTCAATGCAGAAAGTTGTATATTTGGTTTTCTCACTTATTTAATACTGAAACTTTGTCAAATTTTTAGTAGAATTAGCTTTAAGTGTACTCTATACGAATCTTATATCAAATTTGCATATAATAAATTTTCATAAATTTCAGTAATAGCTTACCCACACATGTAAATGCATAAATTTATACATTTGATTTTCTCACTTATTTAATACTGAAACTTTGTCAAATTTTCAGTAGAATTAGTTTCAGGTGTACTGTATACGAATTTATTATAAAATTTGCAAATAATAAATTTTCAGAAATTTCAGTAATAGTTTACCCATACTTGTCAATGCAGAAAGTTATATGTTTGGTTTTCTCACTTATTTAATACTGAAACTTTGTCAAATTTTCAGGAGTATTAGCTTCAGGTATATTGTACACTAATCTAATATTAAATGTGCAATAAATTTTCAAAAATTTCAGGAATAGCTATACCTAACCTAACCTAACCTGACCTAACCTACACTAACCTACTTAATTGATTAATTATCATCGTGGCAATATATCACCGTGATGATATATCTCTGATAAACTATCTTTCCAGCAAAATATCGTTTCTGCGCTCAAGTTTTCCTTGGGAAACATGTCCTTGCTGCGTATACCTGCAGCTGCAAAATATCCGTCCGAGAAATAACCACAATCCCATAGTTTATTAAATTAATTACTTAATCCTGAATAATTGTTGCGTATTTTGCACTTTATGCAGTTGCTCTGCATTGTTATTAATTACGACCACCATCAGAGATAAATTGCGAGAGTTGTGCCTGAAAATTAGCAATAAGCAATTACACAGTGGAAAGCGCTATCATTTTTCGCCACGTTTATGTTTCGCCAGAAATTCTCCGTCTGAATATGTATCTATTTAAATGCTTGCATTGTTAGACCACTTATGCATAATGCAGACTTAAGTATGCTACGTATGACTATTTTTCAGTTATTAATTGCGTTTCAGTGTTAATATTCATAACCCTGCAAGCAAGTTATTAATATTTTTGTCGATCATAAATGTGGCGTTGAATATAATATTTGAAAAATAGTTCAGGTACTAAAAATTAATAATTACTTCACATTAATAACGTTCAATTCTTAGTTCTTAGTTATTTTTTTTTTAAATTGGAGCCCAAGTTCATAGTTATTGGCGTTCTTTTGTTTTTCGAAAAATCGTCATTACTCCCTTATTTTAAGGAATATTTAAAAAATACAAAAACGTTCAGCATGCGCTATCGGTTCTCTAAAACATTTGTATTTACAATTATTTTCTATTTTATCAAATAACAAAATGGCGACCGAAGAAAAATTTCGCAACAAGATATTTTGAAAATCACTCGATTGATTTTTGAAAATAAAACATTTATCAAATCCTTAAACTATATTATCGTGCAAAACTATAAAGTTGAAGTAACTATAAAGAATATAAATTGGTCAATTTTTGACGTTGCTAAACGTTTCCAGTTTAAATTTCACACATTTTGGCACTTAACATAGATAAGCCAAAGGCGAATGATAATTAATAAGACGTACTCTTTAAAATTCAAGGAATAATGATTATAAATTCACACAATCCATAAAATGTGTCCACAAAATCCGCAGTTAGTGTCCAAATCTTGACGATTCCAGTGCAGTACTCTGTAGAGGTAAGTCTCTATTATTACACTTACTAAGTGATAGTAAGTGTAACTGTTACTAAACTTGCCATTCATACTTTAAAGTTTTGCTGTGATTGATACGTAATACAAATATAAGTTTTTTAGTATTTTAAAATAATTTTAAGTTTTTTTTTTATTCTTGAGTGTTTACTAGTATATCATTAAGTACTCAAGAAAAAACTTAAAAATAACTGGTAACATGGATGAAATCCCAATATACATTAAATAATTGCTGTACACTGAAAATGTTGTACTTTCTTACTTTTTGTACATCAGTATATCATTAAATACTCAAGAAAAAACTCTCAGTCACATCATCAAGTCTCAGTTTTCATTTTGAGCTTGATTTACGATTGCCATAAGTTTAGGAATTGCTAAACTTGAAAGAATTTATTATAAATTACAAAATTTTAAGACACTTTAGAAATTTTGGTTACAGCAAATTCGTTACGCACAGAGATAATATGTATCAAAATTTTGTACTTTAGATGAGAAATAAAGCAAAATCTAAGTTGTACAATGCATTGATACAATGACGTGATCTTTAGGCGCTCATGACCATAAAAGAACTTAGCTCTTCGAACCATCACCAACGGTTTTAACATATTTATCAGGAGCTTTATAAATGCAGTGGGATTTTGTTAAGAGGTTGGGAGACATCTATTTCATGATTGAAGCTCTACTTACAAAGAATCAGAAGGTTAGAAACAATAAGGCCCAATGACATTTTGAGGGTTTTGTGAAGCAATCAAAATTTACCATATCAAATCTTTGCATTCAAAATATGGTTTCTTCGAAAATAATTATATAAATCGAATGGTTGGTGACTGGATGACACAGTCAATGCCAAATTAAAAATCTAAATTTCAAAAAACTGAAAATTACCACATATCTAATCTTCTGACAACAATTTTGCAGATGCTGAAGCAACTCGTATTCTTGTAGATTTCAAAAAATTGAAAATTACCACATATCTAATCTTCTGACAACAATTTTGCAGATGCTGAAGCAACTCGTATTCTTGTAAATTTCAAAAAATTGAAAATTACCACATATCTAATCTTCTGACAACAATTTTGCAGATGCTGAAGCAACTCGTATTCTTGTCGCTGGTCGCGATGGCATTTTGCGCCGACGGTGACACCACGGTGGCAGCAAAACCATGCCATCCTAAGCCAAAAAGCGCGTTCTTTTACTTGGCCAAAGGTGCATACCAATACATCTTGGCTGCATTTGTCCTCAACAGTGGCCTCGCATGCACGGCAGCCCTGGACACTGGATTCTTTGCCCTTGGAGGAGCGATGTTGGTCTACTTCCTGGACACCTACGATTATGCCTCTTTCTTCGGTATAGTAGGCCTTTTGGCAATCAAATTTGCAGGCATAGTCAAATAATCTATTATCGTATATAATACACAAGCTTTGATTTTCTGATAAAACTGTAAGAATGAAATCATGAATCATGAAATCAAGCAATTGGATTGTTGATTTAATTGACTTATACCTCTTTATTTATTCCTCCTCAAACCTAAATCCTTTAACAAATATATTAACCATTTTAGTTTTATTGGTCAATAAGGTAAGTACAAACAACTTTCAATACAAACATAATACATATTACAAAACATACATATAGTATAACAACTAGAACTGTTCTCAATATTCTTGTTACCAATAATAACAACCAGTAAAGAATTCAGAAATCAAAATCTACCATAGTTTTTGCCTGGAGGGCAAGTTTTGGACAAGTCAGTACTTGTGCAAAAAATCTCAGAATCACGCAGCAAGTGTAACTAAATGTGTCTTTTAATATCTAATCCTCAAAATAAGCGAGAGTGAAAAATTAGGGGGTCGAAATCAATAATATGTTAAAAAAGGACATTTTTGTTCATTTTTATCTTATTAGTCAATCGACTGATTCCAGAATCACACAACATGTATAACTTAATGTGTCTTTTAACATCTTATACTCAGAATAAGCGAGATTAAAAGATTAGGGGGTCGAAATTTTATAACCTTCAATAAAATTGTAAATAAAGAAGACTTATGTAGATATTTCACTTATTACTTGTGCAAAAAATCTCAGAATCACACAGCAAGTGTAACTAAATTTGTCTTTTAATATCTTATCCTCAAAATAAGCGAGGGTGAAAAATTAGGGGGTCGAAATCAATAATATGTTAAACAAGGACATTTTTGTTCATTTCTCCCTTATTAGTCAATCAACAGATTTCAGAATCACACAAGATTTATAACTTAATGTGTCTTTTAACATCTTGTACTCAGAATAAGCGAGATTAAAAGATTAGGGGGTCGAAATTTTATGACCTTTAATGAAATTGTAAATAAAGAACACTTATGTAGATATTTCACTTATTACTTGTGCAAAAAATCTCAGAATTACACAGCAAGTGTAACTAAATGTGTCTTTTAATATCTTATCCTCAAAATAAGCGAGAGTAAAAGATTAGGGGGTCGAAATCAATAATATTTTTAAAAAAAGTACATTTTTGTTCATTTCTCTCTTATTAGTCAATCAACTGATTTCAGAATCACACAACATTTATAACTTAATGTGTCTTTTAACATCTTATACTCAGAATAAGTGAGATTCAAAGATTAGGGGGTCAAAATTTATTAACCTTTAATAAAATTGTAAATAAAGAACATTTATGTAGATATTTCACTTATTATTTGTGCAAAAAATCTCAGAATCACACAGCAAGTGTAACTAAATGTGTCTTTTAATATCTTATCCTCAAAATAAGCGAGAGTAAAAGATTAGGGGGTCGAAATCAATAATATGTTAAAAAAGGACATTTTTGTTCATTTTTCTCTTATTAGTCAATCAACTGATTCCAGAATCACACAACATGTATAACTTAATGTGTCTTTTAACATCTTATACTCAAAATAAGCGAGGCTAAAAGATTAGGGGGTCAAAATTTATTAACCTTTAATAAAATTGTAAATAAAGAACATTTATGTAGATATTTCACTTATTATTTGTGCAAAAAATCTCAGAATCACACAGCAAGTGAAATTAAATGTGTCTTTTAATATATTATCCTCAAAATAAGCGAGTGTAAAAGATTAGGGGGTTGAAATCAATAATATGTTAAAAAAGGACATTTTTGTTCATTTTTCTCTTATTAGTCAATCAACTGATTCCAGAATCACACAACATGTATAACTTAATGTGTCTTTTAACATCTCATACTCAGAATAAGCGAGATTGAAAAATTAGGGGGTCGAAATTTATTAACCTCTAATATAATTGTAAATAAAGAACACTTATGTAGATATTTCACTTATTACTTGTGCAAAAAATCTCAGAATCGCACAGCAAGTGTAACTAAATTTGTCTTTTAATATCTTATCCTCAAAATAAGCGAGAGTAAAAGATTAGGGTGTCGAAATCAATAATATGTTAAAAAAGTACATTTTTGTTCATTTTTCTCTTATTAGTCAATCAACAGATTTCAGAATCACACAACATGTATAACTTAATGTGTCTTTTAACATCTTATACTCAGAATAAGCGAGGCTAAAAGATTAGGGGGTCAAAATTTATTAACCTTTAATAAAATTGTAAATAAAGAACATTTATGTAGATATTTCACTTATTATTTGTGCAAAAAATCTCAGAATCACACAGCAAGTGTAACTAAATGTGTCTTTTAATATATTATCCTCAAAATAAGCGAGGCTAAAAGATTAGGGGGTCGAAATCAATAATATGTTAAAAAAGGACATTTTTGTTCATTTTTCTCTTATTAGTCAATCAACTGATTCCAGAATCACACAACATGTATAACTTAATGTGTCTTTTAACATCTCATACTCAGAATAAGCGAGATTGAAAAATTACGGGGTCGAAATTTATTAACCTCTAATATAATTGTAAATAAAGAACACTTATGTAGATATTTCACTTATTACTTGTGCAAAAAATCTCAGAATCGCACAGCAAGTGTAACTAAATTTGTCTTTTAATATCTTATCCTCAAAATAAGCGAGAGTAAAAGATTAGGGTGTCGAAATCAATAATATGTTAAAAAAGTACATTTTTGTTCATTTTTCTCTTATTAGTCAATCAACAGATTTCAGAATCACACAACATGTATAACTTAATGTGTCTTTTAACATCTTATACTCAGAATAAGCGAGGCTAAAAGATTAGGGGGTCAAAATTTATTAACCTTTAATAAAATTGTAAATAAAGAACATTTATGTAGATATTTCACTTATTATTTGTGCAAAAAATCTCAGAATCGCACAGCAAGTGTAACTAAATGTGTCTTTTAATATCTTATCCTCAAAATAAGCGAGAGTAAAAGATTAGGGGGTTGAAATCAATAATATGTTAAAAAAGGACATTTTTGTTCATTTTTCTCTTATTAGTCAATCAACAGATTTCAGAATCACACAACATGTATAACTTAATGTGTCTTTTAACATCTTATACTCAGAATAAGCAAGATTAAAAGATTAGGGGGTCGAAATTTTATAACCTTTAATAAAATTGTAAATAAAGAAGACGTATGTAGATATTTCACTTATTACTTGTGCAAAGAATCTCAGAATCACACAGCAAGTGTAACTAAATTTGTCTTTTAATATCTTATCCTCAAAATAAGCGAGAGTAAAAGATTAGGGGTCGAAATCAATAATATGTTAAAAAAAGGACATTTTTGTTCATTTTTCTCTTATTAGTCAATGAACTGATTCCAGAATCACACAACATGTATAACTTAATGTGTCTTTTAACGTCTTATACTCAGAATAAGCGAGATTGAAAAATTAGGGGCTCGAAATTTATTAACCTCTAATAAAATTGTAAATAAAGAACACTTATGTAGATATTTCACTTATTACTTGTGCAAAAAATCTCAGAATCACACAGCAAGTATAACTAAATTTGTCTTTTAATATCTTATCCTCAAAATAAGCGAGAGTAAAAGATTAGGGGGTCGAAATCAATAATATGTTAAAAAAGGACATTTTTGTTCATTTTTCTCTTATTAGTCAATCAACTGATTTCAGAATCACACAACATGTATAACTTAATGTGTCTTTTAACATCTTATACTCAAAATACGCGAGATTAAAAGATTAGGGGGTCGTAATTTTATAACCTTTAATAAAATTGTAAATAAAGAACACTTATGTAGATATTTCACTTATTACTTGTGCAAAAAATCTCAAAATCACATATTTTATTAGTGATATTGAGTAATGTGCCTTTGTTTAAAATATTTAATTTCAGAAATATCCAATGTGTGATTATAGAGATATTTGCTTTTTAATGTAGTTATGCGATTTTAAGTTTAATATCTCAAATTTTAATTATATGTTTATAAAAATATTACAAAAAATAACGCATCAATAATATTATAATTTACTTAAACAATTGAAGGATGTGTCATTATGTATAACATAAAATGGAAATCATATCCTATATTTAAAACTTGGATATTTATGATAATATGATATTATGGGATATTCTTAAATTTTACTCATACTTTATCAGTGATATCTTAGAAACTGGCGTATAGATATTACTAAAATTTATTGCTGATGTTGAGTGATATTGCATTATTTAAAATATATAATTTCACAAATATCCAATGTGTGATTATAGAGATATTTTCAT
This sequence comes from Othius punctulatus, assembly GCA_951805005.1. Lineage (NCBI taxonomy): Eukaryota > Metazoa > Arthropoda > Insecta > Coleoptera > Staphylinidae > Othius > Othius punctulatus. The sequence goes on along the minus strand of OX638141.1, from coordinate 368,027 downwards.
TTTAACGTGCTCATGCATTTTTACGTTCAATATCTTAAATTTTAAGCATACGTTTTTAGAAATATTTAAAAAAATACAAAATACAGCAATTATTGACATTGAAATACTGTACATTATGCCAATAAGACTTACCTATGTGTTCCTGGGTTTTTTGATTTCTCCATAACGAAACAATTCCAAATCCACCCGAACCAAGAATGCTGACTTTTAGCCAATCATTGATAGCCTTCGGTTCCTCCATTAAGGCTGAAAATAATGAATAAAAAGATAAAAAATTGCGTACAGCTTAAAACATTTTGTTTACAAAATATATATTTGTATGTTCGATAATTCAGAAAAAGTACATATAATAGATACATATTTATCAAAAGTAAATTAAAAAGGGCTTTGTTAGTGTTACATTATGTTATTGTATTTCATCGATATACAAACGTCGTATTTTGGTTGTTGTTTAAAAGTTGTAGTTTCTTCGGACCTATTTTATTAGAGTATAAAATTTATATTTCAGCATACTTACTACTATCGTCCTATGGAAATAATTTTGAAAATGATTGACACAACAAAAGAAAATTATGGTGACAAAGTTATACACTCATAAAATTATAGTATTACAGACTAAAACATTGTATCTGGCCTAAAATAATCAAGTTAACTATACCATTACTAGATAATAATTTCAGAAGATTAATTACCTTAATTAAAACGTCTTTAGGTCTTTATGTGTACACGATTTGCTTAGCAGCCAATAAATTAGTCTTCACTGTGAATTAAATTTTAGATACTCGAGTGAATTTACCGGTGCTATCTATAAAAAAAAAACGTGCACACAAACCTATTTACATTCTGTATCAATTCCTAGAATTTGCAGCAGACCTGTGATAAAGATACGAATATATGTAAAATAGAGAGGACTTTGTAATTTGCTGCATTAAGTCGTTATAATAATAATAATAATAATATGTAAAATAATGATTAATAAAATAATAGGCTAACCAAACCCAACCTGATCAACAAAACCGTAATAACATTGTAAAGAAATGAATCATTGATTTTTGTCAAAATTTAATTATTTAGGTCAAATGATCATTTTTAGGTCAAAATTTTAATTATTATTGCTGCATTATATGTTATAATAATTTAAAAAAATAATAAGGCTAACCAAACCCAACATGCCCAAAAAAAAACGGTAATAACATCGTAAAGAAATTGAAAATATCATTGTTTTTTGCCAAAATTTAAGTTATTTATGTCAAATGAAAATTTTTAGGGCGAAATTTGAATTATTACAAGCAAACACGATAGTGATAATTGAAAATATCATTGATTTTTGCCAAAATTTAAAATATTTAAGTCAAAAGATAATTTTTAGGTCAAAATTTGAATTATTACTATCAAACTTGTAACTGTACTTGTAACAAATGATAGTTTTTAGGCCAAAATTTGAATTATTACTATCAAACACGATAGTGATAATTGAAAATATCATTGATTTTTGCCAAAATTTAACATATTTAAGTCAAAAGATAATTTTTAGGTCAAAATTTGAATTATTACTATCAAACTTGTAACTGTACTTGTAACAAATGATCATTTTTAGGCCAAAATTTGAACTGTTACTATCAAACACGATGGTAATAATTGAAAATATCATTGATTTTTGCCAAAATTTAAAATACTTAAGTCAAAAGATAATTTTTAGGTCAAAATTTGAATTATTACTATCAAACTTGTAGCTGTACTTGTAACAAATGATCATTTTAGGCCAAAATTTGAATTATTACTATCAAACACGATAGTGATAATTGAAAATATCATTGATTTTTGCCAAAATTTAAAATATTTAAGTCAAAAGATCATTTGTAGGTCAAAATTTGAATTATTACTATCAAACTTGTAACTGTACTTGTAACAAATAATAATTTTAGGCCAAAATTTGAATTATTACTATCAAACACGATGGTGATAATTGAAAATATCATTGATTTTTGGCAAAACTTAAAATATTTAAGTCAAAAGATCATTTGTAGGTCAAAATTTGAATTATTACTATCAAACTTGTAACTGTACTTGTAACAAATGATATTTTTTAGGACAAAATTTGAAATATTACTATCAAACACGATGGTGATAATTGAAATATCATTGATATTTGCCAGAATTTAATATATTTAAGCCAAAAGATAATTTTTAGGTCAAAATTTGAATTATTACTATCAAACTTGTAACTCTACGTGTAACAAATGATAATTTTTAGACCAAAATTTGAACTATTACTATCAAACACGATAATAATTATTGAAAATATCATTGATTTTTGTCAAAATTTAAAATATTTAAGTGAAATGATAATTTTTAGGTCAAAATTTGAATTATTACTATCAAACTTGTAACTGTACTTGTAACAAATGATAATTTTTTGGTCAAAATTTGAACTATTACTATCAAACGCGATAGTGATAATTGAAAATATCATTGATTTTTGCCAAAATTTAAATCATTTAAGTCAAAAGATAATTTTTAGATCAAAATTTGAATTATTACTATCAAACTTGTATCTGTACTTGTAACAAATGATAATTTTTAGGCCAAAATTTGAACTATTACTATCAAACATGATGGTGATAATTGAAATATCATTGATTTTTGCCAAAATTTAAAATATTTAAGTCAAAAGATAATTTGTAGGTCAAAATTTGAATTATTACTATCAAACTTGTAACTGTACTTGTAACAAATGATAATTTTTATGCCAAAATTTGAACAATTACTATCAAACACGATGGATATAATGGAAATATCATTGATTTTTGCCAAAATTTAAAATATAAGTCAAAAGATAATTTTTAGGTCAAAATTTGAATTATTACTCTCAAACTAGTAACTGTACTTGTAACAAATGATAATTTTTAGGCCAAAATTTAAATTATTACTATCAAACACGATGGTGATAATTGAAAATATCATTGATTTTAGCTAAAATTTTAATTTTTTAAATCAATAGATAATTTTAGGTCAAAATTTGCATTATTACTATCAAACTTAGAACTGTATATTACTTGTATTGCCAATGCTCAATGCATGTACTTACTTCAATTATTTCTGCCATAAATTCAACGACTAAATTTTAATTTCGTTATTAATACTAAACGGGAAATACAATTCGTAGAGTTGGTGGATTTGAGCTTGTAAACAATTATGACTATAGTCTTGTTTACTTAATTTAAAATATTACAGCACGTTTTGTTGTAATATTTATTTTTAATTATTACAATCTATTATTATATTGTTTATTCATCTATGACAGAGGCCCCTGAATTAATAGAGCCTGCATAGAGTTATAAATCATTCATATCATGCCTTCAGAGAGTTATAACCTATGCAACCAAACAATCAATTGGTGCAAAATTATATCAAATTATAAAGCAAGTCTGATTTCTTTAAACATGAAGCTGCCAAATGATGTATTTTTATGTAAAGAGCATAACATTTCTTATAAGGTTTATGAACCTTGAAATTTAAGGAAATTAAGTTCAATCAACCAATCAATATCGAGCAATTTAATTCTGCTGCTTCAATCAATTCTGCTGCAGAAATACGTTATAATTAAGCACGAGCATCACAAGAAAAAAATGTTATCAATCACATCAGAATTGTATATATAATTTAAAATTCTCAATTTGGAATTAATCTTTCTAAATTTTACATGTGAACTTATTCAATTTAACAACCATCTAAAATTCGGTGTTAATTTACACAGCGTGAATAAATTTTAATAACTGAAGACTCTGCTGTAATAAGGGGAAGTCCAAAATGCGAATTTTAGGCATTTAAATAGAATAGAATAGAATTGAATAGAATTTATTTGCGTAATAAAGTCAATACAGCTTACACAGCTCAAAAGGAAAAATACATACAGATTAAAACATTAAAACAATAAAAACGTTTTAGTTCTTTCCTATTGAAGATGATTTATAATTTATATATAATATTATTTATAAAAATTAAAGATTTATTAGATAAGAGGCAATACAAATTATTTGTACCATAATAATTTGTACCATATTAATTTGCACATTCATGCACCAAACTATGAAACACTATTAATAATCTTAAATACCGCTCATATGCCAATTTATTAGAAGTATACATATTTCAGCAGAGTCTTCAATTGCTCCATCAAAGGCTTCAATTTGTAATGATTTTTTTTATCAAATTCGATAATATTCTTCTCCAATTTTTCAGAAATCTTTCCAATTTTTGAAGAAACCTTATATTTAGAGCAAATCAGAACGATGCAGATTGTGCTTAAAATCTATAGTTAGGGTAGTTTTAATTCTGAAGTTAATTCAACAAGAAACATTTATCAATTAGCTTAATTTGAAACTAGAAAAGTCTCGATAGGAACATTGTGGCCCAAACCCAACATATATACAAAATAATTTGAAATTTAACATGCAAGAAGCGACATTTTCCATCATTTGTTCTTTGTTGTGCATTTGTTCTTATGTATAAAGAGAAGTTAGCAATTGATTCATTTGTTCTTACGTACAAGATAAAGTTGGCAATGTCTTCATTTGTTCTTAAGTACAACATGAAGTTGGCAATTTATTCATTTGTACTTAAGTCTAAGGCGAAGTTGGCAATATGAGTCATTTATTTCAAGGTCACTCTGTAGGCCGGTAGAACTGTACCAAAATTGATTCTAAACCAGTTATATGAAACTTCGGCATCACAAATCGCAAATAATATCGTGCAATTTCGCAAATGAGACAATTTGTGATATTTTTATGCGATTATTAAAAATGCAAACTGTAACTGCAAAGCTGCGCCTTTTACATTCGAGCTGTTATTGTTATATCGACAACATGCATTAAAGGTTAATTCTTGTAATAATCACTGAAAGTAGAAAAGTTTGGGCCCCAGGGATAACCTAACCTCAAAGCTCAAGCAAGTTCGTGAAGCAGCGAAAGGAAAACAAACCTTGATAGAGCCATGAACGCTAAGCATCCATTGAAAGCGCAATTACCTTGTAATGATGTGTAAATCTTAACAAAATATTGCTCTAACTTACAAGATAAAAATAAATATTTACACTGATTGTGGGTGGGTCAGGCCACGCTCTACTTTATTCTTTGGCCACGCTGCTGGGAAGACTTTTTTGCTTTAAAACCGCAAATTGTGCAATTTTAAGTGTTAAGCATTCATTGATTTAATTATACAGACACTTGGGCTTGATAAAAAAATTATGTTAATTAGAAATTACAAATTAGGTACATATTTTGGAAATTGAGAACCAAATTACCTCAAAGGAAATTTTACTATCTATATTATTCTCTAAGCTTTGTGAAATTATTATAATTAATTTAACGTGTAACATAACTCTTTTTTTTAAATTTATGTCTATATATATATTTCAATTTTAAAGTAAGCAATTATCTTAATCTTCTTTAAGATTATATTAGTTAAAACGTGTTTATAAGTAGGATTAAATCATTTTATGACAAAAAAATTATCTTGCTAACTTCGCTTCATTGAACTTCATTCTGGTATCGTCCTACATTTGCAACAATTTATTTGTCGCTACCTTCATGTTATGTTTTTAATATTGATTACAACATTACATACATAACTGAGATCAAAATGACCTCAATTAATTGCAGGGAATTTAAGGGATTAACTAAGATAATATCAGCTGAAATGTTAGATCAGCTCATTTTAGTTTGCTGGAATTTAGGCTTGACAACACAACTTACACGAAATTAATGAATGATTGTGATTTATCGGATCGCATGTTATAAAATCTTAAAAAATGTAATATTTGTGATAACAACTCTGTATGTCAACTGTTTTTACATGACATATAAAATAAATGTATCATGTATTAGCATTTTCAATACTGTCTCGTGTAATTTAGTTGCCTTCAATAGTAATCAAAATTAGATATTTATTTATTACAGCTCTTATGGTGCTTAATTTGAATAAACGTTTAATGTTTATATTATTTATATAACTTATTATTATAAGTTATATAATAATTATTATAAGTTATAATTATATAACTTATTATAATATTATTATTATATTATTTATATTGTTTATATAACTTAAATAGTCGTAGCACACAACCTAACGGAATTACAGTATGAGGGGGAGAGAAGCCAAAGGCTCCAAGTCTTGAAATATCTGTTCTGAAATATTAAGGTTCAAAGTTTTTTAAGTATTGTAAAATTATACAAACACTTAATAACATATCGATGTATGGCAGCTTTAGTGTTGAGAAAATGCTTGGATCTCTTTACCACCAAATACAATAGTATATCTAGTTTTCATATATGCACATTTTGGGAAAATGTTATTTGAATCCCATGGCTTCTCACCCCCTCATATATGAAATGGCTGTTATAAACAAGTAATTTAACCATGACAACTGTAAAAATATGTATAAAAATTTCTGTTATAACACATATGAATGTTTATTCACCTAATTGGCGCCGTTAATTACTTAAAACTAATCATTTAATTCGAATCTGAAATTTATTCCGCGGAATTGGACACTAGGCGACACCTATCGGCAACGCCTCAAACTACTGCTCACTAATTTTTACATTTTAATTAAGCGTCCAATCAAAATTACCTCCAAATAAAATCGATAGCCCTCGTCCTTCTGAATCCGAATCTGTAGTTTTTTTTTGTCCAGCTTATTAAATAACCGAGAAAACTGGAAGAGAAGAAACACCATTTTCCACCTTATTTTTAAAATTTCTCGAAAACTAATTTTTTTTTCGGGGAACTTTTTGGACCCGAAATTTGCATTGACTTCACGAATCGAATGGTGCAAAAATGTTGTCAAAATTCGAAAGTTGATGTTTTTGTCCCAAAATTTCTTAAGGTTTCTTGAGATTTTTACGGAAATTTCGACAAACTTTTTTTTTAGCTGAGATAGCAGTTCGATAGATTTTTGCCTCCTGAGTCCGAATCTGCAAGAAAAAATTGGCTCAGACGCTTAATAACGTCAGAAAAAAATATTTTCGGTGGCGCATAATTTTACAAAATTTTCAAAAACGCTTTTCCGGGCAAAACCAAAGCATCAAATCGATAGATTTCCGCCTTCTGAATCCGAATCTGCCACTATTTTAGCCCTAAGTTACTTAATAACGCCAAAAAATGCATACTGGGATTATAGAGTGCGGGCCCCTGAATCCGAATCTGCCATCAGTTTTGCTTCAAGTTGTATATTAACTGAATAAACGGCAAAATTCAATTTTTTCCAAGTTTAGCGCCATCAAGCGGCAATTAGCTGAACTCGTTAGTCCCGGTTTTCAAGCAATTTTTAAAACTACTTAAATCAAGTTCTGTAGTGTATAAAATCAAACCTAAGTACCCCTGTATTCATACACAGTGCATAATTGTGTGTTTAGAAGCGAATTAAACGTATATTTCAACAAACAAATTCAAATTTGTTACGCTTGTAGCCCCTTATATTACTGCAACCAAACATACCTCTCATGAAATGTGTTGCCTACCATAGTTTCATAAATTTAATCAATTACAAGTTTTAACTAATTAACGACACCAACTAGGCGATTCAACAAGAATATTTTGAAGAACCCTCAACTTTTTGTCGGTAGGTCTTGCTGTTAGTGTTATAATGGTTTATAATGGTTTCAAAACAGGCGAGTACCCAGTTATTGTAGGTTAAATGATCAATTTTACTAGTAATTCTAGAGTTAGTAGCAGTTATTTGCTGTCCACTCCTTGAGCACAAGATGTGCACCAGTTAAAATGACTACGTACATTCATTGCTTTCATGTTTTCAGGTATGCTAGCTATTTCGTGACGGAGAAGTACCTCAGGCTGGAGCGGTAGATGCAGAGATTCCCGAACCCCCAGCAGCGTGGGCTGCTATTCCTGCAGGTGTCCAATAATGAATGTAGGTTCATTATTGGTATATGTATATTGTTGTGTTGATTTTCAATTTCAGCACCTTCTCCGAGTGCAAAGGAACGAACAATACCCTCCACATTTGGTTGCCCATTGAAAGAGGTGTGCTACAATTTACAGGGTAAATTGTAGTCGATTCTATACAACACAGGTCCAACACTAGCGTAGCGTTTGAAGTAACAAAATTCACTAAGTCTGGCTAGACCAGAGCCTGCAGCAAGATAAATCATATGCTTGCGTTGAACTGTTCACGTGCCAATCACACATGTAACAATGCTTATATACGCTACGGCTTTAAATTGGACAGAGTATAGTCTAGGTAAAACTTACTTCCAATTGACTTAGAGTACTTTTGCTCTAGACGAGATAATCTACGAGACGAGATATCTATCAATTATTATTTGTGTTACAATGAATGTGTTCATAATCATCACATGAAGCCTTTCATTGCAGATCTTATTGCAATGAACGTATTCAACCTGCTTTCAAATCCACAACTTAGATTTTGTAGATTTGTAGGTTCAGTATGCTGCTCCATATCTCGCCTAATACTATGTATGTTTTTAGCACCATTTAGTAGCACAATGTCCTGACGTAAGGATTGCATTGATCGGCCAGAGCCCGCTTCAAAATTCTGTATTCCAAACAGGCGAAGAGTTCATAAAACTGTCATCGTATTCACAACGCCAGACTAAAGAAACTGCAAGGTAAAACGGTTCATTACAGTATTATTAAGTTTTTCCTGCTATTTTCTGTATTTAAATCAAGTGAATAATTAATGTTAGTGTTAATATTATTCCCTGCAGGAAACTACTTAAGAATAATTCAGTCTTTGAGTTGATTATATAATTACAATTTCCACAGTAGCATTGAGTTAAGTGCTACTTCTCTTCAATACTCTCATGATATAGGTGATCAGGTCGTATAAATTTGTCTATATGTCAGTCAATCATTGGAAGATCATTTTTAAAGAGTAGAGAAAATTTACTATTTGCTATTTACCTATTTACTATTGCTATTAAGTCATGAGAATTAAACATAAACGAGCCTTTTAAACTTAATTTTATAATTTGTTACCTGAACTAATCTTGTTTTACTTTTAGGGCATTAATGTTTGCTCATTAAGAAACTCGATGTTCTGGGATGATTATGAATTACTACGTTACGATGTTGCTTCAGGAAAATGCTCCATTAAGGAAGATGTTACTGGTTACACTATATGCAATGGATACGCTTATCTTGATAGGGTGACAGCGATTTTGAACTACAGTTGTTTTAAATTTCAGCTTATGAGCAATATCATGTAATTTAAAAATGTATTTGTTTCTTAACTGTTAATGTCATCGCTGCTATTTTGTATACATATAGAGCTGATGTAGGCTAGTTGTTGGAACTGCAAACCGTTTGTTGATGGCTCATTTAGTTTTCGAACCACAGTTGTTTTAAAATTCAGCTTACGAGATATATCATGTAATTTAAAAATGTATTTGTTTCTTAACCGTTAATGTCATTGCTGCTATTTTGTATACATATAGAGCTGATGTAGGCTAGTTGTTGGAACTGCAAACCGTTTGTTGATGGCTCATTTAGTTTTCAAACCACAGTGGTTTTAAAATTCAGCTTACGAGATATATCATGTAATTTAAAAATGTATTTATTTCTTAACCGTTAATGTCCTCGCTGCTATTTTGTATACATATAGAGCTGATGTAGGCTAGTTGTTGGAATTGCAAACTGTTTGTTGATGGCTCATTTAGTTTTCAAACCACAGTGGTTTTAAAGTTCAGCTTATGAGATATATCATGTGATTTAAAAATGTATTTGTTTCTTAACCGTTAATGTCATCGCTGCTGTTTTGTATACATATAGAGCTGATGTAGGCTAGTTGTTGGAACTGCAAACCGTTTGTTGATGGCTCATTTAGTGTTCAAACCACAGTTGTTTTAAAATTCAGCTTACGAGATATATCATATAATTTAAAAATGTATTTGTTTCTTAATTGTTAATGTCATCGCTGCTATTTTGTATACATATAGAGCTGATGTAGGCTAGTTGTTGGAACTGCAAACCGTTTGTTGATGGCTCATTTAGTGTTCAAACCACAGTTGTTTTAAAGTTCAGCTTATGAGATATATCATGTAATTTAAAAATGTATTTGTTTCTTAACCGTTAATGTCATCGCTGCTATTTTGTATACATATAGAGCTGATGTAGGCTAGTTGTTGGAACTGCAAACCGTTTGTTGATTACTCATTTAGTTTTCAAATCACAGTTGTTTTAAAATTCAGCTTATGAGATATATCATGTAATTTAAAAATGTATTTGTTTCTTAACCGTTAATGTCATCGCTGCTATTTTGTATACACATAGAGCTGATGTAGGCTAGTTGTTGGAACTGCAAACCGTTTGTTGATGGCTCATTTAGTTTTCAAACCTCAGTTGTTTTAAAATTCAGCTTATGAGATATATCATGTAATTTAAAAATGTATTTGTTTCTTAACCGTTAATGTCCTCACTGCTATTTTGTATACATATAGAGCTGATGTAGGCTAGTTGTTGGAATTGCAAACCGTTTGTTGATGGCTCATTTAGTTTTCAAACCTCAGTTGTTTTAAAATTCAGCTTATGAGATATATCATGTAATTTAAAAATGTATTTGTTTCTTAACCGTTAATGTCCTCACTGCTATTTTGTATACATATAGAGCTGATGTAGGCTAGTTGTTGGAATTGCAAACCGTTTGTTGATGGCTCATTTAGTTTTCAAACCTCAGTTGTTTTAAAATTCAGCTTATGAGATATATCATGTAATTTAAAAATGTATTTGTTTCTTAACCGTTAATGTCATCGCTGCTATTTTGTATACACATAGAGCTGATGTAGGCTAGTTGTTGGAATTGCAAACCGTTTGTTGATGGCTCATTTAGTTTTCAAACCTCAGTTGTTTTAAAATTCAGCTTATGAGATATATCATGTAATTTAAAAATGTATTTGTTTCTTAACCGTTAATGTCCTCACTGCTATTTTGTATACATATAGAGCTGATGTAGGCTAGTTGTTGGAATTGCAAACCGTTTGTTGATGGCTCATTTAGTTTTCAAACCTCAGTTGTTTTAAAATTCAGCTTATGAGATATATCATGTAATTTAAAAATGTATTTGTTTCTTAACCGTTAATGTCCTCACTGCTATTTTGTATACATATAGAGCTGATGTAGGCTAGTTGTTGGAATTGCAAACCGTTTGTTGATGGCTCATTTAGTTTTCAAACCTCAGTTGTTTTAAAATTCAGCTTATGAGATATATCATGTAATTTAAAAATGTATTTGTTTCTTAACCGTTAATGTCCTCACTGCTATTTTGTATACATATAGAGCTGATGTAGGCTAGTTGTTGGAACTGCAAACCGTTTGTTGATGGCTCATTTAGTTTTCAAACCTCAGTTGTTTTAAAATTCAGCTTATGAGATATATCATGTAATTTAAAAATGTATTTGTTTCTTAACCGTTAATGTCATCGCTGCTATTTTGTATACATATAGAGCTGATGTAGGCTAGTTGTTGGAACTGCAAACCGTTTGTTGATTACTCATTTAGTTTTCAAACCACAGTTGTTTTAAAATTCAGCTTATGAGATATATCATGTAATTTAAAAATGTATTTGTTTCTTAACCGTTAATGTCATCGCTGCTATTTTGTATACACATAGAGCTGATGTAGGCTAGTTGTTGGAACTGCAAACCGTTTGTTGATGGCTCATTTAGTTTTCAAACCTCAGTTGTTTTAAAATTCAGCTTATGAGATATATCATGTAATTTAAAAATGTATTTGTTTCTTAACCGTTAATGTCCTCACTGCTATTTTGTATACATATAGAGCTGATGTAGGCTAGTTGTTGGAATTGCAAACCGTTTGTTGATGGCTCATTTAGTTTTCAAACCTCAGTTGTTTTAAAATTCAGCTTATGAGATATATCATGTAATTTAAAAATGTATTTGTTTCTTAACCGTTAATGTCCTCACTGCTATTTTGTATACATATAGAGCTGATGTAGGCTAGTTGTTGGAATTGCAAACCGTTTGTTGATGGCTCATTTAGTTTTCAAACCTCAGTTGTTTTAAAATTCAGCTTATGAGATATATCATGTAATTTAAAAATGTATTTGTTTCTTAACCGTTAATGTCCTCACTGCTATTTTGTATACATATAGAGCTGATGTAGGCTAGTTGTTGGAACTGCAAACCGTTTGTTGATGGCTCATTTAGTTTTCAAACCTCAGTTGTTTTAAAATTCAGCTTATGAGATATATCATGTAATTTAAAAATGTATTTGTTTCTTAACCGTTAATGTCATCGCTGCTATTTTGTATACACATAGAGCTGATGTAGGCTAGTTGTTGGAATTGCAAACCGTTTGTTGATGGCTCATTTAGTTTTCAAACCTCAGTTGTTTTAAAATTCAGCTTATGAGATATATCATGTAATTTAAAAATGTATTTGTTTCTTAACCGTTAATGTCCTCACTGCTATTTTGTATACATATAGAGCTGATGTAGGCTAGTTGTTGGAATTGCAAACCGTTTGTTGATGGCTCATTTAGTTTTCAAACCTCAGTTGTTTTAAAATTCAGCTTATGAGATATATCATGTAATTTAAAAATGTATTTGTTTCTTAACCGTTAATGTCCTCACTGCTATTTTGTATACATATAGAGCTGATGTAGGCTAGTTGTTGGAATTGCAAACCGTTTGTTGATGGCTCATTTAGTTTTCAAACCTCAGTTGTTTTAAAATTCAGCTTATGAGATATATCATGTAATTTAAAAATGTATTTGTTTCTTAACCGTTAATGTCCTCACTGCTATTTTGTATACATATAGAGCTGATGTAGGCTAGTTGTTGGAACTGCAAACCGTTTGTTGATGGCTCATTTAGTTTTCAAACCTCAGTTGTTTTAAAATTCAGCTTATGAGATATATCATGTAATTTAAAAATGTATTTGTTTCTTAACCGTTAATGTCATCGCTGCTATTTTGTATACATATAGAGCTGATGTAGGCTAGTTGTTGGAACTGCAAACCGTTTGTTGATTACTCATTTAGTTTTCAAACCACAGTTGTTTTAAAATTCAGCTTATGAGATATATCATGTAATTTAAAAATGTATTTGTTTCTTAACCGTTAATGTCATCGCTGCTATTTTGTATACACATAGAGCTGATGTAGGCTAGTTGTTGGAACTGCAAACCGTTTGTTGATGGCTCATTTAGTTTTCAAACCTCAGTTGTTTTAAAATTCAGCTTATGAGATATATCATGTAATTTAAAAATGTATTTGTTTCTTAACCGTTAATGTCATCGCTGCTATTTTGTATACACATAGAGCTGATGTAGGCTAGTTGTTGGAACTGCAAACCGTTTGTTGATGGCTCATTTAGTTTTCAAACCTCAGTTGTTTTAAAATTCAGCTTATGAGATATATCATGTAATTTAAAAATGTATTTGTTTCTTAACCGTTAATGTCCTCACTGCTATTTTGTATACATATAGAGCTGATGTAGGCTAGTTGTTGGAACTGCAAACCGTTTGTTGATGGCTCATTTAGTTTTCAAACCTCAGTTGTTTTAAAATTCAGCTTATGAGATATATCATGTAATTTAAAAATGTATTTGTTTCTTAACCGTTAATGTCATCGCTGCTATTTTGTATACATATAGAGCTGATGTAGGCTAGTTGTTGGAACTGCAAACCGTTTGTTGATTACTCATTTAGTTTTCAAACCACAGTTGTTTTAAAATTCAGCTTATGAGATATATCATGTAATTTAAAAATGTATTTGTTTCTTAACCGTTAATGTCATCGCTGCTATTTTGTATACATATAGAGCTGATGTAGGCTAGTTGTTGGAACTGCAAACCGTTTGTTGATGGCTCATTTAGTTTTCAAACCTCAGTTGTTTTAAAATTCAGCTTATGAGATATATCATGTAATTTAAAAATGTATTTGTTTCTTAACCGTTAATGTCCTCACTGCTATTTTGTATACATATAGAGCTGATGTAGGCTAGTTGTTGGAATTGCAAACCGTTTGTTGATGGCTCATTTAGTTTTCAAACCTCAGTTGTTTTAAAATTCAGCTTATGAGATATATCATGTAATTTAAAAATGTATTTGTTTCTTAACCGTTAATGTCATCGCTGCTATTTTGTATACACATAGAGCTGATGTAGGCTAGTTGTTGGAATTGCAAACCGTTTGTTGATGGCTCATTTAGTTTTCAAACCTCAGTTGTTTTAAAATTCAGCTTATGAGATATATCATGTAATTTAAAAATGTATTTGTTTCTTAACCGTTAATGTCATCGCTGCTATTTTGTATACATATAGAGCTGATGTAGGCTAGTTGTTGGAACTGCAAACCGTTTGTTGATTACTCATTTAGTTTTCAAACCTCAGTTGTTTTAAAATTCAGCTTATGAGATATATCATGTAATTTAAAAATGTATTTGTTTCTTAACCGTTAATGTCATCGCTGCTATTTTGTATACACATAGAGCTGATGTAGGCTAGTTGTTGGAATTGCAAACCGTTTGTTGATGGCTCATTTAGTTTTCAAACCTCAGTTGTTTTAAAATTCAGCTTATGAGATATATCATGTAATTTAAAAATGTATTTGTTTCTTAACCGTTAATGTCCTCACTGCTATTTTGTATACATATAGAGCTGATGTAGGCTAGTTGTTGGAATTGCAAACCGTTTGTTGATGGCTCATTTAGTTTTCAAACCTCAGTTGTTTTAAAATTCAGCTTATGAGATATATCATGTAATTTAAAAATGTATTTGTTTCTTAACCGTTAATGTCCTCACTGCTATTTTGTATACATATAGAGCTGATGTAGGCTAGTTGTTGGAATTGCAAACCGTTTGTTGATGGCTCATTTAGTTTTCAAACCTCAGTTGTTTTAAAATTCAGCTTATGAGATATATCATGTAATTTAAAAATGTATTTGTTTCTTAACCGTTAATGTCCTCACTGCTATTTTGTATACATATAGAGCTGATGTAGGCTAGTTGTTGGAACTGCAAACCGTTTGTTGATGGCTCATTTAGTTTTCAAACCTCAGTTGTTTTAAAATTCAGCTTATGAGATATATCATGTAATTTAAAAATGTATTTGTTTCTTAACCGTTAATGTCATCGCTGCTATTTTGTATACATATAGAGCTGATGTAGGCTAGTTGTTGGAACTGCAAACCGTTTGTTGATTACTCATTTAGTTTTCAAACCACAGTTGTTTTAAAATTCAGCTTATGAGATATATCATGTAATTTAAAAATGTATTTGTTTCTTAACCGTTAATGTCATCGCTGCTATTTTGTATACATATAGAGCTGATGTAGGCTAGTTGTTGGAACTGCAAACCGTTTGTTGATGGCTCATTTAGTGTTCAAACCACAGTTGTTTTAAAGTTCAGCTTATGAGATATATCATGTAATTTAAAAATGTATTTATTTCTTAACCGTTAATGTCCTCGCTGCTATTTTGTATACATATAGAGCTGATGTAGGCTAGTTGTTGGAACTGCAAACCGTTTGTTGATGGCTCATTTAGTTTTCGAACCACAGTTGTTTTAAAATTCAGCTTACGAGATATATCATGTAATTTAAAAATGTATTTGTTTCTTAACCGTTAATGTCATTGCTGCTATTTTGTATACATATAGAGCTGATGTAGGCTAGTTGTTGGAACTGCAAACCGTTTGTTGATGGCTCATTTAGTTTTCAAACCACAGTGGTTTTAAAATTCAGCTTACGAGATATATCATGTAATTTAAAAATGTATTTATTTCTTAACCGTTAATGTCCTCGCTGCTATTTTGTATACATATAGAGCTGATGTAGGCTAGTTGTTGGAATTGCAAACTGTTTGTTGATGGCTCATTTAGTTTTCAAACCACAGTGGTTTTAAAGTTCAGCTTATGAGATATATCATGTGATTTAAAAATGTATTTGTTTCTTAACCGTTAATGTCATCGCTGCTGTTTTGTATACATATAGAGCTGATGTAGGCTAGTTGTTGGAACTGCAAACCGTTTGTTGATGGCTCATTTAGTGTTCAAACCACAGTTGTTTTAAAATTCAGCTTACGAGATATATCATATAATTTAAAAATGTATTTGTTTCTTAATTGTTAATGTCATCGCTGCTATTTTGTATACATATAGAGCTGATGTAGGCTAGTTGTTGGAACTGCAAACCGTTTGTTGATGGCTCATTTAGTTTTCAAACCACAGTGGTTTTAAAATTCAGCTTACGAGATATATCATGTAATTTAAAAATGTATTTATTTCTTAACCGTTAATGTCCTCGCTGCTATTTTGTATACATATAGAGCTGATGTAGGCTAGTTGTTGGAACTGCAAACCGTTTGTTGATGGCTCATTTAGTTTTCAAACCTCAGTTGTTTTAAAATTCAGCTTATGAGATATATCATGTAATTTAAAAATGTATTTGTTTCTTAACCGTTAATGTCATCGCTGCTTTTTGTATACATATAGAGCTGATGTAGGCTAGTTGTTGGAACTGCAAACCGTTTGTTGATTCCTCATTTAGTTTTCAAACCACAGTTGTTTTAAAATTCAGCTTATGAGATATATCATGTAATTTAAAAATGTATTTGTTTCTTAACCGTTAATGTCATCGCTGCTATTTTGTATACATATAGAGCTGATGTAGGCTAGTTGTTGGAACTGCAAACCGTTTGTTGATGGCTCATTTAGTTTTCAAACCTCAGTTGTTTTAAAATTCAGCTTATGAGATATATCATGTAATTTAAAAATGTATTTGTTTCTTAACCGTTAATGTCCTCCCTGCTATTTTGTATACATATAGAGCTGATGTAGGCTAGTTGTTGGAATTGCAAACCGTTTGTTGATGGCTCATTTAGTTTTCAAACCTCAGTTGTTTTAAAATTCAGCTTATGAGATATATCATGTAATTTAAAAATGTATTTGTTTCTTAACCGTTAATGTCATCGCTGCTATTTTGTATACACATAGAGCTGATGTAGGCTAGTTGTTGGAATTGCAAACCGTTTGTTGATGGCTCATTTAGTTTTCAAACCTCAGTTGTTTTAAAATTCAGCTTATGAGATATATCATGTAATTTAAAAATGTATTTGTTTCTTAACCGTTAATGTCATCGCTGCTATTTTGTATACATATAGAGCTGATGTAGGCTAGTTGTTGGAACTGCAAACCGTTTGTTGATTACTCATTTAGTTTTCAAACCTCAGTTGTTTTAAAATTCAGCTTATGAGATATATCATGTAATTTAAAAATGTATTTGTTTCTTAACCGTTAATGTCATCGCTGCTATTTTGTATACACATAGAGCTGATGTAGGCTAGTTGTTGGAATTGCAAACCGTTTGTTGATGGCTCATTTAGTTTTCAAACCTCAGTTGTTTTAAAATTCAGCTTATGAGATATATCATGTAATTTAAAAATGTATTTGTTTCTTAACCGTTAATGTCCTCACTGCTATTTTGTATACATATAGAGCTGATGTAGGCTAGTTGTTGGAATTGCAAACCGTTTGTTGATGGCTCATTTAGTTTTCAAACCTCAGTTGTTTTAAAATTCAGCTTATGAGATATATCATGTAATTTAAAAATGTATTTGTTTCTTAACCGTTAATGTCCTCACTGCTATTTTGTATACATATAGAGCTGATGTAGGCTAGTTGTTGGAATTGCAAACCGTTTGTTGATGGCTCATTTAGTTTTCAAACCTCAGTTGTTTTAAAATTCAGCTTATGAGATATATCATGTAATTTAAAAATGTATTTGTTTCTTAACCGTTAATGTCCTCACTGCTATTTTGTATACATATAGAGCTGATGTAGGCTAGTTGTTGGAACTGCAAACCGTTTGTTGATGGCTCATTTAGTTTTCAAACCTCAGTTGTTTTAAAATTCAGCTTATGAGATATATCATGTAATTTAAAAATGTATTTGTTTCTTAACCGTTAATGTCATCGCTGCTATTTTGTATACATATAGAGCTGATGTAGGCTAGTTGTTGGAACTGCAAACCGTTTGTTGATTACTCATTTAGTTTTCAAACCACAGTTGTTTTAAAATTCAGCTTATGAGATATATCATGTAATTTAAAAATGTATTTGTTTCTTAACCGTTAATGTCATCGCTGCTATTTTGTATACATATAGAGCTGATGTAGGCTAGTTGTTGGAACTGCAAACCGTTTGTTGATGGCTCATTTAGTGTTCAAACCACAGTTGTTTTAAAGTTCAGCTTATGAGATATATCATGTAATTTAAAAATGTATTTATTTCTTAACCGTTAATGTCCTCGCTGCTATTTTGTATACATATAGAGCTGATGTAGGCTAGTTGTTGGAACTGCAAACCGTTTGTTGATGGCTCATTTAGTTTTCGAACCACAGTTGTTTTAAAATTCAGCTTACGAGATATATCATGTAATTTAAAAATGTATTTGTTTCTTAACCGTTAATGTCATTGCTGCTATTTTGTATACATATAGAGCTGATGTAGGCTAGTTGTTGGAACTGCAAACCGTTTGTTGATGGCTCATTTAGTTTTCAAACCACAGTGGTTTTAAAATTCAGCTTACGAGATATATCATGTAATTTAAAAATGTATTTATTTCTTAACCGTTAATGTCCTCGCTGCTATTTTGTATACATATAGAGCTGATGTAGGCTAGTTGTTGGAATTGCAAACTGTTTGTTGATGGCTCATTTAGTTTTCAAACCACAGTGGTTTTAAAGTTCAGCTTATGAGATATATCATGTGATTTAAAAATGTATTTGTTTCTTAACCGTTAATGTCATCGCTGCTGTTTTGTATACATATAGAGCTGATGTAGGCTAGTTGTTGGAACTGCAAACCGTTTGTTGATGGCTCATTTAGTGTTCAAACCACAGTTGTTTTAAAATTCAGCTTACGAGATATATCATATAATTTAAAAATGTATTTGTTTCTTAATTGTTAATGTCATCGCTGCTATTTTGTATACATATAGAGCTGATGTAGGCTAGTTGTTGGAACTGCAAACCGTTTGTTGATGGCTCATTTAGTTTTCAAACCACAGTGGTTTTAAAATTCAGCTTACGAGATATATCATGTAATTTAAAAATGTATTTATTTCTTAACCGTTAATGTCCTCGCTGCTATTTTGTATACATATAGAGCTGATGTAGGCTAGTTGTTGGAATTGCAAACTGTTTGTTGATGGCTCATTTAGTTTTCAAACCACAGTGGTTTTAAAGTTCAGCTTATGAGATATATCATGTGATTTAAAAATGTATTTGTTTCTTAACCGTTAATGTCATCGCTGCTGTTTTGTATACATATAGAGCTGATGTAGGCTAGTTGTTGGAACTGCAAACCGTTTGTTGATGGCTCATTTAGTGTTCAAACCACAGTTGTTTTAAAGTTCAGCTTATGAGATATATCATGTAATTTAAAAATGTATTTGTTTCTTAACCGTTAATGTCATCGCTGCTATTTTGTATACATATAGAGCTGATGTAGGCTAGTTGTTGGAACTGCAAACCGTTTGTTGATTACTCATTTAGTTTTCAAATCACAGTTGTTTTAAAATTCAGCTTATGAGATATATCATGTAATTTAAAAATGTATTTGTTTCTTAACCGTTAATGTCATCGCTGCTATTTTGTATACACATAGAGCTGATGTAGGCTAGTTGTTGGAACTGCAAACCGTTTGTTGATGGCTCATTTAGTTTTCAAACCTCAGTTGTTTTAAAATTCAGCTTATGAGATATATCATGTAATTTAAAAATGTATTTGTTTCTTAACCGTTAATGTCATCGCTGCTATTTTGTATACATATAGAGCTGATGTAGGCTAGTTGTTGGAACTGCAAACCGTTTGTTGATTACTCATTTAGTTTTCAAACCACAGTTGTTTTAAAATTCAGCTTATGAGATATATCATGTAATTTAAAAATGTATTTGTTTCTTAACCGTTAATGTCATCGCTGCTATTTTGTATACACATAGAGCTGATGTAGGCTAGTTGTTGGAACTGCAAACCGTTTGTTGATGGCTCATTTAGTTTTCAAACCTCAGTTGTTTTAAAATTCAGCTTATGAGATATATCATGTAATTTAAAAATGTATTTGTTTCTTAACCGTTAATGTCATCGCTGCTATTTTGTATACACATAGAGCTGATGTAGGCTAGTTGTTGGAACTGCAAACCGTTTGTTGATGGCTCATTTAGTTTTCAAACCTCAGTTGTTTTAAAATTCAGCTTATGAGATATATCATGTAATTTAAAAATGTATTTGTTTCTTAACCGTTAATGTCATCGCTGCTATTTTGTATACATATAGAGCTGATGTAGGCTAGTTGTTGGAACTGCAAACCGTTTGTTGATTACTCATTTAGTTTTCAAACCACAGTTGTTTTAAAATTCAGCTTATGAGATATATCATGTAATTTAAAAATGTATTTGTTTCTTAACCGTTAATGTCATCGCTGCTATTTTGTATACACATAGAGCTGATGTAGGCTAGTTGTTGGAACTGCAAACCGTTTGTTGATGGCTCATTTAGTTTTCAAACCTCAGTTGTTTTAAAATTCAGCTTATGAGATATATCATGTAATTTAAAAATGTATTTGTTTCTTAACCGTTAATGTCCTCACTGCTATTTTGTATACATATAGAGCTGATGTAGGCTAGTTGTTGGAACTGCAAACCGTTTGTTGATTACTCATTTAGTTTTCAAACCACAGTTGTTTTAAAATTCAGCTTATGAGATATATCATGTAATTTAAAAATGTATTTGTTTCTTAACCGTTAATGTCATCGCTGCTATTTTGTATACACATAGAGCTGATGTAGGCTAGTTGTTGGAACTGCAAACCGTTTGTTGATGGCTCATTTAGTTTTCAAACCTCAGTTGTTTTAAAATTCAGCTTATGAGATATATCATGTAATTTAAAAATGTATTTGTTTCTTAACCGTTAATGTCCTCACTGCTATTTTGTATACATATAGAGCTGATGTAGGCTAGTTGTTGGAATTGCAAACCGTTTGTTGATGGCTCATTTAGTTTTCAAACCACAGTGGTTTTAAAGTTCAGCTTATGAGATTTATCATGTGATTTAAAAATGTATTTGTTTCGTAACCGTTAATGTCATCGCTGCTATTTTGTATACATATAGAGCTGATGTAGGCTAGTTGTTGGAACTGCAAACCGTTTGTTGATGGCTCATTTAGTTTTCAAACCACAGTTGTTTTAAAATTCAGCTTATGAGATATATCATTTAATTTAAAAATGTATTTATTTCTTAACCGTTAATGTCATCGCTGCTATTTTGTATACATATAGAGCTGATGTAGGCTAGTTGTTGGAACTGCAAACCGTTTGTTGATGGCTCATTTAGTTTTCAAACCACAGTTGTTTTAAAATTCAGCTTATGAGATATATCATTTAATTTAAAAATGTATTTATTTCTTAACCGTTAATGTCATCGCTGCTATTTTGTATACATATAGAGCTGATGTAGGCTAGTTGTTGGAACTGCAAACCGTTTGTTGATGGCTCATTTAGTTTTCAAACCACAGTTGTTTTAAAATTCAGCTTATGAGATATATCATGTAAATTAAAAATGTATTTGTTTCTTAACCGTTAATGCCATCGCTGCTATTTTGTATACATATAGAGCTGATGTAGGATAGTTGTTGGAAATTCAAACCGTTTGTTGATGGCTCATTTAGTTTTCAAACCACAGTTGTTTTAAAATTCCGCTTATGAGATATATCATGTAATTTAAAAATGTATTTATTTCCAAACCGTTAATGTCATCGCTGCTATTTTGTATACATATAGAGCTGATGTAGGCTAGTTGTTGGAAATTCAAACCGTTTGTTGATGGCTCATTTAGTTTTCAAACCACAGTTGTTTTAAATTTCAGCTTATGAGATATATCATGTAATTGAAAAATGTATTTGTTTCTTAACCGTTAATGTCCTCGCTGCTATTTTGTATACATATAGAGCTGATGTATTCTAGTTATTGGAAATGCAAACCATTTGTCGATTGCTCATTTAGTTTTCGAACCACAGTTGTTTTAAATTTCAGCTTATGACCAATAACGTGTACTTTAAAAATTTATTTGTTTCGTAACCGTTAATGTCATCCCTGCTATTTTGTATACATATAGAGCTGATGAAGGCTAGTTATTGGAAATGTAAACAATTTGTTGATTCCTCTTTTAATTTCCGACCACGGTCGTTTTAAATTGAAACGCTTGAGCAATATCATGTATTTTAAAAATTGATTTGTGTGTTATCAACTAATCGTTGTAACATCGCTTTCCTGTTCAGTGGCAACCCCTGGAATCATGAATATTATATCAGTTGGACTGAAAACTGATACGACGAAGACAAATATCGTTTTGTTAATGAATAATACAACAGATAATTTTGTTATACCAGACACATTATCAATAAATTTAATACTTATACAATTTACTATTAGTGCTTAAAGTCATCTATTCCGGGTATTTCAGGATTCTTAAGCTGCTTTTCACTAGAGTTCATGTGATTATTTTGAAACTAGGTTAAACTTTCACTGTGCAAGTTGATGACGGACTACTCTTTTAATATAAATAACTGATACTGCACTCAACTGTAGTGTAGTAAATAGATCAATAAAACTAACTGAGCTCATCAAAATACTTTAATTCTAACGTAAATCTAAAAGAATAGAATAATATTATAATCATAGGCAACCTACATCATCAGATGTGTTTACTTGGTTGCCTAGGTATCGAGCAGAAGGCGATGCCAGCGCAGAAACTGGTGAACTTTATACCTATGTTTTAAACTTTAATATTTTGACAAACTGATTACGTGGGAATTATGGGGCATGTTTATTACTACGTACGGCATCATTTGTAGGCAATTATATTGTGCGGATATTGATTTATAAGCAGTTAAAGTTGGCCAAAATCTAGGCAACCAAATGTACACAATGCAAAATGCTAGTTCGTCCATTTAACCGGTAGATGTCTCTCTATTTTGAGTTATATTTTTATTTTCGGATTAATAAGTTACCGTATTACGTAGAGCAAACGAAGCACATATTCAGCTTTAGCAGATTGCGTTCTATTAGTCTTATTTATTAATTTATCCGCAGCCGTCAAAACAGTGCCTGGTTCGAAAAAAGTTTTACGTTTTATTTTAGTTGTTTCGACGTTATTAAGCATCGTGTAGCAAAAGTAATTACAGATTCATATTCAGAAGACAACAATCCATCGTAATACAGTAACTTATTAATCCGAAAATAAAATTATAACTCAAAATAGAGAGACATCTACCGGTAAAATAGCTGAACTAGCATTTTGCATTGTGTACATTTGGTTGCCTAGATTTTGGAAAATTTTAACTGCTTATAAATCAATATCCGCACAATATTATTGCCTACAAATGATGCCATACGTAGTAATAAACATGCCCCATAATTCCCACGCAATCAGTTTGTCAAAATATTAAAGTTTAAATCATAGGTATAAAGTTCACCAGTTTCTGCGCTGGCATCGCCTTCTGCTCGATACGTAGGCAACCAAGTAAACACATGTGATGATGTAGGTTGCCTATGATTATAATATTATTCTATTCTTTAAGATTTACACTAGAATTAAAGTATTTTGATGAGCTCAGTTAGTTTTATTGATCTATTTACTACACTACAGTTGAGTGCAGTATCAGTTATTTATATTAAAAGAGTAGTCTGTCATCGATTTTTCAGAAATATCAGTGACTTCACGCCAGTGTCGTCCCACGGTTACTACATATGTTTGGAGCTACCTTCATGTTAGAGTTAAGTGTTCGCAATGTGCTCATCTTTCTTCGCTCAAAACTCAAATTTTCATAAATCAATAACTTTAACAATGTAAATACTTTCCAGTTGATAATAAAACGAGTGTAACTGCAATTATGTTTCAAAGGACGAAGGCGACACAACCAGCGATCGGCGCCTGGTGAGAAACCGAAAAATCAATTGCCCCCTCGAACCAACAAAAATTCAAAACCCCACCATTAACCCCCGGACGGTCCAGGCGTGAGAATGGACAAGTTCGTCGACGACTGGAATATCATCCAGACCCTTGGCGAGGGAGCCTACGGCGAGTGAGTATGTCCCACCGGTCCGCTCGAACAGCGGCGCTCATGTGCCTCGGTCCGCAGGGTGAAGCTGCTCGTGCACCAGGTGTCCGGCGAGGCCGTCGCCATGAAGATGGTGGACCTGCGCAAGTGCAAGGAGACGAAGGACTGCGTCACCAAAGAGGAGAAGATACACAAGCTCATGATGCACCCGAACATAATCCGGCTGCTCGGCAAGCGGGAGGAGGCGAGCGTCGTCTACATATTCCTCGAGTACGCCGCCGGAGGCGAGCTGTTTAACAAAATAGGTGCGCATCGTCAAGGGCGGTTCGTAAAGAGACCTCCGGTTTTAATGTGCGCCCCCTTTCAGAGCCCGACATCGGGATGCACTCCGGAGAGGCGCAGACGTACATGAAGCAGCTTCTCTCCGGAATGCACTATCTGCACACCAGAGGAATCGCCCACAGAGATATTAAGCCCGAGAACCTGCTGCTCAATGATTTGGGCAACTTGAAAATTAGCGACTTCGGCATGGCAACTATTTTTCGGCTGAAGGGAAAGGAGCGCCTCCTTGACAAGAAGTGAGTTACACATGGCGGTAATCTATAACACGTTTTAATTTGGTCTAAAATATGTAGGGTTGTATAATTTCACGTTTTGGTGCCTCATCTTTGCCACATCATTCGCCGGACTCTAACAGTGTTATTTATAAAAATTTAAGCCGTGGTTTGGCGGTGTTTTACAAAGGGTTACTAAGCTTAAACAATAGTTAAAATGCGGCGTACATTTTTATGAATAACACTGTAAGAGTCAATTCTATATTCTCACAAACTCCTGATCTGATAATGATGTGAAATGGAGACGAATTAGATTTTTCGTCACTTCTACATTTAATTATATTGATTCGTTTCGTTACAGTTTTTAAAAATTTAACTAATTTAAAATTAAATTAATTAAATTCCATAATAAAAAAAAAGCAAAATTAATAATACAAGTTGATAAAATTATTCAGATATATAATTATTCAAATTGGTGCTAACAGAACAAGAGATATATTCAGGTGTATTGCGTATCTAAAAACGTTAACAGTAATGTGTTTATTATGTGACAACATCGCAATCAAATATCAAAAGCAATTATGACATAACAGCAATTGATATTTGAATGTCAAATAGCGTACATGTTACTGCTACCTTTTTTTGATACGCAATACACCTGATTATTACATATACAAACTGTAAACGGACCCGAAGACGTTTATTAACATGTAAATCTATGCATTTTAGAGAGAAGAATGTCAAGACACATTAGTTTTCACTGCAGCGCCTAATAATTCCCTTCGGTCAGCTTGTATTTCTCCTCTGCCTTCAGAACTTTCAGCATCACGTCGCCCAAGTGAGCAGGAGACTTGGACATGTGCACGCCGGCTCTGTTGAGGGCTTTGATCTTGTCGGCTACGCCACCACGGCCCCCGGACACGATGGCCCCCGCGTGGCCCATCCTCCTTCCCGGTGGGGCAGCGGCGCCGGCGATGAAACACACAATCGGCTTGGGGTCGGTCTGATTGTTCTCCCTTATGAATTCGGCGGCCCTCTCCTCGGCGTCCCCTCCGATCTCTCCGAGCAGAATGATTCCTGAAAATCAGGCGTTTATTTTAGTAGCCGCAGTGGATTATTTATAAGAACCGTTTCGCCTGTTGCCCTTCAAACTACAGTTACGTTTCCAAATTATTCAACAAAACAATATTTATAAAGCCGGTACCTTCTGTGTGCTTGTCGTCCAGCAGCACATCCAAGGCGTCGATGAAATTAGTCCCGTTGAATGGATCTCCGCCAATTCCGATGCACAGAGTTTGCCCGAGGCCATTTAGTGTGGTTTGATTTACAGCCTCGTAGGTCAATGTTCCCGACCTTGAGATTATTCCAATTGTACCTTCCTTGTGTATCTCTCCCGGCATTATGCCTATTTTGGATTTTCCCGGAGCAATGATGCCTATTAAATTGCTATGAATTATTTAAAGAAATGAAGAATAATGAAATAAGAATAAAGTGAATTAGCTTATACTTAATACATAAGGAATGCTATGAATTAAAAAAAAATTAAGAATTATGAAATAAGAAGAAGGGAAAAGGACACAGAATTAGACCAAAGGATCGAAGCAAACACAAGACTTTAATAAAACCCATGGAACAAACAATAAACGGAAAAGCCATGAGGTGGTTCGGCCGTGTGATAAGAATACCGATGGAGAGAATGGCAAAAATAATATGGAAAATGGGCAACCGAAGAAAATCACAAGAGGAAGACCGAGAAAGAAGTGGAATGATGAAATACGAGGAATACTAAATAAGAAAGGACTCGAATGGAACGACGCAAAAGACAGAATAAAATATGGAGGAATAATATACTATAATGCACTTGACACTGGCAAAAATTAACTCTTTTAGAATCGAGAAATTTATATAAATAAATTCTAATTCGCCGGTATAAGAGAGATGATAATAATAATAATATTAATAACCTGGACAATTTGGACCCAGCAAACGTGTCTTGCTCTGCCTTTTCAATGCGTGTTGCACCCTGGTCATGTCATGCTGCGGAATCCCCTCGGTAATGCAAACAATCAGCCCTATTTCCGCCTCTATGCTTTCCATGATTGCTTCGCAGGCTACAGGAGGAGGCACGAAGATCATTGACGCGTTGCACCCAGTCGACTGTTTCGCCTCTTCCACTGACCCGAAAACCGGCTTGTCTGTAATTTGCCGATACGATTACTATTGAGGAACTAAATGAGCACTAATGCCTGTATCAATAGTCCGTACTTGAGCATAAGTCCGACTCGAGTCATATATTTGGTTGCGTATTTTCTGTTAACGTTTATGCACCAAACGCAACCAAATATACGCAAATACACAACTTATCTATTAAGTAGACCAAAACCACTTAACGTAAACTGGGTATTGGTCGATTGTTTTACCTAGGTGCAATGTTCCTGCTTTTTTCGGGGACACTCCGCCGACCAGTTGGGTACCGTAGGCGATCGCCAGCTCCGAATGGAACGTCCCCTGCTTCCCGGTGAAGCCCTGGCATATCACCTTTGTGTAGCGGTCGATCATCAGATTCCTGCGCGTCTTCTCGTACACGCTGGGGTCTATCTCGCCTCTTTTGAGTTTCTTCTTCTCCTTTGCGAAGTTGCGAGCGAGAACCTTCCCAAAGCTTGGATTTCTGGTCAGCAGCGTGCCGATTTTAACCAACATAATTGACGAACCGGCAATATATTTATTAGAATTGTACATACAACGCTTAGAGGATCTTGAAAACACACATAATTCAACTGTATTTTAGACCCACTATGATTTCATAATCGAGTTATGATCAAATATTTGACACATGCCGGCATTTAAATATTCAGTAGTAGGCATGTAACAATACGATTTTGATTTTATACATGAGGAAATTTTGTGTTGAAATTGTTTGCACATTTAATACCATCTTTAGTATACATCTTTAGTATATTCTTTGTTTGATACGATCACGTTTCTATATCTGACTGTGTTCTGTTTTATTTGTAGATGCGGCACCTTACCTTACGTTGCACCGGAGGTTTTAGAGAGGCCCTATTTCGCCCAGCCGGCTGACTTGTGGTCGTGCGGCATAGTTTTCGTGGCGATGCTGGCCGGGGGTTCGTAGCGCGTCCGCTTTCTCTGCTTGAATAATGTGCGTCCCTTCCAGAGCTGCCATGGGACGAGCCGATGGAGTCCAGCAAGGAATACGTGCAGTGGAAGAAGGAGTGCTGCATTATGCAAACCCCGTGGAGCAAGCTGAGTACGATGGCTTACAGTCTCGCGAGGAAGATGCTGACGCCTGACCCGAAAGGCCGCCCCACTTTGGCCCAGATACTGCAGCATCCTTGGATGAACACGCAGTTTGATGATAATGGTAAAACAGATTGGCTAATGCAATAGGAAATAATAATTACCCGATTTCACATTTCAGCGCTATTTATTTTATTATCGGGAATAGAAACACACATTTTACTACGTTTTATGTCGCTTTTATTTTAACTTTCAGCCGACTGTAGTTTCGACAACAATCTGGCCATTCTCAAGTGGATTTGAAAATAGAATCGGTTACATACTACTATTTATTGTGCATTTAATATACATGTGAGGACCTTACGAAAGGCTCATATCCTAGCACAATAATTTTGATAAGCCTTCATTTCAGCTTTCCATGTGACGTTATATGTGCTAGATGTTTTTCTTTGGTATTTTGGCTTTCATGATGTGTTCGAAATTCATAAAGCTAAATTACCAAAGCAGAAAGACTAGTAATTGCCATCATTCCATTAATCGTTCTTGATAACGAGCTTGACGATCAATCCATGTAATCTTAGGAACGGCAGATCTAAATAAATCTATTATTGACTTTCCGTTCCATTTTATCGTTATCGATTAAAGAAATAATAATTGTTTGTCTCACTTGAGCATAAATACTTGTTTATTCCACTTAAATGGTGTGCGAAATGTTAATTCATTTGGTCTTCATTTACAGATTCGGAGAGTGAGGACCAGCCGGACACGAACACAATGCGGCAAATGCCCGCACTGCCACTGACGCAGCCGTTGGAGCGGCTGCACAACATCGGCCCACAGTGCCTGGCCTCGCTGATTCAAAATAAGGATGTGGTTTGCTTTTCGCAGCCCGTGGAAAACGAGAACCTCTTTGTGGGCTCTCAGATGCAATACACGCAGAGTCCGCTGACACAGGTGAAACATTCGGCTTTACCATCGGAGGTTTTGTTTTTACTTTTAACGTCTGGCTTTTAGAACAATTTCCAGAAGTTGATTAAGAGGATGACCAGGTTTTTTGTGTCCACCTCATACGAGAAGACTGTCGCTTACTTGTACAGGATATTGGATAACCTGCACTACTCTTGGATGTGCGATCCTTCAGGAGTGGTATGAGTTTTTATATTGCCCCATTGCAGTTGGGTGGGAGCACGACTCAGAAAGTGTGCTTGTGTCTGCCGAGCGGAAGGCCTCGTGCTCAAATCCGGGAAAGAACATCTGCCATGTTCCCCAATCATGGCAGCCACGGAAGGTTGAAACTTTCAATTGAAGCATTTTCCGTTTTATATTAGCTCTCTCTTGAAATTGAACAGACTATAGTATTAGTACTACTACTAATACTAATAATTTATAATATAAGTTATTTAATTAATTATAATAATCTTTTCATAAAACTCTAGAGAATAATATATTATTAAAAATTATTATATATAATCGTAATCTTTAATGAGAGTTTTATAATAATTTTGTTTGCAGGTTACTATTTCTACAGTTGACATGAGGAAAATGCCGTTGGTCTTCAAGGCTAATATGATTGATATGGACGGAAAGCTGCTCTTAGATTTTCGCTTGTCTAAGGGATGTGGCTTGGAATTCAAGAGGCGTTTTATCAAGATCAGAAACGCACTAAGCGATATCATTGTTCATCGTGTTTCTTCTTAAGTTACCATATTGTTTCACATCATGAAAATAGTGTTTTACTTTTATACTTTTATACAAAATAATACCTGTTGAAAATATTTGATGTATAGTTATTTCATCCATAAGACTAATAGAAGCTCAATATTGTAAGCACAATAATCCCGACAATTCACGAATTAGTGTGTGGGATCACACTAAATGATATGCAATATTTTGAGCAATAACATGAAATTTAAAAGTTGATTTCTTGCTTAACCATCAATGCCATCGCTGCTTTCTGTGTGTACATGTAGAGCTGATGAGGGGTAGTTATAGGAAATGCAAACCATTTATTGATTGCTGTCATGGTTTTCGAACCACAGCCGTTTTAAAATTTAGATATTTTGCAATATCGTAATATCAATATTTATTTATTGCCAAACCATTAATGCAATCACTGCTTTATTTGTATACATGTAGAGCTGATGAGGGCTAGTTATTGGAAATGCAAACCATTTATTTATTGCTGTTATGGTTTTCGAACTACAACTGTTTTAAAATTTTCAACCTAAGCCTTAAGGCGATTTTTACGGAAATTTTGACATTTTTTTTTAGCAGAGATAGCAGTTCGATAGATTTTAGCCTCCTGAGTCCGAATCTGCAAGAAAAAATTGGCTCAGACGCTTAATTACGTCAGAAAAAAATATTTTCTGTGGCGCAAAATTTTACAAAATACTCAAAAACGCTTTTCCGGGCTGCACCAAAGCATAAAATCGATAGATTTCCGCCTTCTGAATCCGAATCTGCATCTATTTTAGCCCTAAGTCACTTAATAACGCAAAAAAGTGCAAAATTAAAAAAGCGCACTTTATTCGAACCTGGCACTATTGGGACCGGCACGGATAATTCAACATAATGGGATTACAGATTGCGGTCCGCTGAATCTGAATCTGCTATCAGTTTTGCTTCAAGTTGTATATTAACTGAATAAACGGCAAAATTCGATTTTTTTCCAAGTTTAGCGCCATCAAGCGGCAATTGGCTGAACTCGTTAGTCCCGGTTTTCAAGCAATTTTTAAAACTACTTAAATCAAGTTCTGTAGCATATAAAATCAAACCTAAGTGTCTCTGCACTCATACACAGTGCATAATTGTGTGTTTAAAAGTGAATTAAACGTATATTTCAACAAAACAAAATTCAAATTCATTCCATTTGGACATCTATCGGATGACAGGTGAACTTTTACGCTTATTGCCCCTTACATTACTGCAACCAAACATACCCCTCATGAAATGTGTTGCATACCAGCTTTATAAATTTAATCAATTACAAGTTTTAACTAATTAAAGGCACCAACTAGGCATTATGATCGAGTAGTGAATGCAGAACAAAAATGTGTAAACCGGAATGCTGAGGGATGTTTAGTTATTGGGGAAAAAAATAGCATAGCTAATTAAAATTTCGCTTTAATTTTCTAAGTTCTACAAACTAAAATTATCGTTTTCCATAGGTATACAAAAGAAACCTTAATTTAATTAGAAAAATTACTTGAATGCAATTAGTAAGTGTTATTTGATATCCGGCGAAGGATTTGGATATCTGTTATTGATTGAAAATAAATTACTTCAGAAAAACAAAAATTAACACTAGTTTTTCTTATATATTTTATAAATTAGATCGATCTAAATTGTATAAATAAGTCATTTTCGTTCAAATTAGTGCTTGATTAAAACTTTCTGTCATTGTATATATTAATAACTTCCGCAAAATAAAAAATGTAATAAATTTTAACAAATTAGTTTAAGCATTTATTACCTTACAAGAATAATGCAAGCTTACATTATCAGATCACAAATTTATTCAACAGATCGCAAATTTTACTTTGCATAATCTGCATTCAAATACTCATCGGGAATGAATTAGTACACCTTAAAACTAATCGCTATCCTCGCTGCTAGCCGGTGTGCTGAGCGCTTCCTCCTCCTCTTCATCTTCAGACATACTCTTATCAGACTCTGCAGGTTTACCCTTAGGCTTCTTCTTATCACCGCTCTTTGGTTCGGAGTCAGATCCTTTCCGTTTGCCCGCCGACTTCTTGCCTTCATCTGACCCACCGTCGTCACTCTCTTCATCTTCGGACTTTTCGGACTCAGATGCTTTGCTCTTTTTAGACGCTGCCGGTTTACTCTCCGCTTTCTTCTTATCGCCCCCCTTTGCTTCGGAGTCGGAGCCCTTCTTCTTGCTCGCTGGCTTCTTTGCGCCATCATCCGAGCTGACATTTTCACTCTCTTCATCGTCGGACTTTTCAGATTCGGATGCTTTGCTCTTTTTAGACGCTGCCGGTTTACTCTCGGCTTTCTTCTTATCGCCCCCCTTTGCTTCGGAGTCAGAGCCCTTCCTCTTGCCCGCCGACTTCTTCTTGCCGTCATCTGAGCTGCTGTCGTCGCTCTCCACATACTCCTTGCTCTTGAAGCCGCTCTTCGGCGGCGAAACGTTGGCCGGCTTTGCCTTCTTTTTCGCCGACGATGCTGCCGGCGCCGCAGCCGAGGCCTTCGACTTCTTCTCTTCAGTGGAGGCCTTGAAGGCCGCGGCGCCGCCGGACTCCTCGTACTCCTTCATGGCCTTCTGGTACTCCTCCTTGGCCTTGGCGGCCTTTGCCTCCCACACGGACTTGTCCTTCATCTCCTTCCACATCTCGCCGCCCTTCTTGGCGATCTCGGTTATCTTGATGCCGGGGTTGTCAGACTTGATCTGCTCCCTGGTCTCGTTCAGCCAGATCATGAAGCCGGACGGCGCACGCTTTGGACGGTTCGCATCCTTCTCTTTCGCGTTGCGCTTCCTCCTCGGCCTCTCTGAGACCGTCTTGGCTGCCTTGGGCTTCCTCTCCTTCTTCTCTTTCTTTTTCTTTTTCTCCTTCTTCTTCGAGTCTCCACCTAAAACCGAACACACAACCAACTTATATATTACAACTCGCCCAACATTTATAGCCATATGCATAGAGAACTTAGCTTCTAAACCTTAGTAAAAACGGATAGAAAGTACAGCACTGAACGTAATTTCTGCAAGATTCTAATCAATGTTAGTATGAATGGACAAATCACCTGATCCACCTGAGCCCTCCTCGGATGATGAAGAATCAATGTGATCACTGTCGTATTCCTCAGCGACGTCGCTTTCAGCCTGATCGGGATTAAAGTCATCATCGGTGCTCTCGTCGTCGCTGGCGTTGTCATCGTCGCCGTCGCGCTCTTGGGCCTCGGCCTTAACTCTCTCCAGGTAAGCGTCGGGCTCGTTTTCATTATCTGAATCACCGAAGTCGTCTTTGTAACTGGCCTTATCCTACAAAAAAATTGTACGTAAATAAACACATTAATAATTATTAAGCACTTCAATTAATATCGGTTTTCAGTTGAAGTGAAGCGAACTCTTATGATAATAATTTTTATTTTAATTACTGACTTTGTATTTTTACAAGTAGTATTTTCATCTTGTTATAAAAAATGTTAATACTTGCGTGCTCGTTATGTGACTACATCACATTCAAATGCCAAATGCTATTATGTCATAATTGCATTTTGCATTTGAATGTTTTGTTGAATTCGAATAATGTACTATACTACAATACTGTTTTAAAGTGTATTTTGTTGTGTATATTTATTACTATTAGTATTTGTGTATTATTTTGTAATTAACATGTGTTAAATGGCATTGCCATACTCGCACGAATAAATGAATAAATAAATATGCAGTCAAATAACTTATACGTTACTTGTAACATTTTTTGATACGCAATACACCCCATTTTTTGGTTTTACGAGGTATTATTATACATTTGTAGAGAACAGAGTGATCCACCGAAAAAGATCAAGCGTGTGTACTTACATTTTTGCCGCGATTTTTGACGTTCAGCTTTTTTGAGGTGATGAAGTCGAAGAGTTTTCCGTACTCCTCCTTCTCGATGCTGCTGAACGTGTGAACGGTACCGGACTTCAGCTCGACCTCGAAATCGAAAGATCTGGTGCTGCCACCGCCGCGGGCAAAGTTGACGGAGGCCACCTCCTCAAATCTAATGTGTATCGGCGGCTTGTGAACGTAAATGAAGCCCCTCTCCAGTGGGTATAGATACCCGGCAGCCGCTTTGAAAGAGCATCCAACTGCAGGAGTTCCGGCATGGCTGCAAATATATGGACAAATATTGTAGAGAGATCAAAATATAATGTATGAAAAGTTATTTTGTTCTTGGCATAAATTAGGCTTAAAACAAAATGATGGTAAATAAAATAATGCAATTTTTACTTTGTGGTATCACAGTTTATTTTAGTACAGTGACTATAGTTTCGACTGAACAGTCGAATATTTAAGATATATGTTTGAAAATGACCGACTGTTCAGTCGAAACTATTTCGGGGGCGATAGGCCAGCTAGGCCATCCTGCACTGCGACCTGGAAGATCTTTTGTGCTCACCCTGCTCTACTCCGATCTTAGGAAGTCAACCTCACGGGTGAAGTCTATGAGCTTCCTAAGTCCTAAGTCGAAGCTATAGTCCTAAGTCGAAACTATAGTCACTGTACTAAAATAAACTATGATACCTACAAAGTAAAATTTGCATTATTTATTTATACACAATGTATCACGAAGTAAAAGCCTTCGGTGTTAATAAAATGATGGTAAATTACGGGCTTCAGTAGTTTTTATTTCTACCGCTGCTGAAAACCAAAAGGTGCTAGCGCAATATCACCAGTGTATATTAATTGTTTTAAAAGTCCTATTTCTGCCGCTAGGCGTTGTAATGCATTTGTATTGAGATCTATACCAGGTCAATCGTCAATAAAATATTGTTACTACTGCTCGTTCTTCCGGCAATTTTTTAATTAATATGACTTAGAAACAAAAATGCTTAATAAGTTGATGGAGGAAGCCGTTACATGTAATAATTAATCATGATAATACAAAAATTAAACACGTTACTACGTGTTTTATCACTTTATTTCATAAAGGTTTTTGATTATGTTTCTTCATTCTTGTATTTTGAATCACTTGAGATTCAAAATTGAGATTCGACCACAATGACATAATTGTGGTCGAAACTGCAGCCGTGTTTAACGAAAAAATAAAGTGTTAACAAACATAGTAACCCGTTTCAAAAATGTGTACCCTATGAAACCTCCAGGTCCAGTGATCTTTCTATTAATGATAATCTTCATGACCTTCCCGAGAACTTCGTAAGTCGGCCCAGAGACTTCCTTTTCCAATTTTCCTTCGTACTTTTCCTTCAGTTCTTCCCTGCAAATGATATTAACAATAAATCCTGCCCAACGTTATTAGGTTTTTATCTTGTAGGTTTTCTGTCGACTTCAGTTATGATGTCATTAAGGAAAATTTCGTAATGCACTTACTCGGTAAACGGCAATTCAATAGACGTCTCGTCATCCTGACTGAAGAACAAAACCAAGAAGTGGTATCTGGTCTGTCCCTGCTTAATCGGGGGGTCCAGGCTGACGACGAAGAACATCTGCCTGGAATCCTTGTGCGGGAGCACAAACAGCCTGAGCACCGTCGACATCGGTATCTTGTAATCGAACGTTTTACCGTGAAGCTGGAAGAACGAGTGGAATATTTTGATGTCGTAGCGTCCGCTGCAACAAAAGTGCCGTAA
This sequence comes from Othius punctulatus, assembly GCA_951805005.1. Taxonomy (NCBI): domain Eukaryota; kingdom Metazoa; phylum Arthropoda; class Insecta; order Coleoptera; family Staphylinidae; genus Othius; species Othius punctulatus. Next base: position 332,789 of record OX638141.1, on the reverse strand, counting down.
ATATTTCACGCAATCCGAATCGCCCGGCCTTATCGTACCGAGGCGTGAGGCAGTGGATCTCTCTGAAGATGGCGATGGCGTCGCCGGACACGCTGATGACGCTGGCCTTCTGCATCACCTGCTTCTGGAAGGCGTCCACGGGATCCAGATCGCCCGCCAGCTCGTTGGACGGAATGAAGAACCTCATTTCCATTAGACTGACCGGCGCATCGTCATTCTGAAACATGCACGAATGATATACCGTCTGTACGTTTTCAAACATTTTCTGTGAGTTAAAGTGACGAGCAGAAATTCGCAAAAATGTTATTGGATTGATGAGGCTGATACATGATGAAACTCCATGTTAATATATAAATAAAATACAATTGGTGTGCGTTTCACAAAATGTTAACATTAAATATTTTGTGAAACTCACACCAATTGTGTTTTATTTATATATATTAAAAACAATATTTACGATACTTATTATTCCGGTATAAGTTCATGTGTATCAAGAAATATTAAATAAATTGTAATGAATCGAAAAGATTACCCATAAAAGGCTTCCATTGCCGTTACCTGATGAAATTCCATGGTGATTTCGTTTTTGCCGGTGTTGCACTGGGAGACGTGGTTCAGCGGGATCTCGAAGGCGCTGTGGCTGCCGATATCGAAGCTGAGGACGGAGCCGTTGAACTTGGCAGTGCCCCAGTTCCAGCCCTTCAGGCTGAGCTCCTTCTCCAGCATGTCGATCTTGTACGTGCTCGTGAAGAACTTGGCGATCTTCTCGCGCTCGGACTCCTTGAAGCCGGCGAACCTGTGCAGCGTGCCGTTCTTCAAGAAGATGCGCAGCCCGACTGAGCCGGCGAAGTTCTGGAAGTTGACCAGGTCCATGTCGGCAGCCTGCACCTGGTCAACCTTGCCGGTCTTGTTGTTCTTGAATATGATCTGTTGGTCGGTCATCTTGATTTTGCCGGAGGTCTGAAAACATAAAAGGGCGGTTACGTTGAAATTCCGCGTGATGGGGAGGGTTTCGTTTCTGCTGGAGTGGGCCCCCTCAGGGTGGTGCTTTTGAGGTTATAATCCGGCTTACCATGCATCCCTTTATTTCTGACGATATATCCGAATACTCCAGGAAATCCATCTTTTCTCGTTGAGCCAGAATGCTGGCTAGTTTGCACACTAATTAATTATTTAAATAATTATTTCAATAACAAAATCCACCGCCAAATTAAAAGCAGATTAAAAGCAACCAATTGTTCCCAACTATAGAAAACAATAACAGTAATGCAAACTTAACAGAATGGTTACAGGGACACCAACGAAATAACAGTTACATAGTGCCAACTTATTTTAGGTGCAGAGAATGCAAACATAACCTATACGAATTTTAATTTTAAAACATCATAAATTGTATAATAATAACTGAAACTACATAAAAATGAATTTACAAAAACTAATGTTCACCACATGTAAGTTGCATTAAGGGTTTAGCAGACGTGTTACTCTCACAAAGTCATCAAACCTCTTTATAACTTGCATTTGCACATACATTTTCAGCGTGGCGTGCCATCGTACTGCCAAAATGTGGGATGAAATTCTTTCCGCCACCTCCAAACTATGATCGTAAGAATGCTGCAATCAAACGAACCATTAGCTATTAATCTGTGCTGTCCTCACGCTTTTCAGACATCCAGTTGCCGGAGAAGCCGAAGCTGAGGTTCGTGGACAAGGTGCCGCAGTACAGTGCAGGCACAAAGGCGCTGAAAATGCAGAAGAAGCTGCGGCTGATGAGGGGGCCCGAGCTCATCCACAACACGCTCCTGCACAAGCAGTACGGGATCATGGTCTGAATGTGCCATGTGATGCCCGGCGGTTTCAGCATTGCTTTGATTCCAGGCGTTGGGAGGTGGCAGGCTCAAGTATGGACACTTCGAAATGATACGTTTAACCATCGGGCGCCAGATGGACGTGAACAGGATGTTTGCGGTCTGGAGGGTGGACGGGCCGTGGCAGCCCATGACCAAGCAGGGCCAGGGACAGCGCATGGGTGGAGGCAAAGGGGCCGTTGATCACTACGTGACGCCCGTGAAACCAGGTGAAGGCAATTTTAAAGATCCAGAGCATGGGCCCCCAAACTACGGCCCGCGGCTTTTATTTGGCCTGAGAATATTTTACTTTTTTATATTTTAAATGGCGGTGGCGTCTACTTCGTGATACATTTTATTAATTATAAATAAAACACATTACTTTGTTAGTATCACATAAAATTATTTATTGATTTGTTACTAGTTTCGACTAGAGTTTCGTTTAAGATACTCGGTTCGATAATGATTACTTAAGTAGCCGAAACTAGTAACAAATCAATATATAATTTTATGTGATACTAACAAAGTAATGTGTTTTAGTTATAATTTTTAGTTATAGTTTTTCTACTTTACTTTTATTATTCATATTCTGATGCCTATCCGCATCTTGGAGACCATTACCAGGATTTTGTCTAGATTAGCTTAAAAAAGTACAGAAGTTGTACCATAGATAAACAATATTTTTTAAATCGGTGGAAATGCTATAAATATATGTATATATTTTAGGTTCGAATGATCGTCGAATTGGCGGGCAAGTGCGAGTTTGCTGAGTTTATTTTTACTTTACTTTTATTATTCATATTCTGATGCCTATCCGCGTCTTGGAGATCATTATCAGGATTTTGTCTAGATTAGCTTAAAAAAGTACAGAAGTTGTACCATAGATAAACAATATTTTTTAAATCGGTGGAAATGCTATAAATATATGTATATATTTTAGGTCGAATGATCGTCGAATTGGCGGGCAAGTGCGAGTTTGCGGAGGTCAAGGACGTCCTGCACGACGTCGCCATGAAGCTGCCCTTCAAGGCGATGGCCGTCTCTCAGGAGATGATGGACAAGATGAAGCTCAGGGAGGAGGAGGATGAGAAATATAACCAGAACCAGTACACCATGAAGTACGTCATCCAAAATAACATGGGCGGCTGCCACAATTGGGTGAAGCCGATAGACCTCAAGTACTTTGGGAAATACCTGTAAACCTCGCTGTCGGTTTTCCGTTGTAATTTATAATTGTTTTGTGATAAGATTCTAATTTTGTAAGAATAAAAGTGAGGCGTTACATATCGTTTTATTGTAGTTTTTGTAGTGCTTTGAACTGAAAACAGAAACCAGAACAGCTATTTTTGTTTGAATGAAATCCTGAGATGAACCGAAAAAAATATCAGTTCATTTAGAAAATTTTCTTGAAACATTTGTAACAAATACTGTACAATATTGGCTAAAAAATCTAGAGTTTTTTGTGTATAGTAGACTAAAGTAAAGTAGTCGAAATGAAATAAATAAATAATAAAATAAATATTGTAGATGTATTGTAAATTGGGTTGCCTAGGTTAATCTTAAAATTTTGTACCCTTTTGTACCCCTACATTCAGTGTAAATATTTATAACCTATAATTTTCCTGTATGAAGCCACTATTTTGCAGTGTTTTAATATAGAATTAATGTGAAGATTAATGATATGGTAAGATCTATAAGTTTGATGATATGATGAAATCTATTAGTTTGATGATATGGTAAGATCTATAAGTTTGCTATTTGTAGCAATTGCATGTGCCGGAAAAGAATATAAATTACAAACAAGTAATTCCTTTTAAATTATTAACAATAACTTATAATATACAAACATTTACATGTCTGGTTCTTCCAACAGGACATGATGGACGAGCTAATAGAGTGCGACTTGGGTACGCAAGAGTTCTGGGACAGCCGGTACAAAGATGAGATCAGCAATTTCCGGAGCCACGGTGACGTCGGGGAGATATGGTTCGGCCAGGACATAGTGGACCGCATCGTCTGCTGGATGAACAAGTTCAGCGGCGACGACAAGTCGAGGAGCATCGTGGACGTCGGCTGCGGCAACGGGATGCTCCTTATCGAGCTGTTCCGGGAGGGCTTCCTGAACCTCAGGGGCGTCGATTATTCCGACGGCGCGGTGCTGCTGGCCCGCCAGATCGCCGCCAAGGCCGACTGCACCATTTCCTTTGACACCCTCGATATTTTAGGCGACGATTCCGACATCAGCGATGTCGATATCATCCTGGACAAGGGCACTTACGACGCGATAAGCCTGAGCGCAGACGCACAGGCCAACAGGAACGTTTACATAAGCAACATGCGGAAATTTTTGAGCGACTCAGGGGTGTTGGTGATCACCTCCTGCAATTGGACCATGGAGGAGCTGTGCGATCAATTTGCCGACGATTTTGTGCACTTTGAGACGATTCCGACGCCGCAGTTCAAGTTTGCCGGGAAGATCGGTAGCATTGTCAGTTCCGTCGTCTTCAAGAAGAAGCTGCCCTGAACGACGGCTGCGTTCTGTACTTTGCAATGTTTAACTTAATTGTCTAAGTTTTTTTAATGTTGCGTTTTACTTAATTTTACTTCTACAGAGTTATTCATAAAAATGTAAACCCTGGTTTAGCGGTATTACAAAGGGTGCTAATATTAAACCACCTTTAAACCGCGGCTTAATTTTTCTGAATAGCACTGTTAGTGTTTACTATTTTTGTTGACAGATAAGTGATAAAGTTGTGTGAACATGTGAAATTACCTCAGGTTAAGCTTATGTAATTTTGTGCCTCAAATACATTCTTATAAGAATAAATGTTATATTAGAGTCTACTTTATATATTAATGCATTAATATTTTGAACGGTGGTGATACATTTTATTAATTATAAGTAAAACACATTACTTTGTTAGTATCACAAAATTATTTGCTAATGTGGTACTAGTTTCGACTACTTAAGTAATCATTATCAAACAGAGAAACAGAGTCTTACTTACTTACCATATAAATAAGACTGCTCTAGTTTAAGATACTCTGATTATAATTACGTAAGTAGTCGAAACTAGTAATAAATCAATAAATAATGGATTTGTTACTAGTTTCAATTAGAGTTTTGTTTAAGATACTCGGTTCGATAATGATTACTTAAGTAGCCGAAACTAGTAACAAATCAATATATAATTTTATGTGATACTAACAAAGTAATGCGTTTTATTTATATCCTTGTGGGATAAGTTTCAGCACAGAACTATACTGTTTGGTTTTAAGCATTTAGCTTCTAAAGATTTTTGATCATTATAACTTATTATAAGATTTATAACGATTTGACGATGTAATATGAAAAACATCTTGAGTTATTGCATCACAAAATGGTGTTTAAACAATCTAATAACTATGTACTTAGTTTGACAATGACTATAAAGCAGTCGAAACTGCCGTAAATAAATTATTTTTGTAAAATTAATAACTATGTATTACGAAAAACTTTGTGATTTGTTAAATTCTTCGAAAAGTCCACAATAATTCAATCGGTTCTTCATATACATGTTTTATTACAGTCAACAAAGATTTTCACACTTTCCAGAGCCAGAAATGTATGGTGCCTTTCCTCTGCGGTTCCCCCTGCATAAAGTTAAGTAATTATTACGTTTATCAAGATTCGATTGCAATGTTACTTACGGCGGGCCATAGTGGCAGATGTACATTTTAGTATGGGGCCGAACTGTATCTGATGTATTATGGAAATGCATGTAGTCGCAGCCTATGTATGTCGTGTTTGCCCATACCACCTAAAAATAACACGAAATAATTAGTCTTGTTGGATATCTACGTTTGTAAAAGTTTAAATAATTCTTACCCATTGATTCACTGACAAACTTAGACTTAAATCAAGGTTGATCAGAGTATTTAGGAGGACAAAATATGTATTTAAATGTTATATTGTTATTGAGTTTAAGGTTTTATCCATAATTACCAGTTATATACTTACTGGTATTTGTTTATTTATTTTATTATTTATTCGCCTGACTAGCTTCGGTTATAAAAATAATTAATAAAATACATAAACAAATACCAGTAAGTACTTATTAAAACAACCTTAAATTATATATATATATAATCGATCTTTATTGGGCTAAATTATATTAATATAAATTAATATTTTTGAATTATGCGCATATTGAGTTGCCTATAGTTTGACGACAGCGCATTTTTTTTTTTTTAATTTTATACCTATGAATTAGGTATAACTGCAATAAACGGAGAAAATAGATATATTACGAAACCCCATTTTAATTCCTAACTAATAATGCTATTTCTAATCTATAATACGCTAATACAGGTTCTATATTGAACAGGCCTCTAACAGCGAATAACTCACTTGTGTGTAATGAGATACCATTTTTGAGTTTGTACTGCCAACAGGATACTGATAGTGTTCATGCTCATCAAACCAAGCATCCAAAGCTTTTGCCCAATGCATCTCAGTGGTGTTCTTGCAGGAATATTCCTTGTAAAGATTCTGTCCTACCATTCGCCACCGAGCTAAACAAAAAATGGTAATGTGGAGTTTTGGTCACTTTTCTTGTATTTTGGATTCGAAGCTCCTGCTTGATATTGGCATTTTGTAGGTGCGGCATGACTGGTTTTTTATACAACGTGTACCAGTTAAATAATATAAAAGTTTTTCATTTATAGCAGAAAACTTTTTTGTTATTCATTTCTAAAAAAATGTATGATTTTTGAAAAAAACGTCGTGCTTGTTTTCAATCATTCAATATGTATATGTACAAACTGCACATCTAATTGTCATAACAGATTCAGTGAAAAATAGAGGGTAGAAATTTATTAACTTCCATAAAAATGCAAATAAAGCACCCTTATGTGTATATTTCTCTTAATAGTGAACAGTGAAGTAAATGTAGTTACGTAGAAAATATATAAGTATGTATAAGTATATACACACTTATATAAATAAATGTATATACATAAGTAAATGTATAAGTATATATATAAGTATAAGTTTCCAGTATATGTAAAAAGTTCGGTTCTCTGAATATTATGTATGGATCTCCAAAAATATGATAGATATTTGAATAAGAAATTCGTCAAATTCTAAGTTCTTTTGATTATATTCTAGAAATTTTCAATATTTTTTTATTGATTTTGGTACCCTTCAACCAAGTCAATAGTTATATGAAAACTTACGGTCCCGAACTCGAAAGTGCTCGAAACGACACCGCAAAATAACTTCTCTGGCAAGCAAGGCCAAATTTTCATCATACTCCTGCAAAATATGTCTGTTAGCTTTAGGAATATGCGCGATTTTCTTCGGAAGTTACGATTTTCTTCAAGTTCATTCCTTGAGGTTGGTCTGGCAGATCGCCGTGAGCAATTTTGAGCCTGTCTGCATTGTGCAGGGCCACAATTTCCTTTTTCTCTTCTTCCGTTAATCCCAGAGCTGCAATAAATATGTAAATATTTAAGGGGGCAATTGCCTGTTAAAAAAAGTAGCGTTTTTAACTGTTTGTAATGGTAATGGTTTGAGTAATGGTCAAGTTAATAATGAAAGTACGGAAAACATATTTTGCACACTCAAAGATGAAAGTACAATAGATGTTTCTATAGCATTAGATTCAAGTAATCGGTTTATACTTTTATCCACAATCATTCAAAAAGTGATTAGTATTGACACTGAAAATCGTGTAAAAACCAAGCTATTATCATTTAAATTACAATATTTTGAAATAATTATTTTTGATAATATTATTTGAAGGTCTAAAGGTGTAGTGTATAATGTATAAGATCGAAGATAAAATGCTGTAAAACATTTGTGTGAAAAGCCTGTTCACTCAACTCGTGGTTGAGTGATTTATAAATTGATTTATTTAAAAAAAATCTGTTGATTTAAATCATGATTTTATAAAATTGATCTTATAAATGGTCTGGATATGTCTCAAAATAAATACTTACAATAAATTACATCGTCTTTTGAACAATTCTGTGCTGCATTTATATCAGTATAAACCACCAAAACCAGCAGTATGGCAACGAGCATATTTCTGGACTAAAACATGTATGCACATCTGTGCTTTTAAGTTTGTTAAAATTTGTTTTAATCGCACTAATTTGGGATTTAAATTTCGGTTTGGCTAGGAAATTTTTGAATTATTCACAGAGATAAGGCGTATGACGTATACTAATTGAATCACTCAAAATGATTCATTTAATTATACAATCTGGCTTTGTTTCAATACTTATAAATAATTAAAATATCAAACGTTGGTTCTAATTTCCTAAACGCTTATAAGGCTGATTTGTAATAACACAATTCATTAAAGTAATTCAAAATTTCGCAACCCAACGGAATCACCATATGAGGGGGTGAGAAGCCAAAGGCTCCAAGTCTTGAAATATGTATTCTGAAATGTTAAGGTTCAAAGTTTTTTAATTACTGTAAAATTATACAAACACTTGATAACATGTTGATAGCTTTAGTGTTGAGAAAATGCTGGGACCTCTTTACCCCCAAGTACAATAGTATATGTAGTTTTCATATATGCACATTTTGGGAAAATGTTACTTGAATCCCATGGCTTCTCACCCCCTCATATATGAAATGCTTAAAACTATAAATAAATTACTGTTATAAACAAGTAATTTTACCATCACAACTGTAAAAATATGTACAAACATCTCTGTTATAACACATATGAATGTTTATTCACCTAATTGGCGCCGTTGATTAGTTAAGACTAATCATTTCATTCGAATTTGAAATTTATTTCGCGCAATTTTTCCGCGATGCGATTTTCCGCCAAAATCTAGGCAACCAAATGTACACAATGAAAATGCTAGTTCAGCATTTTTCCGGTAGATGTCTCTCTATTTTGAGTTATAATTTTATTTTCGGATTAATAAGTTACAGTATTACGATGGATTGTTGTCTTCTGAATATGAGTCTGTAACTACTTTTGCTATACGATGCTTAATAACGTCGAAACAACTAAAATTAAACGTAAAAGTTTTTTCGAACCAGGCACTGTTTTGACGGCTGCGCATATATTAATATACGACACTAATAGAACGCAATCTGCTGAAGCTGAATATGTGCTTCGTTTTGTTCTACGCAATACAGTAACTTATTAATCCGAAAATAAAGATATAAATCAAAATTGAGAGACATCTACCGGTGGACGAACTAACATTTTGCATGGTGTACATTTGGTTGCCTAGATTTTGGCAAATTTTAACTGCTTATAAATCTATATCCGCACAATATTATTGCCTACAGATGATGCCATACGTAGTAATAAACATGCCCCATAATTCCCACGCAATCAGTTTGTGAAAATATTAAAGTTTAAATCATAGGTATAAAGTTCACCAGTTTCTGCGCTGGCATCGCCTTCCGCTCGATACGTAGGCAACCAAGTAAACACATGTGACGATGTAGGTTGCCTATGATTATAATATTATTCAATTCTTTAAGATTTACGCTAGAATTAATGTATTTTGATGAGCTCAGTTAGTTTTATTGATCTATTTACTACACTACAGTTGAGTGCATGATAACTGATATATCTATATTAAAAGAGTAGTCTGTCTTTAATAGTAGTATTCCTATTTCCAATTTGTTGTTCCTTGTCAACAAAACAAATTTTCAGCAATTTTATTAAATGTCCTCAGCTGTTTTCGGTTATCTTCGTTTGTTTTTTAGTTGTTTTCAGTCATTTGCAGTTTTTTCAGCTCTTGTCAGTAATTTTCGTTTGTATTTCAAATGCTTTTAGTCGTTTTCAGATGTTTTCAGTTGATTTTAGTTGTTTTCAGTTGGTTTTAGTTGTTTTCATAGACTTCATTTGGAAAAGCATGTAGCATTATTATTAATATTATTTCCATTTCCAATTTGTTGTTCCTTGTCAACAAAACACATTTTCAGCAATTTTATTAAATGTCCACAGCTGTTTTCGGTTATATTCGTTTGTTTTTAAGTTGTTTTCAGTCATTTGCAGTTTTTTCAGCTCTTGTCAGTAATTTTCGTTTGTATTTCAAATGCTTTGAGTCGTTTTCAGATGTTTTCAGTTGATTTTAGTTGTTTTCATGGACTTCATTTGGAAGAGCTGTAGCATTATTATTAATAGTATTTCCATTTCCAATTTTTTTGTTCCCTGTCAACAAAACAAATTTTCAGCAATTTTAATAAATGTCCTCAACTGTTTTCGGTTATCTTTGTTTGTTTTTTTAGTTGTTTTCAGTCATTTTCAGTTATTTTCAGCTGTTGTTAGTGATTTTCGTTTGTATTTCAATGTTTTTAGACGTTTTCAGATGTTTTCATTTGATTTTGGTTGTTTTCAGTTGGTTCAATTTGTTTTCATAGACTTCATTTGAAACAGCATGTAGCATTTTTATTAATATTAATTCCATATCCAATTTGTTGTTCCTTGTCAACAAAACAAATTTTCAGCAATTTTATTAAATGTCCTCAGCTGGTTTTGGTTATCTTCGTTTGTTTTTTTAGTTGTTTTCAGTCATTTTCAGTTATTTTCAGCTGTTGTTAGTAATTTTCGTTTGTATTTCAGATGCTTTTAGTCGTTTTCAGATGATTTCAGTTGATTTTAGTTGTTTTCAGTTGGGTTTAGTTGTTTCCATAGACTAAAACGAATTAAAAAATCCATCCAGTTTATGTGGTTGGAATATCAAGGCCATTGACTGTTGATATTTTTATAGTCTATTATATAGTATTGATTACTACTATATAATTAGTAGTTATATAGTACTACTATATAATTAGTAGTTATATAGTACTACTATATAATTAGTAGTTATATAGTACTACAATATAACTACTATATATAGTAGTATATAGCAGGAAAATTTGTATGGGGTTACATAACAATACAATGAAATGCATTTGCTCCAATATGTATATTGCACATAAATGAACATGAAATTTATATTCAGGTTTATCTATTAATCGCACAGTTTTTGGCATCCTCCATTTCCGGTTTTGTAGGGGTCACGTCCTTTACGATTGCCACTAAACACAGAAAAATATAAAAAAATATTTACAAGAAATATTGTACAACACTAAAAATAGCATTCATGTCTGTGGATATTATCTCTTAGTATTAGCATTGATTATAATACCCTTATTATAATATTGTATTATATATAATAAGGGCATTATAATTCAATAATAATAATAATAATAATAATAATAATCCTTCTTTATTTTCAAAATAATTATATATATAAATATATATATATATATAAAAATAATACAAATTAGGTGAAAAAGTGCCAATATAATGGTATTAGCACAGATGACTTATCTTAATGATGCGATGTGTATGGTTGGTTGTCTAAACTTTAGTTATGTTTATTCTGGAGCGTACTGTATTTAAGAATAAGAAGGAGAATAAGGATAATGCATTTCCTGATCTAAATAATAAGAATTACTTATTCTTATAAGTAATTATCTTATATATACCTTATCTATACTATATATTATATATTATTATCTTAATTATCTATACCTTATCTTATCCAAATTCTTCAACAATTATATTGTATATATAATTGTTATATATTGTTGCATATATTATATTATAATATAATATTGTATTATATAATATTCAAGAATAAGGTATAGGAATAAGGTAGTGGAATACTTACGGTGGCCCATAATTGCACGTGTATAGTTTAGTATACGGTCGATTTTTGTTGGTTTTGTTATGGAAATGTTTATAATCACAGCCCAAAAATTCGGTAGCTGCCCATATAATCTGGAATAATTATAAATAATTCTTTATGACAGATAATAAAATGTTAAAACATGCAGAATGACAAACGAAACAATCAATAAATTTTCCTGTTGATGTAAATAACTCTTTTTGCTAAGAAAATGATGGCCAAAATATAAAATAAACTTAAAACTGAGATTGAGATTTATAGAATTATATAAAAGCAACAATTGTAAGTTTTAAATAAATAATTATTCTCATAACAGCTACTAAATTTGAATCAATTAGAACTAGAAATGCGAAAAATAAACTTTTTTCTTGAACAAGTTAACCCAATGAATGCACCAAGGCTACAACAAGAGGGGAAGGAATTTTAGAATGAAGATAAATGAAGATTGAAAATGAAAAAGCGTAAAAATATTATTGGCTATATAATAGCAACAATTGTAAGTTTTAAATAAATAATTACTCTCATAACAGCTACTAAATTTAAATCAATTAGAACTAGAAATGCGAAAAATAAACTTTTTTTTAAACAAGTTAACCCAATGAATGCAGCAAGGCTATAACAAGAGGGGAAGGAATTTTAGAATAAAGAGATATAAAGATTGAAAATGAAAAAGCGTAAAAATATTATTGGCTGGAATAAGTAGAAGAATCAGATGATTAGAGATGTTGAGGAGACATACATTTTTTTAAGTTGTTTATATATCTAATATTGTACTCTTCGACATTAATTGTATATATATTTTTTCTTGACTTGTGCAAAACTATTTTGTTTCTTAACACCGATAAATACTATACTATACTATACTATACTATACTATACTACTATACTATACAATACTACTATACTATACTATACTACTATACTATACTATCAGATGAAGATCTGGTATAGAAAGAGTAGATTAAGAATAAGAAGTAGATAAGATAAAAACTTCAAAATCTTACTTGGGTGTAATGCGTAACAATTTTTTTATTTGTGCTTCCTTTGCCGAAGTTGTAATGCTCGTGCTCTTTAAACCATGCTTCCAGAGCTTTGTTCCACTCCTTCTCCTTGGAGAATGTCTTGGAATAGGTTGCGTAGATATTTTGGCCGATTGTATTCCAACGTGCTAACGTGAAAATTACACTTGCAAACACTCCAACAAACACCAATTATAAAATATAATTTATAAGGCAACTTACAGTCACGAATGATGTGATGTTTGGCCAAGCATCTATCTGATACTGCTTTTGCAGTCTCAGCTAATTTCTCATCGTATTTCTGAAACAAATCAAAATATGGTAAAAGACTGAAATTTTCAACTTCCAACTTTCAGGGCTGATTAGTTATTGAACCAATTGCTAGCTTAAATGATTGGTTTTGTTCAAAGCTTAAACTATATCAATGTATGAATTAAATAAAAAAAATACTTTGTTACTTCCACTAACACATTTATTTTATAAAAAATAATTTAGTGACTGCAGTTTCGTCTACTTTATAGTCATTGTCAAACTCATCACTGTATATTTATCCCACATATTATATGTTTACCAGTGAAAGAATAAAATACCATTCTCTTGAGGTCGACTCCTCTTGGTTGGCCATCGATTTTCCCATTAGCAATCATCAGTCTGTAATCATTATGCTTCTTCAGAATGTCCTTCTCCTCGCCATCGCTGAGGCCACTACCTGCAAAGATACTATTAATTTATAACTGAGTAGTACTTCATCAGTAGTTTACCCAAAGTGTCACCGCACTGATCGCCACAAACAGTACTCAGAAGTGCAAACGCCGCAAACAATGCAATCCTGTCCATGTCTGTAACTCACTTGTGGATTATAGCGTGGGAAGTATTTATACGCCCATTTATATTTATATTTATTTATAAATATTTATATATTTTATATTTATAAGAAGACTTGTCTGTGTTTTTGATGCAAATGCCGACTAATCTATCTACTTGTACATTTAGATTGTCTGTATACTTGGAATTATTTGCAATATTCATTGCAGCGATGCAAAAACGTCGTTGATAATAATTGTAATGTAGTCATTAGGAGGGTTATTAAAAATAATTAATTACTGCAGATTTGCATAATTTTTTTGTGGCTGTATTTATTACGATTTCATTTGTCGCCTGACAATCCTCTAAAAATTTTACGAAAAGTATAAAGTAAATAAGTGAGATAATCGAACATATAACTTTCCGAGTTGACCAGTATAAGTTATCAAGGCACTGAAAATTCTGAAAATTTGTCTAATGGATATTTTGAAAATTTTATGCCAGATTTGGATACAGTAAGTATGCCTGAAGATATATCCTCTGAAAATGTTTGTGCCTAAGATTTAATTAAAATAAGCTTAAGATGTGCAGGCAACCCAATTTGCACATAATTGTATCAGAAAAAACATGTCATTATATTTTGTCATTTAATTTTATTAATATCTTTATTATAACAATAAAAGCGTTACGATTTAATAAATGAATGTTTTGGCAACTTAAAAAAGAGCCGAACAAATATATTTACAGGTCACCACAAAAGTTAAATCGTCTTCTAACAATTATGTTATTAGTAATAACATAATTAATTAATCGCAAAGACCATCACATCCTCCAGGGCCAGTTTGATATGGGGGCACTCCTTTGCGATTTCCACTGTTGGTATATACGGAAAGATATAGGTAATAATTGCACATTAATAATAATAAATTGTTACTTACGGAGGACCATAATTGCAGGTATACAATTTTGTGTATGGCCTATTGGGGAATCTCTTGTTGCGAAAGTGTATGTAATCACAGCCTATGAATATTGTATTTGCCCATACAACCTAGCAAACATACAAAAATATATGAAAACAATGCATGGAATATAAATAATGTTCACGATATTTAAAAACCCTGCACACTTAGTGGTACCAATTTTTAAATAAATTTATAATGTTGTCTTATTGCTAATGGAGCTAATGGAGCCTTGTCAAGAATTTTTAAATTTTCTAGAGAATCCCCAATACTTCTCAAGGTTTCTAGAGAATACTCTCTAGAAATATTGACAAATATTGAAAAACCTTCAGAAAATTAGAACATCTATGGAAATTCTTACTAAATCTAGTGAATTCTTGAGAAATCACTTCAAAATTTTGATAAATCGTTACCAAATCCCTGGAAATATTGAGTATTATTGCTAATGGAGCTAATGGAGCTTTGTCAAGAATTTTTAAATTTTCTAGAGAATCCTCAATACTTCTCAAGGTTTCTAGAGAATACTCTCTAGAAATATTGACAAATATTGAAAAACCTTCAGAAATTTAGAACATCTATGGAAATTCTTACTAAATCTAGTGAATTCTTGAGAAATAACTTCAAAATTTTGATAAATCGTTACGAAATCCCTGGAAATTTTGAGTATTATTGCTAATGGAGCTAATGGAGCTTTGTCAAGAATTTTTAAAGTTTCTAGAGAATCCTCAATACTTCTCAAGGTTTCTAGAGAATACTCTCTAGAAATATTGACAAATATTGAAAAACCTTCAGAAATTTAGAACATCTATGGAAATTCTTACTAAATCTAGTGAATTCTTGAGAAATCACTTCAAAATTTTGATAAATCGTTACGAAATCCCTGGAAATTTTGAGTATTATTGCTAATGGAGCTAATGGAGCTTTGTCAAGAATTTTTAAGGTTTCTAGAGAACCCTCAATACTTCTCAAGGTTTCTAGAGAATACTCTCTAGAAATATTTAAAAATATTGAGAAACCTTCAGAAATTCAGACCATCAATGGGAACTCGTACTAAATCTGGTAAATACTATTGAAAAATATTGAGAAAACATTAGAAATTTAGAGAATTATTGGGAAATCTCACTAAATCTGACCATATAAATAAAATATTTCTATTTCCATTTCTAACTATACATAAAATAATCTAGAAATCTTAATAATAATTGAGAAATCGCAGAAAATTATTGATAAATCTTGGAATTTATTAAGAAATCTACGGAAATATTGAAAAATATTGAAAAATCTTCAGAAATTTAGAGCATCATTGGGAAATGTCACTAAATCTAGTAAAATATCTGGAAAATTTGAGATTATTGAGCTAATGGAGATTTGTCAAGGTTTTTAAATTTTCTGTAGAACCCTCAATACTTCTCAAAGTTTCTAGAGAAGATTCTCACTAAATCTAGCGAATTCTTGAGGAATCACTTCAAAATTTAGATAAATCATTACGAAATCTCTGGAAAATTTTAGTATTATTGCTAATGGAGCTGATCTAGCTAATGGAGCTTTGTCAAGAATTTTTAATATGTCTAGGGAATACTTCTCAAGGTTTCTAGAGAAATCTTTCTAGAAATATTGAAAAACCTGAAGAAATTTAGAACATCAATGGGAACACTTACTAAATCTAGTGGATTCTTGAGAAATCAATTCGAAATTTGGATAAATCGTTACGGAATCTCTGGAAAATTTGAGATTATTGAGCTAATGAAGTTTTGTCAAGAATTTGTAATATTTCTAGAGAATCCGCAATACTTCTCAAGGTTTCTAGAGAAGATTCTCTAGAAATATTGAAAAATATCAAAAAATCTTCAGAAATTTAGAGCATCAATGGGAACTCTTACTAAATCTAGTGAATTCTTGAGAAATCAGTCCAAAATTTGGATAAATCGTAACGAAATCTCTGGAATATTTGAGATTATTGGACTATTGGGGCTTAGTCAAGAATTTTTAATATTTCTAGAGAATCCGCAATACTTCTCAAGGTTTCTAGAGAAGACTCTCCAGAAATATTGAAAAATATTGAAAAACCTTCAGAAATTTAGAGCATCAATGGGAACTAATCAGGTGAATTCTTGAGAAATCCCTTCTGTTTTTTTTTATAACAATAAACTAACTTTTAACTCTAAATTATTTATAGACAAACGAAAAACGAAAGACAAATGCTATAAAATGTAAGACAAATGCTAACAAACGAAAAACAAATGCTAAAAAAAAGCCAAATGCTATCAAACGAAAGACAAATACTAAAACACGAAAGACAAATGCTAAAAAACGAAAGACAAATGTTGAAAAATTAAAGTCAAATGCTCAAAAACCAAAGACTAATGCTAAAAAATTAAAGACAGATGCTCAAAAACGAAAGACAAATGCTAATAAACGAAAGGCAAATGCGAAAAAAAAGAAAGACAAATGCTAAAACACGAAAAATAAATGCTAAAAGACGGAAGACAAATGCTAAAAAACGAAAGACAAATGCTATAAAATGAAAGACAAATGCTTAAAAATGAAAGACAAATGCTCAAAAACGAAAGACAAATGCTAATAAACGAAAGACAAATGCTAATAAACAAAAGACAAATGCTAAAAAGAAAAATGTAAAAAAACGCAAGATAAATGCTAAAAAACGAAAGACAAATGCTAAATAACACAGACAAATGCTAAAAAAATGGAAGTCAAATGCTCAAAAACGAAAGACAAATGCAAAAAAAACGAAAGACAAATTCTAGAAACGAAAGACAAATGCTAAAAAACGAAAGCCAAATGTTAAAGAACGAAAGACAAATACGAGTATAAAAATATAAAAGAAATAGAAATAAATCCAAATAATAATCTAAATAAAACAAACATAACGACAAATATAATAAAAAGATATAGATTCAAATTTTCAAATATATTTTCTTTTCTTCAACAAGTATCAGTTTGAAAAGCCTTCCTAGAAGCAACTTAAAAAATCGGGCAAAAATGTAGAACATTTTAAAGTAATAATTTGAGCACTGAGCTGAGTGTAATGTGTGACAATTCCTGAATTAGTAACATAACGACAAATATTATAAAAATATATAGATTAAAATTTTCAATTATATTTTCTTTTCGTCAACAAGTATCAGTTTGAAAAACCTTCGTAGAAGCAACTTAAGAATTCAGGCAAAAATGTAGAACATATTAAAGTACCAATTTGAGCACTGACCTGAGTGTAATGTGAGACAATTTCTGAATTAGTACTCCCAACAGAATAATTATAGTGTTCATGTTCTCCGAACCACATATAAAATGTTCTATTCCAGTCCGGTCCCTCCGTAAATCTTGCTGAATGCAAGGCATAGATGTTCTGTCCAAGAGATTTCCAGCGAGCTATATGCAAAATATTTTTTTGGCTTAATTTGAAACGAGTTAAAATAAGTTACACATTTAAAGAAAACATTTTTTGGCTAAATGCAATATTGATTGGCTGATTCAAAAGTTTCTTTTGTACAATTTGAAAGGTTACAAATTTTACAAATTTTAAAATGTGATTAGTTCAAGGGGACAAATAATTTTCATTATCTGGATTTTTTTATATAAATTGCGTCATAAAAGTTCAGATTCGCAGTTATTCATGTAAAACTTACGTATTTAAGTATTTATTATTAAGCGTATTTATACCTTTACAAACTTAAAATTTGATTAGTTAATGGAGGCAATTTTCATGAACTGGATTTTTTTTATATAAATTGCTTCATAAAAGTTCAGATTCTCAGTTATTCATGTAAAACTTACGTATTTAAGTAATTAGTATTAAGCGTATTTATACCTTTACAAACTTGAAAATTTGACTAGTTAATGGAGGCAATTTTCATGTTTTTTTTACATAAATTGCTTCATAAATGTTCCGATTATTCATGTAAAACTTACGGTCAGGTTCTATATAATGTTCTACCAGACATCGATCAGAAACTGCGCTGGCAGATATGGCTAGTGGTTCATCATATTTCTGCAAAAATGCACGATGCCAAAAAAACTATAAAATTTGTGCCCAAATCTTACTATTCTGTTCAAATCGATTCCTCTGGGCTGTCCTTCAAGGTTTCCTTCGGCAATCAGAGTCCTGCATTCATTGTGCATGTTAACTATTTCAATGGCCTCTTCCTTGTTTACACCTTGGTCTAAAATCGAGCAAATTATATGCGACTGCAGTTTATCAATACATTAATTACCATAAATAATATCGCAGTTTGAAGCGATTATTGATTGTAGTGTCGCAGTGAATATTAATACTCGCAGCGAATTCATCGTGGCAACTATATGTTTTAGGCGTTAGATAATAAGTTTGGTGTTTTAAATGTAGAGGTAATAAGGTAATTTATATGCAGATGTCTGCTTAGAAATTGCTAGAACATAGTACATTGCACTAATAAGATAACAAAAATTAACCATATTGATAATAATGCAAAACTTTTCCTTTGAGCAATTTAACATTGTGTTATGTGTTTAGGTTTAGCTAATTATGCGAAGCTTCAATATATATGGAAAATACATTATGGTCTAAAAATGTATGCTGAACATCTCTCCAGACAAATCAGATCCAACAGTTCTATTACAATTAACCATTAATTAATTAATTCTATCTCAAATCGCCACAGAATATTGAAAACGTTTATAAATGTTAATATCACCATAAAATGTAAAATATCATTGGCAATTTCAATATTTGTATTATAAATTACAACATTTCAGAAGAGATTATGAAAATATTATTGTAAATTGCCAACACTTCACTATAAAATAAAACCATTTCATGGAAATTTGCAGAAAATATAATGGAAGGTGTAAAATTGGTGTTGATTATAAATTTTATAAAAATCAACACAAACTATGAAATTTTCGTCATTTTAACTACAAATGATACAAAAATGTCTTCGAAAACCCCATAAATAGTAATAACATTATAATGAATAAGCAAACAGGAAAAACACAACGTTAGACACATATTATTTTTTATTTTCATCACGTTTCCAGTTTTACAGTGATTCTGAAAAATATATGAGCATGAAACATAAACGCCTGAAGTTTTAAAATTCCAAAAATATATGCAAATCGCTGCGAAATATTAACATTTCGCAGTTTTATCTTTGTCTTCTACATATGGGAGCCTCCCTTTGACATTTCCACTAAAAACGATTAAAACGTTACTAGAATTGCTATTACTTAAATATACAAAACTTACGGTGGACCATAATTGCAGGTATACATTTTTGTAAACGGACGAATTTTATCCGTCTCATTCTTGAAATATACGAAGTCACATCCAATAAGTGTTGAGGTTGACCATATAACCTACGGAATTTAAAAAAATATATGTAGTTTTATAGTAAATCGTCAATTTTTTAAGGCAGGCCTAACAAGATTTAGTTATTTCTTCATTTAAGGCGAGTTCAAAGTATATATTTTTGGGGAAAACCACAACCACATACCAGTGTGATTGTTATTATTAATCAGGGACAGGGTCAGGGACAGGGTCAGTGTCAGGGACAAGGTCAGGGGCCGGGGCAGGGTCAGGGGCAGGGACAGGGACATGGTCAGGGACAGGGTCAGGAACAGTGTCAGGGACAGGGTCAGGAACAGTGTCAGGGACAGGGTCAGGGACAGGGTCAGGGACAGGGTCAGGGACAGGGTCAGGGACAGTGTCAGGGACAGGGCCAGGGACAGGGTCAGGGACAGACTGAGAGTGAGTACCAGAATGATCTGAAATTATGTGATACAATAGTAAGTCCATCTCACCTCGGGCATCACAGTAAACATTGTTAGTATCAGTATTATATATGGTCGTATCAGTATTATACAGTATTAGGATCAGAGTTATCGATAATATCAGAATTGTAGTTAGAGTCATGTTAGTGTTTATCTGGTTCAACGTTCGAGTCAGAATGAGGGTTATTATCAAGGCTAGAGCCATGATCAGAATCAGAGTTAGAGCCATTATCAGTGTTAGTATCAGTGCAGAATCATAATCATGGTCAGAGCTAGATCAGTGTCAGGATAAAGGTCAGAGTTATTATTGCTATCTGTGGCAAGGTCCAAGTTATTGTCACGATCAGTGGCAGGGTCAGGGTCAGAGTTATTGTTACGATCAGTGGCAAGGTCAGGATTAGAGTTATTGTTACGATCAGTGGCAGATAGAGTTAGAGCCATTGTCAGAGCTAGTGTCAGTGCAGAATCATAATCAAGGTCAGAGTTAGATAAGTGTTAGGATAAAGCTCAAAGTTATTGTTACGATCAGTGGCAGAGTCAGGGTCAGAGTTATTGTTGGTCAGGATTAGAGTTATCGTTACGATCAGTGGCAGGGTCAGAGTTATTGTTACGATCAGTGTCAGGATTAGGGTCAGAGTTATTGTTACGATGGTGGCAGGAGGCTCAGAGTTAATGTTACGATTAGTGGCAGGGTCAGGAACAGAGTTAATGATACGAACAGTGGCAGGATTAGGGTCAGAGTTATTGTTACGATCAGTGGCAGGGTCGGGAACAGAGTTATTGTTACGATCAGTGGCAAGGTCAGAATTAGAGTTATTGTTACGATGAGTGGCAGTTAGAGTTAGAGCCATTATCAGAGCTAGTGTCAGAGCAGAATCATAATCAAGGTCAGAGTTAGATCAGTGTCAGGATAAAGGTCAAAGTAATTGTTACGATCAGTGGTAGGGTCAGGGTCAGAGTTATTGTTGGTCAGGATTAGAGTTATCGTTACGATCAGTGGCAGGGTCAGAGTTATTGTTACGATCAGTGTCAGGATTAGGGTCAGAGTTATTGTTACGATGGTGGCAGGAGGCTCAGAGTTAATGTTACGATTAGTGGCAGGGTCAGGAACAGAGTTAATGATACGAACAGTGGCAGGATAAGGGTCAGAGTTATTGTTACGATCAGTGGCAGGGTCAGGAACAGAGTTATTGTTACGATCAGTGGCAAGGTCAGGATTAGAGTTATTGTTACGCTCAGTGGCAGTTAGAGTTAGAGCCATTATCAGAGCTAGTGTCAGTGCAGAATCATAATCAAGGTCAGAGTTAGATCAGTGTTAGGATAAAGGTCAAAGTTATTGTTACGATCAGTGGCAAGGTCAGGGTCAGAGTTATTGTTGGTCAGGATTAGAGTTATCGTTACGATCAGTGGCAGGGTCAGAGTTATTGTTACGATCAGTGTCAGGATTAGGGTCAGAGTTATTGTTACGATGGTGGCAGGAGGCTCAGAGTTAATGTTACGATTAGTGGCAGGGTCAGGAACAGAGTTAATGATACGAACAGTGGCAGGATTAGGGTCAGAGTTATTGTTACGATCAGTGGCAGGGTCGGGAACAGAGTTATTGTTACGATCAGTGGCAAGGTCAGGATTAGAGTTATGGTTACGATCAGTGGCAGTTAGAGTTAGAGCCATTATCAGAGCTAGTGTCAGTGCAGAATCATAATCAAGGTCAGAGTTAGATCAGTGTTAGGATAAAGCTCAAAGTTATTGTTACGATCAGTGGCAGGGTCAGCGTCAGAGTTATTGTTGGTCAGGATTAGAGTTATCGTTACGATCAGTAGCAAGGTCAGAATTAGAGTTATTGTTACGATCAGTGGCAGTTAGAGTTAGAGCCATTATCAGAGCTAGTGTCAGTGCAGAATCATAATCAAGGTCAGAGTTAGATTAGTGCCAGGATAAACGTCAGAGTCATTGTTGCAATCAGTGGCAGGGTCAAAGTTATTCTTACGATCAGTGGCAGGGTCAGGGTGAGAGTTATTGTTGGTCAGGATTAGAGTTACAGTTACGATCAGTGGCAGGGTCAGAGTTATTGTTACGATCAGTGGCAGGATTAGGCTCAGAGTTATTGTTACGATCAGTGGCAAGGTAAGGAACACAGGGTCCATATTTCAATACCTGGGTGTAATAAGTAACCTAGCACTTATATTATAAATATGTCTTTATATTTCAATACCTGGGTATAATGAGCAACAGCTGACGTATTTGTACTTCCAACACCATACTCGTAATGACTATATTCATTGTACCATGCAGTTATTGCCTTGTCCCAGTTCCTCGTTGTAGTGTTTTTACTCGAAAATTCCTTGTACATGTTTTGGCCGAGAGATTTCCATCGAGCTGAAACATTCGAAACGAACATGTAATTAAATAATTAAAGCATAATATTTTATAATTTACTGTCAGGTACTATGTAGTGCGAGAAGATGCATCTATCGGACACAGCAGCAGCAGATATAGCCAATTTACTGTCGTATACCTAAAACACTAATAATTACAACAATATTTTTGCCAGCCTGTATGATATAAATAATTTAGTAAAGCTAGTTTAATTAAATAATTGCAGTGTTTCTGAAATTTAACTTAATCTATTTCTTTAGTTTTAAAATTTGGTACATCTTTAAACTTATATCTTCAGATATGTATGTATTTCACGTTAATACATTTAGCATTCTTAAATAACTTATTTAGATTCGAATTTTGGCAAACTTACATGAAAAATTTGAAACTTTTGGCAGCGATTTTCAAAAACTGTCACTTAAAACTAACTTAGGCACGATCCTATAGTTACAATTAACTTTACACTTACTACACTTAAGAATGCTTTTCCTTTTGGTTGCTTGGGGACTTCTCCTTTGCAAATTTTCGTCCTGTAATCATTATGCTTCTTAATAATTAAGCTTATGTCGCTGTCGGGCACACCTTGATCTAAAACGTAACTTGTAAGATTCGCGAACGGAGAATGTCAGTTTTTTAGTAGTTACAGTAGACATTTTCGCAAGCAGAAATCGTGTTGAGTAGTACCAGCAGCAGAAGCACAACAGGCCCACACATCTCTGTGGACTGATGGGTACTTTGCAGGCTACACCTGGCTTTATAGTAAGTGCATCATGTTATCGTTATTTGGCTAATTGTACATTTAGATTTTAAATGCTTGGAACGTATTAAATATTCAATACATCAATTGGGAGTCGTTAGCGATAACGAAATTGTAATTTGGCGATCAGTTCAGAGTTTCGTGAATATTTGGTTTCAGATGTTGCATATTTTATTTGCGTAATGAGTTTTTTTTTAAAGAAATATTAATTTTCGGTAGTGATGGTTACGTTTCGGAATAGTTTTCGGAAAGATTGCGCTTATATAAAGTGTATCATGAAAACAAACGACACGATGGACCTGTCGAAACTCTTCAATTTTGAAGTAAAAAGAACATAAAAGATAATAGTTCTCTATCAATACAATTCAAAGATTTTAAAGATTTCTATCTTAAAGATTTAAGGTTTGTTACGATTTGTATCGTAAAGGTTTAAGATTTCTTAAGATTTTTATCTTAAAGATTTAAGATTTCTTAAGATTTTTAAGATTTTTATCTGAAAGATTTAAGGTTTCCTAGGATTTTTATCTTAAAGCTAAAAGATTTCCCCAGATTTTTAAGATTTTGATTTGAAAGTTTTAAGGTTTCTTAAGATTTTTAAGATTTTTATCTTAAATATTTAAGATTTCTTAAGATTTTTATCTAAAAGCTAAAAGATTTCCCCAGATTTTTAAGATTTTGATCTTAAAGATTTAAGGTTTCTTAAGATTTTTAAGATTTTTATCTTAAATATTTAAGATTTCTTAAGATTTTTATCTTAAAGCTAAAAGATTTCCCCAGATTTTTAAGATTTTGATCTTAAAGATTTAAGGTTTCTTAAGATTTTTAAGATTTTAATCTTAAAGATTTAAGATTTCTTAAGATTTATATCTTAAAGCTAAAAGATTTCCCCAGATTTTTAAGATTTTGATCGTAAAGATTTAAGGTTTCGTAAGATTCTTGTCTGTAACTCAAGATTTTTAAGACACCACACCTCTTCCTAAACTAAAAGATTTCCCCAGATTTTTAAGATTTTGATCTTAAAGATTTAAGGTTTCTTAAGATTTTTAAGATTTTAATCTTAAAGATTTAAGATTTCTTAAGATTTATATCTTAAAGCTAAAAGATTTCCCCAGATTTTTAAGATTTTGATCGTAAAGATTTAAGGTTTCTTAAAATTCTTGTCTGTACCTCAAGATTTTTACGTCACCACACCTCTTCCTAAACACCAAAGAAAATAATGTTTATTTCAAATTCATATTTATTGCTTCATTTAGGTACAGCCAGTTATCACCATCAATCATTGCTTGATATTAAGTATCAATACTTCTTAATAGTAATGGGCATATGGGTAGGTGCCGTAGGCATGGGTAGATGGGGTATGGGCGTAGGCATGGGTAGATGGGGTATGGGCGTAGGCGGAGTAGCCGTAGCCGTAGGGAGCTACCACATCACGACGGGCACGGTACAGATGGCCATAAGGGTAGGTGTACCCGGATGAGGCGTAGACCGGGCTGTGGTGGTACCCAGGGTACTCGTAATGTTGGGCGCTACGACGTGCCCTGTAGAAGTGGCTGTAAGGTGTGTAAGAGTAGTCATGGACGGCGGATGCGTGATGGTAGGTAGGGTAGGTGTAGTACTCCGCAGCAGCCCTTTTGGCCCTGTAGAAGAAAGCTGCTGGGTACAGCGACCTGGCGGCAGCTTCCGTGTGGGCGGCGTAGTGCTGGACCTTGGCAGCGGCTACCTCAGGTGTGTCTAGTGGTACACCATCTGAGGTTACTGCTGGTACTCCGTGGTGGATCGGGTAGGCTACTACTGGAGCGTGTGCTACTACTGGGGTATGTGCTACTACTGGGGTGTGTGCTACTACTGGGGTGTGTGCTACTACGGGAGCTACATGGTCTTCACGTGCCTCCACATTGGCTTTGTAAGCAAAGTGAGCAGCTGTGGCCTGTTGGACTGCTGGTGTGTCAACGGGAACACCATGTGGTCCTATCACGGTATGGTGCTGACCACCCTGGGCAGAGGCCAACGCCAGAGCACACGCAAATACAATCTGCAAGAATATAATTTTGTATAGAAGGTATACCTTCACCTTCATGTAGGTGGTTCACCTTCAAAGGTTCACCTTGAAAGGTGCACCTTCATGTACCTTCATATACCGTATACCTTCAAAGGTATGTATTAGTCACCAGCAAATTCGGTGACAAATGCTGAATTATTTTGTGCCGAAAAAAAAACCTTTTTGAACCACATTTCAATACCACCAGCTGAAATATTTTAATTTTTTAAATCAGGTTAGCAAATTTTGAAACTAACATTTTTATTGCAGTTTTTTAAATTAATTTCGACCCAACTTTGCTCCCAATCCGAAATTGTTCAATTTTATCAAGCATATTACGAAATAGTTATTTATGATACAGCTTCGTAAAGCCCTACTTCACGAAAATGTATTAGACAAAGTTTTTCTGCGACAGTTATTATGAAAAACAACTAAAATATGATGCAAAATACTACTTTTTTAAATTGGCGAGTGAATGAATTGTGTGTAAAATTTATTATTTAACGCACAGTTGGTGTTTTTACGCACTTGTGCTAAAAAGTATCACGTTACACACCGTGAACAGTGCGTACAAACTTAGTTTACGCACTGTCCTAGAAAAAAATATGTAATTTCGCCAGAAAATTAAATGATAAACCTTACCAAGTATTTCATATTGTTAGATTACTCTTACACTCGAAGATTGACTGTGCTCTTCTGGGCAGTGTTGATCTGTTTTATACTCATAAGCAAGGACAACATAATCATTTAAATAATTTAAAAAATGCCACGTTCACAATAGTCTTCATACAATTATAACATGACTAGTGGTTACTCAATAATAAAACTATAATATTTATCAAAAATATCTTAACAATGTATAAAATTAATAATGAAAATATTAAAGAATATCAAAATAATTGCGAGTTTTCGAATTGTATTGAAAAATAACATTGATTAACTATTAACACTGAAGGCTTTTACATCGTGATACATTATGTATAAATAAACAATGCCAATTTTACTTTATGCTATCAACAAAGTAAAAATTATTTTATTTAAAATTTATTATATACAATTTATAACAAAAATAACAAAATATAAATCAGTACAACTTATAATAAAAATGTAAGATTTTTACTTTGAGTGTCTATTACTTTAAAACAAAGAAAAATGTTTTTTATCATAATAATCAATCATCATCATCAATTAACGATACCTACATTGATTTTCTAAATATAACATATTAATTTAATCAGCTTATTATACTTCGAGAAGTAAAGAAAACGATGAGACTGTTTATGCTAAATTTATGACTGTTTATGATAAATTGGAAAAAACCTTGTGCTAAATTAGAGAAAATTCCAGCCGAATTTCTGTTGTGCAGAGACACAGAAGAAAGTCGGAAAATTATGAAGCTTTTAGAGAAAAACTTAATTTTGTATCTTTATTTGTTGCTCGGTATGTTCACACGTGTATATCAAATTCTGAACGATTTCCCACTAAAGAAAAACTAAATTAATGAGCAATTAAATATTATGATTATATTTATGATATCTCCAAATACCCAAAACGAAATAGGAATGGCTACATGTAACTAAGAATTTTGAAAATATTTCACATTAAAGAAAAACTAAAGGAAATGGAAAGAAATGTTTATGCTAAATTTGAGACTGTTTATGCTAAATTTGAAAAACCTTGTGACAAATTAGAGAAAATTACAGCCGATTTTCTTCTGTGCAGAGACACAGAAGAAAGTCGGAAAATTATGAAGCTTTTAGAGAAAAGCTTAATTTTGTATCTTTATTTGTTGCTCAGAAGGTTCTCACGTGCATATCAAATTCTGAACGATTTCCCACTAGAGAAAAACTAAATTAATGAGCAATTAAATATTATGATTATATTTATGATATCTCCAAATACACAAAACCAAATGGGAATGGCTACATGTAACTAAGAATTTTGAAAATATTTCACATTAAAGGAGAACCAAAGGAAATGGAAAGAAATATTTATGCTAAATTTCAGACTGTTTATGCTAAATTTGAAAAACCTTGTGCTAAATTAGAGAAAATTACAGCCGAATTTCTTCTGTGCCGAGACACAGAAGAAAGTCGAAAAATTATGAAGCTTTTAGGGAAAAGCTTAATTTTGTATCTTTATTTGTTGCTCGGAAGGTTCTCACGTGCATATCAAATTCTGAACGATTTCACACTAAAGAAAAACTAAATTAATGATCAATTAAATATTATGATAATATTTATGATATCTCCGAATACACAAAACCAAATAGGAATGGCTACATATAACTAAGAATTTTGAAAATATATCACATTAAAGAAAAACTAAAGGAATGGAAAATAATGATTATGCTAAATTTGAAAAACCTTGTGCCAAATTAGAGAAAATTCCAGCCGAATTTCTTCTGTGCAGACAGACGAAATTCTGAAAATTCATGATTTATTCCAACCCTGATACCAATTATTAATACAGCTTATGATGTTATTAAATTTATAATTCAAATTATCTGAACTGGTTTGTTTATAATATTTGAATTGTTTAATTATATAATGATCTCCACTGACAAATATAGATGACCTTGCTACAATTATTCAATTTTTTATGCATCTGATATTTGTCTAGATGGATCTCGTCACTTGGGTGGGGTTTATGGGACGAGAACTCCTTTTTTTAATTGTCTCCAGAAATTTCGCGTCGATTTGAATACATTAGTTCACACTTTAATTAATTTTTTTTTTGCATTTTATGTAACACCACAGACTCATAAAGAGATTAATTATTCATCGCAGTTGAGAGAACTTGTGCTGTCCTACCATTACTGGTCTCTCATCATGCCTTCTTGGATTCGTAACGCTCATTTGTATTCACAGTGTAAATTTGCAAATTTGCCTTCTGGCTCCTTGTAAAATGCTAATTTTTGAGGTGCTCTGTTAATAAGCAGCAAGAAGTTACAGGTGGCCATAATTTTGTGATGATAATTATGCAATCGATCGTTATGCTAGTTAAGTTGAGTAGTGTGAAGTAGGCAGGCTCAATATATTACACACCGTTTAATTTTAGACAACTAATGGAAATTTTAGTAATTAATTACCTAATTAATTATTATTACTAGAATTCGTTTATAGTTAACAATATGTTACTGTTCTATTAAGAAGTATAATATATATAATTAATGATGTGATGAATTAAAATATAGCAAATTTGTAGATCATTAATCTCAGTGCTAATTTCTGTTATCTTATAATTATTTAATTATTATTTTACGAAACGAAATGCAGCAAACGTGAAATAAATGTACTAAAGCTTGCAATAAATGTACTAAATCACAAATTATAAACTCGGAGTCAAATTTTCATTAATCTTCATTAGTTGTTATCATACTGTTAAACTCAACGGTTTGCCTGACATAATTTTGTATAAAGAGGAAAAGTAAGATGTAATTTAAGAACTAAAAAAATTACTTCTCTGTATTAATATTTTGCAAGCACTGAACAATATGGATCTAAATACTTCAAGACAGAAACCAAAAATTTGTTCAAATTCTAAAATTATAAGAAACAAATCGGAACATAAATTTTATAAAATTGGAAATAATTTTTAAAAAATGAGTGGGTACTGGGTAATTCAGATATAAATCAGATACTTTAATATATTTATATAGATATTTAAAATTTTGGTGAAATTATATTCGTTTATATTTTAGTTCGAATAAGTAAATAATTAGTTTAGATTACACAATTCTATTTACCAGTGATAAGAACAGCACTTAAGTATTCATTCACGTAAAATGCTAATGAATGTGCGACATCGAAACAGACAATTTTGCGTCATTAGAAATCTTATTATAACAATATGAGTACATTATGTAATGCATATTTTATTAACGAATACTAATAATGTTCGTTACTTGGTGCAACTCCTCAAATCACAATAAAAAAGTAATAATAATATGAAGATTAAATTTTCTAAATTTTACTGTTATTGTTAAATTCAAAATTTTGAAGATCAATGTACTCTTTGGCATAAATTGGCACAAATTTGATATTTAGTGATTAACATTTTTTCTAAATTCTATTAAATAACACACAGAAAAATTCAGAAAAAATCTAGGCACACATATGTGACAATGGTTGGAAAAATTGATATCATCTTATCAAGTTCAAAGCAATTTATGTAAAATCAAGTAAAATTTGAGAATATTAACTTAAATGTGAAAATTTGTGTGAAACTATCGCATTTTACACAAATTTTGATTGTCAGATGAACAAATTTACTATGAATTTGCTTAATTTTATCATAGTTCTATCACATTAGGCCAGATGTATCATCAATCTATCATCAATCCTCAACTGAGGCACAAATAGTCAAAAATTTGATATTAAGTGATTAACATTTTATCTAAATTCTATTAAATATCACACAGAAAATTTTAGAATAAATCTAGGCACAAATATATGACAATGATTGGAAAATTTGAAATCATCTGTATCAATTCCAAAGCGATTTATGTAAAATCAAGTAAAATTTGAGAATATTAACTGAAATGTGAAAATTTGTGTGAAACTATCGAATTTCACACAAATTTTGATTGTCAGATGAACAAATTTACTATGAACTTGCTTAATTTTAGCATAGTTCTATCACATTAGGCCAGATGTATCATCATTCTATCATCAATCCTCAACTTTGGCACAAATAGTCAAAAATTTGATATTAAGTGATTAACATTTTACCTAAATTCTATTAAATATCACACAGAAAAATTCTAGGCACAAATATATGACAATGATTGGAAAATTTGAAATCATCTGTATCAAGTTCAAAGCGATTTATGTAAAATTAGGTAAAATTTGAGAATATTAACTGAAATGTGAAAATTTGTGTGAAACTATCGAATTTCACCCAAATTTTGATTGTTAGATGAACAAATTTACTATGAACTTGCTTAATTTTTTCATAGTTCTATCACATAAGGCTAGATGTATCATCAATCTATCATCAATCCTCAACTTTGGCACAAATAGTCAAAAATTTGATATTAAGTGATTAAAATTTGATCTAAATTCTATTAAATATCACACAGAAAAAATCAGAAAAATTCTAGGCATAAATATGTGACAATGATTGGAATATTTGAAATCATCTGTATCAAGTTCAAAGCGATTTATGTAAAATCAGGTAAAATTTGAGAATATTAACTTAAATCTGAAAATTTGTGTGAAACTATTGAATCAAATTTTGATTGTCAGATGAACAAATTTACTATGAACTTGCTTAATTTTATCATAGTTGTATCACATTAGGCCAGATCTATCATCAATCCTCAACTTTGGCACAAATAGTCAAAAATTTGATATTAAGTGATTAAAATTTGATCTAAATTCGATTAAATATCACACAGAAAAAATCAGAAAAATTCTAGGCATAATTATGTGACAATGATTGGAATATTTGAAATCATCTGTATCAAGTTCAAAGCGATTTATGTAAAATCAGGTAAAATTTGAGAATATTTACATAAATGTGAAAATTTGTGCGAAACTATCGAATTTTACACAAATTTTGATTGTCAGATGAACAAATTTACTATGAACTTGCTAAATTTTATCAGAGTTCTATCACATTAGGCCAGATGTATCATCACTCTATCATCAATCCTCTACTTTGGCACAAATAGTCAAAAATTTGATATTAAGTGATTAACATTTTATCTAAATTCTATTAAATACCACACAAAAAAAATCAGAAAAATTCAAGGCACAAATATGTGACAATGATTGGAAAATTTGAAATCATCTGTATCAAGTTCAAAGCGATTTATGTAAACTCAGGTAAAATTTGAGAATATTAACTTAAATGTGAAAATTTGTGTGAAATTATCGAATTTCACCCAAATTTTGATTGTCAGATGAACAAATTTACTATGAACTTGCTTAATTTTATCATAGTTCTATCACATTAGGCCAGATGTATCATCAATCTATCATCAATCCTCAGCTTTGGCACAAATAGTTAAAAATTTGATATTAAGTGAATAAAATTTTATCTAAATTCTATTGAATATCACACAGAAAAATTCAGAAAAAATCTAGGCACAATTATGTGATAATTATTGGAAAATTTGAAATCATCTGTATCAAGTTCAAAGCGATTTATGTAAAATTAGGTAAAATTTGAGAATATTAACTTAAATGTGAAAATTTGTGTGAAACTATCGAATTTCACACAAATTTTGATTGTCAGATGAACAAATTTACTTTGAACTTGCTTAATTTTATCATAGTTCTATGACATTAGGCCAGATGTATCATCATTCCATCATCAATCCTCTACTTTGGTACAAATAGTCAAAAAATTGATATTAAGTGATTAACATTTTATCTAAATTCTGTTAAATATCACACAGAAAAATTCTAGGCACAAATATGTGACAATGATTGGAAAATTTCAAACCATCTAACAATCAAAATTTGTTCAAAATCGCAATGTCTTTAGATTTGTAAGAAATTGATCGTGATAAGGTTAGTGATGAAATTAATCGACACTTCCAATGAGATAAAAAAAGTTACATAATGTATGGAGACAAACTGTATCGGAATTTCGTTAGGCACTGCATTAAGACGACATGTTATTTATGCAAATCATATGCAAAAGCGATTGCCAAGCGTTTATGCTAATTGATGGTTTATTAATTTGGCCGAAAAAACCATTCCTTCATTGAAGACAATGGATCTCGATCATCGGCACCTTAAAGTTGACGAATAAATGAATGTAATCTAGGATCATTCAAATGAAGCCGACGTCCTTGCTCTTCAGTATATAAGCCTGTGATCCTTCTAGGAACAGCACAGACGAAACAGTCCTACTCAGGAGGTTCTCTAATCAGCAACATGCAATTTTTGGTAAGACAATTTAAATTATCAGTTATACATTTACATCAAGTAAGGTGTAATCAAGTTTTTAGTAATATAATCTATTAAAAAATATATTCTATTATACATTTACATCAAATATCGTATGAAGGCAAGTTTTGCATGTCGATATTTTCTGTCATCTATTTTCTGTTTTCTAAATCTTGATGTCTTTCTTTCTTCTAATGTTTGCAGAGGTACATGTTTTATAATCATTTTGACGTACTTTTCTTCTTTCAGGTTGTGATCGCTTGCGCTTTGGCAGTAGCCTCAGCAGATTCTTTCTACCCAGGGGCTCAGCACCATCCGGTTATTGGCCCAAATGGTGTACCAGTGGACACACCTGAAGTGCAACATGCTACGGCTCAGCACTTTGCCCATAAAGTGCAAGCTGAAGCCCGCAGCGCTGACTACGTAGCCCCATATGGTTCCCATCCGGCTTTCTACTCTGCTTACTACGGGTACCCTGCAGTGACTCCTGCTGGTGTGCCTTTGGATACCCCTGAGGTCTCTGCTGAGAAGGCGAAGCACTTTGCTGCTCATGGTGAGGCTCTTGCACGCAATGGGCACTCTGCATTCTACAGGGCTCGTCGTGATATCTACGCACCAGCAACTTATACAGCTACTTACCATCATACCCCAGCTGTAGCACATCATACCGCTTACACCTACCCTTACAGCCATTTGTACCGTGCCCGTCGTGATGTAGTTGCCTATGGTGCCTACCCTCACTCTTACGATTACAGTGGATACAATGCCTACCCTTACGCTCACTATTATTAAATTTGTGATTTTGTTACAACGGACCTACCAAATAAAGCATATATAATATAATCACTATTCTATTTATTATATCTATACATCCGTTTTACATACGAGATTTATGTTTTGATATTTCATTAAATACATATATCCTTATTCTCAATCTCCTTATTGTTTCTGAACAATTTACGAAATATTCAGGTCAATACTACAAATGGCATACAATTATTATCACACTTATATCCAAAATAATTAATTTGTATAATATAATTTGATTTTGGTATTCGAATTTGGTTTTGATGATCCATTTTGTTGCTGATATTTGTACGAAAATTATTGGCTCATTTCACATTTTTGATGGGCAAGTTTTGCACATCGAAATATTAATTTCAAGTATTCATCTCATTTTTGATTTGTAAATTTCGTAAATACATTTGTTTGCACATCTAAATTGTGGCTTACATTTTTTTTATTGATGTGCTTTACACATTTACAAGTTTTGCTCTAATGTGTATGAAATTATTACACATGAATACCTGATTTGCAAATTTTACACATCCAAATTTTCCATCATCAACCATTACACATTTATTTTGTTATGAACATTTTACATACGAGATTTATGTTTTGATATTTCATTACATACATATATCCTTTCTCTCAATCTCCTTATTGTTTTTGAACAATTTACGAAATATTTAGGTCAATACTACAAATGGCATACAATTATTATCACACTTATATCCAAAATAATTAATTTGTACAATATAATTTGATTTTGGTATTCGAATTTGGTTTTGATGATCCATTTTGTTGCTGATATTTGTACGAAAATTATTGGCTCATTTCACATTTTTGATGGGCAAGTTTTGCACATCGAAATATTAATTTCAAGCATTCATCTAATTTTTGATTTGCAAATTTCGTAAATACATTTGTTTGCACATCTAAATTGTTTCTTACAATTTTTTTTATTGGTGTGTTTTACACATTTACAAGTTTTGCTTCAATGTGTATGAAATTATTGCACATGAATACCTAATTTGCAAATTTTACACATCCAAATTTTCCACCACCAACCATTACACATTTATTTTGTTTTGAACATTTTACATACGAGATTTAAGTTTTGATATTTCATTACATACATATATCCTTATTCTCAATCTCCTTATTGTTTCTGAACAATTTACGAAATATTTAGGTCAATACTACAAATGGCATACAATTATTATCACACTTATATCCAAAATAATTAATTTGTATAATATAATTTGATTTTGGTATTCGAATTTGGTTTTGATGATTCATTTTGTTGCTGATATCTGCACGAAAATTATTGGCTCATTTCACATTTTTGATGGGCAAGTTTTGCACATCGAAATATTAATTTCAAGTATACATCTAATTTTTGATTTGCAAATTTCGTAAATACATTTTTTTGCACATCTAAATTGTGGCTTACATTTTTTTTTATTGATGTGCTTTACGCATTTACAAGTTTTGCTTCAATGTGTATGAAATTATTACACATGAATAGCTAATTTGCAAATTTTACACATCTAAATTTTCCATCACTAACCAATACACATTTATTTTGCACTTCATTGTTAAGGGGATTATGACAGAGTCTAACAGTTACCGATTAATATTAATCCATTAGCAAAGGCATCCATCTATAGATTAACGTTAATCGGAGTTTGCAATGGCAGGTTTAAACCTATTTGTAATTGATTACAGTTCTTCTTATTCAGGTCTTAATTTGATTTCAATCACCTAACCTACACTGTACTATTATAAGTGTATTTTTGTAATTCCAGGCACTGTTAGAAATTACTTGGTAGCAGTTCATAATCCTCATATTGTATTGCAAAATTTAAAGTAGCATGCAGACGATATTCTTCAAGCAATTATCCCAGCGTGGTGTCCTCGAGGATTACCAAATTTCTGCAAAATACTTAAGCCTTAAACGTCATTACCCATTGGTGTTAATAGATCTTCTGGAACACCCCCACCATTTCGTTACCAATAAATCTAATAGTAGAGGGGTAGTTTGCACAAACTTGGAATACATATCTCCACAAGATCCATAAGTTACCATTTACTCGTGGTCGATACAACATCTCTTGCTGGTAAATCTCCAACCCAATAAATATCTCCAGAAGATCCACAAGTTGAAGTTTAGTTCTTGTCGATACAACAACTCTCGATGGCAAATCTACAACCCAACACAAACACCATGGATCTATTCCAACAACGCAGGATTAACATGCTGGAAGAATACAGGGATTCGCTGCAGAAGACAATTGACCAACTGAAGTTTCTGCAAGTATCAAGTACAAAGATCAACGAATCTACAAACAACAATGTGTCGTGTGAAGCTTCAACGCTCAACATCAAAGAAGCTCAACATCAAAGAAGCGGAATCAACACTCCAATGAGCAGTTCAACAATTGATAACAGAAGTGCACATATGAGGTATGTTGAACTCAACACTCAAAGTGCACCAATGAATAATTCAACAACTAATAACAGAAGTGCACATGTGAAATCCATTGAACTCTACAACCAAAGTGCATCAATGAACAATTCAACAACCAATAACAGAAGTGCACATATGAGGTCCATTGAACTCAACAACCAAAGTGCATCAATGTACAACTCAACAATTAACAACAGAAGTGCACATATGAGCTCCATTGAGCTATCCATAAACAATCGACTGGCGAAAATGAAGATTGTTAATATTGGCGAGGAAACTGTTGTTACATCTACCAAAGGGTCAATTCCTGAAGAATCATCTGCAGTACATGGTAATGTATGGCTCAAAATTGATGGCAACTACAACATATGCAAAGTGCAGTATGTGAGAGCAGTTGAAGATTCATGGGCAGTGGAGAATTTCTCGGATTGTAAATAGGATGAGGAAATTTACAACTTGCCTTACATATTTCCTGATGACGTGATGATTATTATAGCCGAGTGATGATGAACAGTAAATTTTGGTACGTTTACGTAGAAAGTGCTTCAATGTGTATTGTTAGTTTCAGTTATTGTTGGTAATTAATTAATAATTGATAAATGGAAATTTACAACTTGCCTTGCAAATTTCCTGATGACGTGATGATTATTATAGCCGAGTGATGATGAACAATGAATTTTGGTACGTTTATGTAGAAAGTGCTTCAATGTGTATTGTTAG
Organism: Othius punctulatus; assembly: GCA_951805005.1. Taxonomy (NCBI): domain Eukaryota; kingdom Metazoa; phylum Arthropoda; class Insecta; order Coleoptera; family Staphylinidae; genus Othius; species Othius punctulatus. Next base: position 296,646 of record OX638141.1, on the reverse strand, counting down.
TTTCAGTTATTGTTGGTAATTAATTAATAATTAATAAACACGTTGTTTGCTTAGATTATTGTATATTTTATTATGCTGCTGTTATACTGTCAGTTAATTGAAGTTATTTTTCTTGATTATTTAATGCTCTGTTTTATTGTCAATTAATTGCAAGTAAAATTATATTGCTTATTTTATGTTCTATTTTATTGTCAATTGATTGAAATTTTGAAGTTCTAAATATTATTGACGATTACAATATCAAACTTTGTCGAGTTTGTTATAAAGTAATTTGTCACAATTACGTGCAAATTTGGTTGCCTGCAAATCTTAAGCTTATTTTAATTAAATCTTGGGCACAAACATATAACGAAGTTGTTCGTAGATATATTATACTTTTAAAATTTGTGTATTTATATGTATTTGTAGGAAATTTTGTAGTTTTAAAAGATTATTGACGATTGAAATATCAAATTCTGTGGATTTTGTTATTAAGTGATTGAATATATGCTTTTCACAAGTTATTCTCAGGTTTATTATACTTTTATAAGCTACTTTGTGGTTTAAAATGTATTGTATTTGTAAATATTATTATAATTATGAATGTTGTTTAAACTAAGTTACTAAGTTATATTCATGTTTAGTTATATATATATATATATAATCTGCGCACTTTCATAGCAAATATGCAATTTTATGTATTTTAAATATTGATTTTATAATATCAATTTTTATACATCCCAATTTTGTGCATGTCTGTAAAAGTGCCATTTTATGTATATTCATGTAGAAAGTGCTTCATTAAATATTTATGATATGTACCATACATTTGTATTGTAATTTCGTAATTGAAATTGTATGTATTTTAAATATATTATTATGTATATATTATTGATTGACTGCATAAACTTTTGTGTATTTGTATATTTGATTGTATATTTTTGCTCTGCGAATTTATAGTTGCATTGTGTATTTGTAATTTTGTGTATTTTTAAACGTAATTGATTATGTATTCGTGTTTAATTCAAAATAAATATTATTAAACAAAAATACTTTATCTGCTTTTGAAACCTTATTTAAAAGTGCTCATAATTACCTTCAAAGGGATGTTAATATAGCAAAAAACATAAAAGTGCAATTCTTCGACTTCTTTTCGATGAATTTTTTCTTGAGATTAAATATTAAACTAAAATATTTTATCTGCTTGTGAAACCTTATCTAAAAGTGCGCATAATTACGTTAAAAGGGATGTTAATATAGCAAAAAACATAATAGTGAACTTTTTCTACTTCTTTTAGTTGAAATTTTTTTGCCATTAAAATTTACGCAGAATACTTGCTATAATTTTTATAACGAATGGTAGGCAAAGAAAATAACGAGTAAGAAATATTAATTATACCGTTTTCTAACAAAAAACATTCCAAAGAAATCAATGTTTCCCTATAGATAAAATTTTATTTTTATCTATATTAACTATTGTTATTTTGATGGAATAAATTATGTAAGAATTTTTCTTTACATTTAATAGAATTAAACTATTTCCCTAGGAATCAAAAACCTAATAAAAATATTGATTTGTGGGATCAAAGATATGAAATATCATTTTAAATAATTTTATCAATTTGTATTATTTATTTTGGTTATTTTTTATTATCAGAGTGATTAGTTTTTTAGAAGATTAAATTTTATGATTCAAGATTATAGATTAATTATTGAAGCATATGAAAGCTTTGACAATTTGGCCAAATTAGCTTAAAAATATTAATCATTTTGTTAATTATACCGTTTTCTAACAACATAACAATAATCTAACAAAATATTAATATATTAATATTATTAATATATTTTAACATGGCATAACACTATTTTTTCCTACATGTATAATAATTTAAAAAAAGTATTTTCGTTTGAGATCATTTAAGGGAATATTTTCAGCTTTTTTAGAGCATAAAAGAATTCATATTTCTCATATTTTTAAAGCAAACTATACCTGCCTTGGTTATGAGTATTACTGGTGCTTGGAGAACCGATAAATTTTACTGGAAGCGATTAAATGATATCTCACACAACAGGAAATTTGTTATCATACAAGTATAAGTAGGTAACATAAAATTTTAATGAATTCCACAATTGCAAATACGTCTACATTATTCCAAACGTTCAGAAAATATTTTGAAATTTGAAAAAGACAAGTTTTTTCAGCAACCTAATTCTTTGCTGTGTCCAAACGTTCAGAAAATATTATGAAATTTGAAAAAGACAAGTTTTTTTAGCAACTTAATCCCTTGCTGTGTCCTAACGTTCCAAACGTTCAGAAAATATTTTGAAATTTGAAAAAGATCAGTTCTCTTAGCAACCTAATTCCTTGCTGTGTCCAAACGATCAGAAAATATTTTGAAATTTGAATAAGATCAGTTCTCTTAGCAACCTAATTCCTTGCTGTGTCCAAACGATCAGAAAATATTTGAAAATTTGAAAAAGACAAGTTTTTTTAGCAATCTAATCCCTTGCTGTGTCCAAACGTTTAGATAATATATTTTGAAATTTGAAAAAGACAAGTTTTTTTAGCAATCTACTCCCTTGCTGTGTCCAAACGTTCCAAACGTTCAGAAAATATTTTGAAATTTGAAAGAGACAAGTTTTTTTAGCAACCTAATTCTTTGCTGTGTCCAAACGTTCAGAAAATATTTTGAAATTTGAAAAAGACAAGTTTTTTTAGCAACTTAATCCCTTGCTGTGTCCAAACATTCCAAACGTACAGAAAATATTTTGAAATTTGAAAAAGATCAGTTCTCTTAGCAACCTAATTCCTTGCTGTGTCCAAACGATCAGAAAATATTTGAAAATTTGAAAAAGAAAAGTTTTTTTAGCAATCTAATCCCTTGCTGTGTCCAAACGATTAGATAATATATTTTGAAATTTGAAAAAGAATAGTTTTTTTAGCAATCTACTCCCTTGCTGTGTCCAAACGTCCCAAACGTTCAGAAAATATTTTGAAATTTGAAAAAGACAAGTTTATTTAGCAATCTAATCCCTTGCTGTGTCCAAACGTTCAGAAAATATTTTGAAATTTGAAAAAACAAGTTTTTTAGCAACTTAATCCCTTGCTGTGTCCAAGTATTCCAAACGTTCAGAAAATATTTTGAAATTTGAAATAGATCAGTTCTCTTAGCAACCTAATTCCTTGCTGTGTCCAAACGATCAGAAAATATTAGAAAATTTGAAAAAGACAAGTTTTTTTAGCAATCTAATCCCTTGCTGTGTCCAAACGATTAGATAATATATTATGGAATTTGAAAAAGACAAGTTTTTTTAGCAACCTAAATCTTTGCTGTGTCCAAACGTTCAAAAAATATTTTGAAATTTGAAAAAGACAAGTTTTTTTAGCAACTTAATCCCTTGCTGTGTCCAAACGTTCCAAATGTTCAGAAAATATTTTGAAATTTGAAAAAGATCAGTTCTCTTAGCAACCTAATTCCTTGCTGTGTCCAAACGTTCAGAAAATATTTGAAAATTTGAAAAAGACAAGTTTTTTTAGCAATCTAATCCCTTGCTGTGTCCAAACGTTTAGATAATATTTTGAAATTTGAAAGAGACAAGTTTTTTTAGCAACCTAATTCTTTGCTGTGTCCAAACGTTCAGAAAATATTTTGAAATTTGAAAAAGATCAGTTCTCTTAGCAACCTAATTCCTTGCTGTGTCCTGTTATATCACCCAATTTATTAAAATGGTAAATCATAATATTTTCGTTCGGGCGTATACGAGCGGGCCGATGACGCAGTTGTTTATAAATTCAAGGCCAAGTTGCCTCTCTTAGACCCTTTCGAAGAGACCACAGCGCATTTAGTGAGTTTTACCAGGCGGAGCAGTCGTGACGAATTAATAGAATAGTTTCAGTAAAGTTTTATTGTTTAGTGTCCGTATGGATAAATTGAAGGTGAGTGATTGTGTGGTTGAGTTGAGTTGAGGTTAACCCATCGTTGTTCCATTGTCTCAGAAGATAACAAGGATGTTGGGTTGACCAATTATTACTCGGTGTCAACAGATATGCTGAGTCATTGTATGGTTGTGTAGAGTTGAACTTGGGTCAACAAGTATAGTGAGTCATTGTATAGTTGTGGAGAGTTGAGCTCGGGTCAACAAGTATAGTGAGCCATTGTATGGTTGTGGAGAGTTGGACTCGGGTCAACAAGTATGGTGAATCATTGTCTAGTTGTGGGGAGTTGAACTCGGGTCAACAAGTATGGTGAGTCAGTCATAGTATTGTTGTGGAGAGTTGAGGTTGACCTATCGATAAACAATTTACCAAAGATAATTGTTTCACCGTAATTAATCAAGGATATCGGGTTGACCAATTAATACTCGGGTCAACCAATACAATTATCTCACTGAGTTGTAAACTCACGATCACTCTTCTAATTGTTACAGAATGACGGTCGTTGGAAGGAGCAAAAGAAGAGAGCGATTGCCATATTTTATTATACGATTATATAACCTTTTATATTTTTGTATCATTAGTTTGTATTAAATAAATAAGTTTCATTGATGCAGGTCCCATTGTTTATTAATCGACAACTTGACAATACAAATAATTACCTATTATAAGTATAATACAGCAGAATTAGTATTGAAACTGTTTTTATGGATTAAAAATAATCAGAATTAAGCTAAAGGTAATTCGCCGGCCTAACAATATCGGAATTGGGTTAACAATATCAGAAGTGGCAAAAGTTCAGCTAACAATATCAGAAGTGGGATTGCTCCCAAGTGCTGTACCTAATGAACAATGGGAAGATTGTTCTAAAAATTAAAAAAAAAAAATTATAAAAAAAAAAAATATATATCAAGATTAATGGCATTCGTTCTCTCTTCGTCTCTATACGATCACTCATTAGTTTTGTTTGTGTAGGAATATAACATAATATTTTAATGGGTGTTGAATTGATAGTGCTTATTGTACAATTTGTTTAATTCTTTCAAAGTTAATAAAATAACTTCATGATATAAATGCAAAGCATTTACTCGACTGTTCGGCCGAGGAGTAAATATGTATTACTTACATTTTTATACTAGTACATAGTACATGTAAATGATTGATACCAAATGATAGTTGTGGTGGTATATTTACATTCAGCGAACAAATATGATACAGTAATACTATAAAATGGTTTTGTGTCTGTGTTATAAAGTGTTTCAGTTATTATTTATTGTGAACGGCGTAATAAAATAAATAAAGTATCGAATAACCAGACCCAGACAATTAAATATTGCCTGTGATAAGCGAAATTATAGGCATTACTAACACAGCCAAATGTTTAAGAAAAGACGGCGAAACAATTGTAAAGGAGAATTTCTATAAATAAGTGAAATCTATAAACATGTGCAATATTAAGAACAAGTGCGGTTAAATATATTTAATTTATTTAGTTTGATCCATCATTGATTAACACAGTGTAAAATAAATAAATGCTTCGACTAGTTTATTGATTTCGGTTCACAAACTTCAGAACGAACTAAACATAAAACAGCTCATAAGGTTTAACAATATACTCCAAATACACAAAATAAAACATGAAGAAACATACAGCAGCATCATTCTAAAAACGAACAACGAGATACATACACACGATACAAGAAACAATCAGCACATAAGAACCTACACCTGTAAGCAACAACAACACAAACTAGGAATAACAAGCATCGCAATACAACAATACAACCAGTTAGATGACCCAATCAAAGCCCTAAATCTAGCAACCTTCAAGCAACAATTAAAGAAAAAAATCCTCCTGGAATCCTAAGCATCACCGCCCTCATACCATTAGTACAGAGACCAGCAGATCATCTGATACGAAGAAGAGGACGAAGTACCCCCCCGCCTTTTATTTGTTGTAATATGACATGACTTGTGACCTTTATTGCAACAAATAAAGAAAAACATCGAAAAAAAAAAAACTGGAAATCGAAATAGATCAGTGCGTTACTCACCAGTCATTTATAAAAACTGCTAATAAGTTAACGTTTTTAAAACATCAGGTTCCAAGATGTGCTCTTCACATCGATAATACTTTGAAGTACAAAGTTCTGAAGTGTGAGCAATATTTCCAAACATGACCTTCTCATTAAAGGTGGAAAGATAGTCGCCAGAGGTCACACTTGTTTGGAGTGTGAAGAAAATTTCAATCTTTTAGAGGAAAATCAGACGCCGTTGAAAGAAGTTGATGAAATACTAGATGTCAGTCTTGCTGCTAATGAAGATAAATAACGACTAGAATAATTTAATAAATATAGAAAATGCTTCGCTACATTCTTTGCAGAGATAGTTTGCAAAGGAAATACTAAAATGCCAATTACGTTAATTGAAAATAAGTCAATATTTTATCGTCCATACAAGATGGCTCGCGTGGAAAGAGAATTGGTAAGAGGTATGATCTCTGAAATTTAAGAAACTGGAATCATTCGAGATTCAAATTCTCCCTACTCATATTCAGTGATCTTAGTTAATAAACCAAACAAGGACAAGCGTTTATGTATACATTATAGAAAACTTATTGATATATTATAGACGATCAAATCGATCAATTAAAAGTTTATAAAAACTACACTAGTTTGGATTTATTTTCTGAATATTATCAAGTAGAAGTGGAAATGGAGGCAAAATAAGAAAACTACTTTTGTAAAAATTTGTAATGGCAAATACGAATTTAATCGTACGCCATTTGGCTTTTGTAATGCGCCAAGCGTATTTCAAAGATTAGTTAATCGAGTGTTGGGACCACTTCGGGGCACAGTCGCAATTACTTGCCTCGACAACATTTTATGCCCTGGCAAGGCATATGAACAAGGATTGGAAAAACCTGGAACAAGTGTTTAAAACATTACTTCAGAATGAATTAACTTTAAATCCCTGAAAACGCTATTTTATACAAACTGCTGTCACCTACCTAGGATATGAAATATCTGAAGAAGGTGTAAGACCCGGTGCAAATAAGACAAAGACAATAAGAATGTTTGCAACACCGACAACAATGTACAATGTAGTACAGTTTACAATGTACGACAATTTCCGGGATTTACTGGATTTTTCAGACGGTTTGTGAAAAATGATTCAAGGATTGCCAAACATCTTAAGATGTTGCTGCACAAATCACAAGCATGGCAATGGAGTGCAGAACAAATACAGGAATGGAAGGTATGATCAGAAAGAACGTTAACAATAGAACTAAAAGACGAACTTACAAAACAAATCAGGACGATAATAGCAATACACGGTCCAAATGAAGGTGAAAAGGAAGAAATTAAGGAGACATTCTGGGAAGAACTAACAAAAGCTAACAAATACAAACACAAATACATTCTTTCAACATAAGGAAATACACTGTTACACTAGATAAATGCCGAGTAGAAACGGGAAATCGATAATAGTTTATATTTGAGTGGAAGAAAACAATATGAGCAAAATAACGGATGCAAGAGTAAGAAGAGGACCAGAAATAGGATCAGACCACTACCTGGTGATAGCAACTATAAGAGAGGACCCATTAGGAAAAGAGGTAAACCGCACGCAAAGGAAGAACAACATCGAATTCGAAGCAAGCCGTACATATAAACTACAAGAAGATGAAGTAATTCATCGTCCTGCAAAGATGTGGCACTGTAGATAAGCTAAGTAGAAACTCTATTGGCGAACAAAGTGTTTGTGAAGAACACCAAATAGAAGTCGCCAATTGGATGTTAGCTTGTAAGTTAACAAACCGAAAACTACAAGTAATAACAAACGTTTTAAAAATGATTACGAAAGAAAAATCCACAAGGAATATAAGATGGCTGACGATCGTCTTTATAAAGTTGTGGATGGTAAACAACTTTGGGTTGTCTCGAGAAGTATGCGAAGGGAAATTGTAAGATGTAATCACGATAATTTAGGACATTTTTCTACGGATAAAACTATGCAGAAAATACTTGAAGTATACTGGTTCCCAGAAATGCGCAAGTATATTGTGAAATACATAGCATCGTGTGCGCGATGTCTGTATTTTAAAATACCCAAAGGAAAGCAGGAAGGTATGTTGCATCATATAGATAAAGTTTCCGTTCCTTTCCACACCATACATATGGATCACTTGGGCTCATTCAACCCAAGCAGTGGAAAGAATGATATTCTGGCAGTGGTGGACGGTTTCACCAAATATTTAATTTTGTTTGTTACCAGAGATACAATCACCAGTGAAGATGTATAAGTTTAACTGTGTCTGAACGAGGACGTTCTGAAAGGTCAGGAAGGCCGAATGTTATATCACCCAATTTATTAAAATGGTAAATCATAATATTTTCGTTCGGGCGTATACGAGCGGGCCGATGACGCAGTTGTTTATAAATTCAAGGCCAAGTTGCCTCTCTTAGACCCTTTCGAAGAGACCACAGCGCATTTAGTGAGTTTTACCAGGCGGAGCAGTCGTGACGAATTAATAGAATAGTTTCAGTAAAGTTTTATTGTTTAGTGTCCGTATGGATAAATTGAAGGTGAGTGATTGTGTGGTTGAGTTGAGTTGAGGTTAACCCATCGTTGTTCCATTGTCTCAGAAGATAACAAGGATGTTGGGTTGACCAATTATTACTCGGTGTCAACAGATATGCTGAGTCATTGTATGGTTGTGTAGAGTTGAACTTGGGTCAACAAGTATAGTGAGTCATTGTATAGTTGTGGAGAGTTGAGCTCGGGTCAACAAGTATAGTGAGCCATTGTATGGTTGTGGAGAGTTGGACTCGGGTCAACAAGTATGGTGAATCATTGTCTAGTTGTGGGGAGTTGAACTCGGGTCAACAAGTATGGTGAGTCAGTCATAGTATTGTTGTGGAGAGTTGAGGTTGACCTATCGATAAACAATTTACCAAAGATAATTGTTTCACCGTAATTAATCAAGGATATCGGGTTGACCAATTAATACTCGGGTCAACCAATACAATTATCTCACTGAGTTGTAAACTCACGATCACTCTTCTAATTGTTACAGAATGACGGTCGTTGGAAGGAGCAAAAGAAGAGAGCGATTGCCATATTTTATTATACGATTATATAACCTTTTATATTTTTGTATCATTAGTTTGTATTAAATAAATAAGTTTCATTGATGCAGGTCCCATTGTTTATTAATCGACAACTTGACAATACAAATAATTACCTATTATAAGTATAATACAGCAGAATTAGTATTGAAACTGTTTTTATGGATTAAAAATAATCAGAATTAAGCTAAAGGTAATTCGCCGGCCTAACAATATCGGAATTGGGTTAACAATATCAGAAGTGGCAAAAGTTCAGCTAACAGTCCAAACGTTCCAAACGTTCAGAAAATATTTTGAAATTTGAAAAAGATCAGTTCTCTTAGCAACCTAATTCCTTGCTGTGTCCAAACGATCAGAAAATATTTGAAAATTTGAAAAAGACAAGTTTTTTTACAATCTAATCTCTTGCTCTGTCCAAACGTTTAGATAATATAATTTGAAATTTGAAAAAGACAAGTTTTTTTTGCAACCTTGTTCATGGCTGTGTTCCAGGCTATATATTATGATACCAGTAATAATAATAGTGATAACAATATAATACCAATGTACTGATAATAGTTGTTATGGCCGATATTCAATTAAAAAAAAAAACAGTATCTGAAAATGAAAATTTCTTGAAAAAATCATTGATATTGACACTCATTGTTTCTCCTTGGCCAATAAAATATCACAATTTTCTTTGTTGCTGGGTAGATTTTTTTTAATCCAATATCACTGGTAATGGTTGTAACGGCCGATATCTCATTAAAAAAAAATCCAATTTCATGAAAAAATCATGTATATTGACATTCATTGCTTTTCCTTGGCCATTCAAATATCCCAATTTACTTTGTTGCTGGGTGATTTTTTTTAACCCAATATAGGCTGTAAAGTGAAGCAAAATGGGAAAAGCTTTTTTCATTAATCATTACAAGAGTACTACAAAGTACTACAAAGTTGTACAATTGTACAGAGTTACTGTACAATAGATTTCAGTAATTCCATTAGATTTACTGGAGCCTAATAGATATTTTCGTTGGATACGTTTTAATTTCATTCTCATTAATTATTTTCATACTCAATTCCATTTATGCCTTTATCTTACGTAGGCAAATGTTTGCATACATAATTATATTTCTCTTTATTTAGATAAGCAGTCATTATGTCACGCCGAGTGAGTCGATATACATATAGTTAGAAACAATATTCTAATTTTATTAAATACATGAATAAAATTTATCAAAAGTCAACACGAATTATCGTAATTAAACGAAAACAAAAGAAATGCAAATTATTTTTGTCCATAGTAATAGAAGTATCCATAAACTCTTGTAGGAATTTTATTGGCTTCATCATAAAAAACTTTTAAGCAAATTTTTGCAATAATTTAATTTACTTGAACATGTAAAGAGCAAATACAATTCCTTAGCTACAATTAACATAAGTATAACGTCTGTGGTAATTAAATAATTGTCATTAAGAAAAAATATCACATTACGAAATTTCGACAGCGAGCTATTTTTTTAATTTTCTTGAAGGTATTTTAAAACAACAACTTTTGGTAATGATCATTAGGTTCATTAATTATATTATTGACTCCGTATTTTTTCAATTAGTAATAATAAATTATTTTAGGCACTTATGGCATATTTATGTTTGCTTCTACAAATGTATTATTAATAGGCATAGTAACAAGGCATATACTATGTTATAGATGCTTGAAATAATGCATTATTACTAATTGGAAGAATAGGAAAGAAAATGTATAACATGTGAAAAGTAAATATATACAGAGAGATATAAGAAGTTTGAATTGCTTTTTCATAAACTGAAAGACCTTCAATTTGTTCAGTTACAAGAAATCTAATATCATAAATGAGACAACTATCATCATAATAAAAAGAGAAAATTGTGACTATTAATTACCTCTGAGTGAACATATACAGAGAGATATAAGAATTTTGAATTGCTTATTCATAAACTGAAAGTCCCTCAATTTGTACAGTTAGAAGAAATCTAATATTATAAATGAAACAACTATCATCATAATAAAACGAGAAAATTGTGACTATTAATTACCTCTGAGTGAACATATACAGAGAGATATAAGAATTTTGAATTGCTTATTCGTAAACTGAAAGTCCTTCAATTTGTTCAGTTACAAGAAATCTAATATTATAAATGAAACAACTATCATCATAATAAAAAGAGAAAATTGTGACTATTAATTACCTCTGAGTGAACATATACAGAGAGATATAAGAATTTTGAATTGCTTATTCATAAACTGAAAGTCCTTCAATTTGTTCAGTTACAAGACATGTAATATTATAAATGAGACAACTATCATCATAATAAAAAGAGAAAATTGTGACTATTAATTATCTCTGAGTGTACATATACAGAGAGATGTAAGAATTTTGAATTGCTTATTTATAAACTGAAAGTCCTTCAATTTGTTCAGTTTACAAGAAATCTCAACTATCATTTTTACCGTAAATTCTGGTATACATTTAAACTAATAGTGCCTATAATTCTTGTACAATAAATGAATAAGTCACAATGTACAAAATAAGACAATCTGAGCAACAATCAAGATCTTTTTATAACGTAATCAAACCTTTATATTACTTCCACAAAATTTGTGGATTATGTACAACTCCGATGCAAAGCAACCAAAATAAAAGTCGGTTTGGTTATCACTCAATCATCATGCTTTGCGTCATCGTCTGGGTGGTAGGTGTGATGATGTTCGGTAAAATGCGTTTGCAAGAATCCGTGATCCAATCCATGCTGTACGTGTTCCAAGCAGTCGCCTCGACAAGTTTCATCCTGTTCACTTACTACAACTCGTACATGCAAAGCGAAAGTTTTGCTAGAATCGTAGCAGAAATCCTGGATTTCGACAGAACAGTCTTGCAAAAGCTGAACCACAAAACCGACTATAGGAAACCTAAGATATATGTTATCCTGACAATGATCTTAGGCTTCTGTCCGAATGCCTCAATAGGCTGTGGATATGGCTTTTTGTACTACTATTTTTGGTTTAAGACTTCCGAGTCGTACATGGGTTCTATTACTGGATTCTCCTATGCAATTACTTCGTGTGCTGAAGCCTTGCAGTTTTACATGCTGAGGGAGATCAGGAGGAGGTTCCTCATTTTGAGCTCCATTATCGGCAAGATCGGCAGCAATTTTGATCCCAGCTGGAACTTTAAATTGGAGGTCATCAATAATGCCCATGCCAATATGGGAGCAACGTTTCGGTCTTTCTGCAATTTGGTGCAGAATCGTTCATTGCTAAATTTTATCATAACTTACGTATATATAATAAGCAGTTCCTTTTTAGCAATTACTACTACGGATACAGGTGCAGGAGCTAATTTAGAAGTTGCTATATTGCTTACGTGGCTTGCTTATACAATTGGCGAAGTTGCTACTACTGTATATTACATAGAATCCACAACCCAAGAGGTAAGACAAACAAAATGCAGATTAGAACCTTACACGTTATAATTCTGTAAACTGCAATTTGATTAGCCGAATTTAAGTAAAATCGCTGTTTGCTTGCATGATTCTCTCTCCTGGGCTTTTACCAATAGAACCGATGATCAATTCTTCCGCAGTTTCAGTTCATTTTGCTACATGACCATAATAACTGCTGGTATATCATTAATGTAACACCATAAAAAGAAAGCATGCAGCATTCTTTAAGAAGTGGGATTCTTGTGGTATAACTTCAGAGATTTTCATATCACCATTTCACATAAAGAAAGCATGCAGCACAACATTCTTCAAGTGGGATTCTAGAAGTATAACTTTAAAATTGGGATTTTCGAATGAAAATTGCAGAAATAAAAACTTCACAGAATAATTTCTGAAGTGCGTTTGGATACATATAAGTTACAGCAGCGTTTCAGAAGTGGGATCAGTTTAGAGATAATTATATTGTGCCCACCCAACCAACAATACATATCAAAATTTATGCAAGGTACATCTTGTGAATTTTCTGCAATCATTACAACAAAACTTGCAATCATCATAAAAGTGAGATTGGAACGGTGCAGAGATGGGCACAAGTGTAATCATCTCGATCAATTATGCTTGGGTCTTTTGAGGACCATACAAGTCCTCAATGTCAATCATCGTTAAATTAATTGCACGAGTAAATAGAAATAATTAAATTATTTTGATTTTGGCTATAATTATCATTTTACTCTGCAAATTTTAATCATCCTGAAAAATAATGACTTCGCGTTTATTTTTGCAGCACTAAATTTGAGGATGATTATATTTGCTTTTTTTAGTAAATTATGATAAAAGCCACATATAGAATGGCACGTTTCAAGATTAGGTATTATTTGCCATCTAATAGTTTATAGGGTGTATAAGAATTACTACTAATTCGGACTATAATATTAATTTTAATGCTTTAAGTTGAATAATAATGTATTAATATTTATTTTTATTTCTTTCAGTATGCGAAATGTGCAATGGTATATGAAGAAGTTATGAAACAGTATGACATACATTTATTGAAGGTACATTTATCAGTGTAATGTTTATCGGTGTAATCGAAACTTTGATGAGAAAGTAGTAATCATTGACATAATGACAAAATAATTCAAACAAATTCACAAATTGTAAAAAACTTAATAGCAATCATTAAAATGTTAAGAATAAATTGAAAATTTTGGTTAAATTAATTGCTTCATCAAAAATTAATCAAAATGTGACAGTTTTTTATTGAAAAGCTAACCGTAATCATTAAAAATTTGTTATTGGTCATTTAAATTTTGACAGAAATGATGAACACTGCCAAATTTTTAATTATTATGATTATTCTGTCAATAAAAACTCACAATTTGAATAATTGACAGTTTTCGTTGTAACTCAAATCGCAATAATTACAAATTTTGCAGAGTTCATTGAAAATTTGAAAGCAATCATTGAAAATTTGATAAAATAAATGATATTTTTAAATAAAACAAACCCTATTATTTGTCTATATAACACTGTTTATTAAAATTAGTGACTATAGTTTCGATCACGTTCTGATAATTATCAAACTTGGAGTTTGATGACACTTTAAGTTTGATAATAATCAGAACTTATTGTATTTCAGTGGGGATTGGTTTACTTAAAAATGCAGTTGCAAGATTTTTCAGTATCAATATGTGGATTATTTACTGTGAATTGGAAATTATTGTTACGAGTAAGTTTGCACCAATATTTTGTCAGTATTCTGTACTCGTTGCTTTCAGATAACTGGAAGTGTTATCACAAATATTATTATTCTGCTGCAATTTGAAAAATATGCAGTAAAAACCGATGGGGTGCAAATTATATAACTTGTCGTTCATTTGTTCTGCTGCAATTTGAAAAATATGCTATGAAATCCGATGAGGTGCAAATTATATAACTTGTTCATTTGGAAAGGAAATTTGAAGTCCACAAAATTTGTATGGCATAATTCAGGTTGAAACTTTCCTGCAATAATTTCCTAAACAAAAACTGCCTTTTTATGTGACATAGAAAGCAGAGAACAAAATGGCAACGTAGAAGAAGACCTACGAATAATGCATGTCAGAAACTGGAGGATTATAGCTCAACAAAGAAGAATATAAGCCGCAGAGCCAAGTGAGGAAGACATAAAAAAACATTTAAAACCATCGTTTTAAAGTCGTTCTAAGTAGAGAAGAATATAAAATGTAGAGCCAAATAAGGAAGACATGAAGAAAAATCTAAAACCATTGTTTTAGAGTCGTTCTAAGTAGAGAAGAATAAAAACCAACGTTTTAAAGTCGTTCTAAGTAGAGAAGAATATAAAATGTAGAGCCAAATGAGGAAGACATGAAAATACACTAAAAACCATCGTTTTAGAGCCGTTCTAAGTAGAGAAGAATAAAAACCATCGTTTTAAAGTCGTTCTAAGTAGAGAAGAATATAAAATGTAGAGCCAAATGAGGAAGACACGAAAATACATTTAAAACCATCGATTTAATGTCGTTTTAAGTAGAGAAGAATATAAAATGTAGAGCCAAATGAGGAAGACATGAAAATACATTTAAAAGCATCATTTTAAAGTCGTTCTAAATAGAGAAGAATATAAAATGTAGAGCCAAAGGAGGAAAACATGAAAAACCATTTAAAACCATCGTTTTAGAGTCATTCTAAGTGGAGAAGAATATAAACCGTAGAGCCAAATGAGGAAGACATGAAAAAACATTTAAAACCATGGTTTTAAAGTCGTTCTAAGTAGAGAAGAATATAAAATGTAGAGCCAAATGAGGAAGACATGAAAATACACTAAAAACCATCGTTTTAGAGCCGTTCTAAGTAGAGAAGAATAAAAACCATCGTTTTAAAGTCGTTCTAAGTAGAGAAGAATATAAAATGTAGAGCCAAATGAGGAATACACGAAAATACATTTAAAACCATCGATTTAATGTCGTTTTAAGTAGAGAAGAATATAAACCGTAGAGCAAAATGAGGAAGACATGAAAAAACATTTGAAACCATGGTTTTAAAGTCGTTCTAAATAGAGAAGAATATAAAATGTAGAGCCAAAGGAGGAAAACATGAAAAAACATTTAAAACCATCGTTTTAGAGTCATTCTAAGTGGAGAAGAATATAAACCGTAGAGCCAAATGAGGAAGACATGAAAAAACATTTAAAACCATCGTTTTAAAGTCGTTCTAAATAGAGAAGAATATAAAATGTAGAGCCAAAGGAGGAAAACATGAAAAACCATTTAAAACCATCGTTTTAGAGTCATTCTAAGTGGAGAAGAATATAAACCGTAGAGCCAAATGAGGAAGACATGAAAAAACATTTAAAACCATGGTTCTAAAGTCGTTCTAAGTAGAGAAGAATATAAAATGTGGAGCCAAATGAGGAAGACATGAAAATACATTTAAAACCATCGTTTTAGAGTCGTTCTAAGTAGAGAAGAATAAAAACCATCGTTTTAAAGTCGTTCTAAGTAGAGAAGAATATAAAATGTAGAGCCAAATGAGGAAGACATGAAAATACATTTAAAACCATCGTTTTAGAGTAGAGAAGAATACAAAACCGTAGAGACATATGAAGAAGACTTATGAGGATGGTCAAGAGACTGAAACAATTGTAAAGTTTATCTTTAAGTTCGTGAAAGTTTAACCAAGTATTTTATTTATCTTTTGGTCTTTCATACAGTCACTTTTTAAAATTGAAAAAGGATGTTTTCTAAAGTTGTAATTTTTTTGTTCATATCTACATTGAGTTCTTCATTATATGTTCTGCTGTTTCTCTTCTTAATAATCAGCTTTTAATCATCTTCCATCTAAAACAAGTGTTTTATTCACCCTTTCATTGACCATGTTTCACTAACTGGTAGCCACACATGCATCTAGTATGAAAAACCTAAGAATAAATGGTGTAAGAAACTGGAAGATTATAGCTGAGAAGAGAAGATTAGCAGAACATAATTGTGAAAGTAGCAAAACAATCGCTATGTCTATAAACTTTTGACAAAATTCAACATATCAAGAATTCAAAATAACTCATGGAAATTCGAATTTTGGAAAATGATTGCTTCATTTACAACATTTAAAACATAATAATTCTTGAACATTGCACGTGAGTTACTAATACAGAAATTTTGCAAAATCATCGCCAGATATTTGAAATTTTGAAAATGTAAGTTTCAAAATGTTCAACGTTCATGACGAATTGTGAAGTTTGCAAAAACTCGCTTTGTTTATAAATTTCTGGAATATACAAGACATCATACAGTCCAAATAACTCAGTTAAGCTCAAAGTTTGAAAAATGATCGCTTTGTTTTAGAAAATTTATAAAAGAAAAGTATTAAAACGTTATACAGAGTAATGAGCACTCATTTTTTTCAAAATTATCGCGACATCCATATAATTTTGGAAAATACAAGTTATCAAACATTCCATATGAGTGACGAACACTTACAAGTTGATAAATCGTCACTACATTCAGAAAATTCAAAAGTTAATAATCGCAAGAGCAATTTCAGGTGAGATTTTGAAAAATCATTGCCAGATATTTGTAATTTTGAAAATCTAAGTTTCAACGTTCATGACGAATTGTGAAAGTAGCAAAACAACTGCTATGTCTATAAACTTTTGCAAAATTCAAGTTATCAAACATTCAAAATAACTCGAGGAAACTCAAATTTTGAAAACTGATCGCTTCATTTACGAAAGTTAAAACATATAAATTCTTGAACATTGCACATGAGTTATGAATACTCAAATTTTAGAAAATTTTTGCTAAATATTTAAAATTTTGAAAATATGAGTTTCAAAATGTTCAACGTTCATGACGAATTGTGAAATTTACAAAACCATCGCTATGTCTATAACCTTTTACAAAATTTGAGATATCAAACACTCAAAATAACTCAGGAAACTCAAATTTTGAAAAATGATCGCTTCATTTACGAAAGTTAAAACATATGAATTCTTAAACATTGCACATGAGTTATGAATACTGAAATTTTAGAAAATTAATAGCTAAATATTTGAAATTTTGAAAATATGAGTTTCAAAATGTTCAACGTTCGTGACGAATTGTGAAATTTACGAAACCATCGCTATGTCTACAACCTTTTACAAAATTTGAGATATCAAACACTCAAAATAACTCATGGTAACTCAAATTTTGAAAAATGATCGCTTCATTTACGAAAGTTAAAACATATAAATTCTTAAACATTGCACATGAGTTATGAATACTGAAATTTTAGAAAATTAATAGCTAAATATTTGAAATTTTGAAAATGTAAGTTTCAAATGTTCAACGTTCATGATGAATTGCGATGTTTGCAATACAATCACTATATCTATCTATAATATCTATAAACATTTGCAAAATTCAAGATTCCAAACATTCCAAATAACTCATGGACACTTAAATTTTGAAAAACTATCGCTTCATTTGCTACATTTAAAACATAATTATTCTTGAACATTGGACATGAATTACGAATACTGAAATTTTACAAAATCATCGCCAAATAATTGAAATTTGAAAATGGGAGTTTCAAAATGTTCAAAGTTTATGACGAATTGTAAAGTTTGCAAAGTCATCACAATGTCTATAAACTTTTGCAAAATTCAACATATCAAGCATTCAAAAAACCTCTCGGAAACTCAAATTTTGAAAAATGATCGCTTCATTTAGAACATTTAAAACATATTAATTCTTAAACATTGCCAAATATAAAGGGTCTGTATATATACCCTGTAAGTGATTCTTACCAATTTGCCGTTGAAGGGTAGTAAATCAACCCTGAATAATTATAATATTCCTATCAACTCGATTAAGTTAAGATTTCGGTTTTCTCACTTATTTGAGATGTACTCGTGGTCAAATTTTCAGAGGATTTATCTTTACGTATACTGTATACAAATCTGGCATACAATTTTCAAAATATCCAACAAATAAATTTTCAGAAATTTCAGTGCCTGATAACTTATACTGGCCAACTCGGAAAGTTAATAACTTGATTTTCTCAATAATGTGAGCCATGCTCGTTTTTCAAATTTTCAGAAGATTTATCTTCAGGCCCACTGTATATAAATCTGGTATAAAATTTTCAAAATATCCAACAGATAATTTTTCAGAAATTTCAGTGACTGATAACCTCAATTCGGAAAGTTTAACATTCAGAATATTTAGAAAAATGTAACTGGAGAATCTTATGAAGAAGAAATAAATATAATAAAAAAATAATAAACATTCGTTTTGGAACTTTAAATTGGAAATCAGATATTCATCCCATCCAGTTGTTACTGATAATTACATATTATTTCTCTAGAAATGTAATCCACTGAATAATTGCAGTTTCTGGAAATAAAATAGTAGAATTGTTTTTTTTTTAATATCATGCCTCAACACACATTTCACATTTGTATATAACATTTTAATTAATAAGCTAAAAACACATTTAATATGCAATAAAAATTATATCTGGAACATTTTATATATGTAAGAAATGAAAGAAATAATTTATTTTGAGAAAAGCATTTCAAATGGAATAAAAATGTATACATTATTTTAATTTTAGACAAAAATACGACTCATGATTATACACATTTCTCATGAAATGGTCATATGACACATATGGCACATGACACACATGACACAGATGAAATTATATTTGTAACATTTTATATAGGTAAGAAATGAAAGAAATTATTTATTTTGAGAAAAGCATTTCAAATTGAATAAAAATGTGTACATTATTTTAATTTTAGACAAAAATACGACACATGATTTATACATTTCTGGTGTAGGATCAATATGACACATATGGCACATGACACATATGACACATGACACCTGTGACGAATGTGACATATGGTACACATGACACACGGCACATATGACACATGACACATGTGACGCATGTGACATATGGCACACATGACACATATGACAAAATATGACATATGATAAAATTGTATAATTTTCGCCAAAATTATCTTTCTTTGGGTCAAATTTGTATTTTAATGAGATTGATATAAAATACAAATCGATATTAAGAAAGAATAAGCATTTTATTATTGTTAGTTTTAAAAAAAATCTATTCTATTTTTTATAGCGTTTTGCATATTTTTCCTAGAACGAAATGAAACATTTGCTTTTAAAATAATAATTTTAGGATTAAACTTAAAATAATTATTATTTCTAAATAACCATTTAATTAATTTATTATTAACTATAATCTTCTCTATAGTTAATGTTATGTTAATTAATAATGTTATATAATTATTTGATGAGTAACGATTTAAATATATAATTTGAAAAAAAATATGGATCGTAATAGTGAAGTACGAAGTGAACTGTTTGTTATTAATATTTTTCTATGGATACTCCACCCAGATTATCTTGATTTTTCAATCTTCTTAGGATCAATATGGCACATATGACACATGACACATAAGACATATGAACATACGACACATGACACATAAGACACATGAACATACGACACATGACACGTGACACATGGCAGGTGCCACATGACAGATGTCACCCATGGCACATGTCACACTTGACACACATGACACATAGACACATGATACATATGACACAATATGACATATAATAACTATCACTACAAGTTTCAATTATATTATTATATTATAAAATTATTGGTATAAGATATAAATCGATATTAAGAAATATTTAGCATTTTATTATAGTTAGTTTTTCTACAAAAAAAATTCTATTGTTTCTATGGTCTATTCCATTGTCAAATTTGCAGTTTAATGAGATTATTGGTATAAAATATAAATCTATATTAAGAAAGAACTAGCATTTTATTATTGTTAGTTTTTCTACAATTTTTTTTATTGTTTCTATGGTCTATTTCATTGTCAAATTTGTAGTTTAATGAGATTATTGGCATAAAATATAAATCTATATTAAGAAAGAATTAGCATTTTATTATTATTAGTTTAAAAAAATATATTATATTGTATTTTTTATGGTGTTTTACATTTTTTCCAAGAACAAAATCAATCATTTGTTATTTAAAGCAATAATATTTTGATTAAACTTAAAACAATTACTATTTTTGAATAACCATTTGTCATTTAATTAATTTGTTAATTATTAACTATAATCTTCTCTATAGTTGATTTATGTTTATTAATAATTTTATATAATTATTTGATGAGTGACGATTATAATATATAATTTGGAAAAAATGATGGATTTTACTCGTAAAGTATATCTGTTTATTATTAATATTTTTCTATGGATACTCCACCCAGATTATCTTGATTTATCAATCTTTTTAGAATCAATATGGCACATATGACACATGACACATACGACACATGACACATACGACACATGCCACATACGACACATGACACATACGACAATTGACACATACGACACATGACACATACGACACATGACACATACGACGCATGACACATACGACAAATGACACATACGACACATGGCGCATGACACATGACAGATGTCACCCATGGCACATATCACACTTGGCACACATGACATATAGACACATGATACATATGACACAATATGACATATAATAACTATCACTACAAGTTTCAAAAAATTAGTAGCTTGTTAAACTGTTAAGTTCATCATTTTAGCTAATTATCTTGTCCAATTTTCTCAAATTGTAGCAAGATTATAAGGTTTGTGAGAACACTTCCTGTCATCTAAAAGCAAATCAATTATATCAAAAAATAAACCATTCGCACTTAAAATGTATACTTACACGTAGCATTAAGTTCCAATTTACTGTGAATAAACCGCAAACAGATACAGAATAGTCTTGCAACTGCACTTGTAAATAAAGCAGGCCGCACTGAAATCATTAATTAATCAATTAATTAACAGTACTAGAAGTTCAATAATTAATCAATTAATTAATTAAAAAATAATTAAAACATTGTATTTTACCTTGAATATTTCTGTGTCGTACTGTTTTAGGACGTTTTCGTATAAAGTTGTAGTTTTCGCATACTGGAAGAATATAATTGCATGTAAATTGTATCAAATTTTCTATGGATAAGTATATTTTATATTATTGTATTTATTGTGTGACTAGATTTACTTAACGAATGGAACTTTTTTTATTTGTGTCGTTTGCAAAAAATTGTTTGTGTGGGGAAGTTTTGCTTGCTTCAAAGCTGCTACCGAGTGATCATTTAAATTTTAGCTCTAGTTATCCATGGAAATTTTCGCAGCCAATAAGATGGTCGAGATTGGTGATCTCGCCTTTCTCATTGGCTGCGAAAATATTCATGAATAACTTGAGCTGAAATTTAAATGATTACTTGGTATTAAACGAAATCGTAAAGAAGTATGTAATTAATGAACAACAAGAGACATTTAATGAACGGTGAATATCGATATCAATTGACAATCACTTTTATAAAAATACATCACAACGTTTTAAAGATACGTTTCAGTTTTGTTAAAGACTAGGTTTTGCATTTGCAAGTATTTATTTTGTAGAGAAATAGTTATCTCAATTTTTATTATATTAGACAAATACTAATTTTGTAGAGATTACTCTTTATGTTTTGTGGGAAATTGCTGTAAAGAATTGAAAGATATTTGTCGATTTTATTTATCAGCTTAATGCATTATTATATATTTTGAGAATCAATTGCGAATTTTCTAGAGAAATCATCAATTCTGTTAAAATATCAGATTATGCTGTAAATACATAAAAATGTCTATAAATTTTACATGGCATATAAAATTATGTGATGTTTTTTTTTTTTTTGTGTGTGGGTATAGGAGACACGAAATATTTCTTTCAAAAGTCGAAATACTTCTCACATTCAACATACAAGTCGATAAAACCAGGTCAAACGTATTGGCTTACAAACGAATTTCTGAGCCTTCCATTTGCTGCATAATTTACAACAAAATTGAGCGTATTTCTTGAAATTTTTGAGCATACTTTACTAGCTACAATAATATTTCATTAACAGGCAATGTATATACCTACCTCATGACATGTAGACTCCAAGTAATAAACGATAGCAAAAACTTCGGCAATACTCTGAATCAGCCAGAGCATCTCAATAACCTTTTCAACATAAGCTCCTGAAGTATGCTCAGTCATTGTTGCTAACAAGAACAAGCTGCTTATCAAGTACACGTACGTTACGAAAAATTTAAAAACCACACGCTTTTGTACCAAGCGACAAAAAGACCGAAACGTTGCAGCCAAACTGGCGTAAGTAAGGTTAGTTACTTTTAAGTTGAGATTCCAGAGAGGATCATGACTATTTCGCATACCTTCTAGTATGTCGTTCAAAATCTGGAACCTTCTCTTGATCTCCCTCAGAACGCAAAATTGCACGCACTCGACACAAGCACTAATCAGGTAGAATATTCCAGTCAGGCTAGTCATGTACAACTCCGAAGCTTTGTAGGAAAAGCAGAAGAACATAATATAGTGGTTGATGTGCAAGACTACAATGTTACTGTATACCACAATTAATGTGATAATTACAGATATTTTGGGTTTTCTGTAAGACACTTTGTAGTTCAGTAATTGAGTCACTGTTTCATCAACTTTGAGTATTGCTGCTACAATGCGGACGTAATTTTTATATTCCTTGTATGAGCCGTAGTAAGTGAACAGGATGAATGATACAGAAGCGAATGCTTGAAACACATACACAATTGTTCTTATTACGGACTCCTGTACGCGAAACTTGTCGAATAACAGTATTCCGCATACAAGTATGCAAATGTTGAGCATAATTAGGGAATGCCATCCAAACTTTGGCTTATGCTGGTTGCTTTGTAAAGGCACTGTGCACAATCCAAAAATCTTTTGCAGGTAATACATTGGTCTGATTGCATTGTAGAATTCTTTTAATAACTTCGTTGATTCCTGCTGTTCGTCCATTTTAATTATTTCTACGCTGATCAAGCTTGTAATATTTGTTTCGTTATGTATAAGCACTTTGTATTTTCATAAGCATACATTTTTCGGCAGTAGATAAACCTCTCATCAGAGGACCATCAAATATTCAATGTTGAGGAAAATGTTGAGGACACTAAGAAAGTGTTGAGATTTCTCGTAAAATCTCAAAATTGTTAAGAACACTAAAAAAGTGTTGAGATTTCTGGCGAAATTTTAAGAAGGTTGAGAACAATAAGAAAGTGTTGAGATTTTATCGTGAAATCTCAAAAATGTTGTGAACACTAAGAACGTTTTGAGATTTCTTGTGAAAAATGTTGAGAACACTAAGAAAGTGTTGAGATTTCTCAACACACTTTTATTTGAATTAAATTTGAAACATATTGTGTAGAATTGTTTGTACACATATTTTTTATCTTCTGAGATAAAAATTAAATTCCAAGATATGGACCTCAAAAAGGCGTTATGAAAAATGGTTCCAATTTGTGTTACAAATAAGATAAAAATGGAAAATTTATCTCGAATTGTATCTGAAATGTACCTCTTTAACTGATATATGTCTCATATATGTGATATATGGTAGAAATTAAATTCAAAGATGTTGATCTCAAAAAGACATTATGAAAAATGGTTCCAATTTCTGTTACAAATAAGATAAAAATGGAAAATTTATCTCGAATTGTATCTGAAATGTACCTCTTTAACTGATATATGTCTCATATATGTGATATATGATAGAAATTAAATTCCAAGATGTTGATCTCAAAAAGACATTATGAAAAATGGTTACAATTTCTCTTACAAATAAGATAAAAATGGAAAATTTATCTCGAATTGTATCTGAAATGTACCTCTTTAACTGATATACGTCTCATATATGTGATATATGATAGAAATTAAATTCCAAGATGTTGATCTCAAAAAGACATTATGAAAAATGGTTACAATTTCTCTTACAAATAAGATACAAATGGAAAATTTATCTCGAATTGTATCTGAAATGTACCTCTTTAACTGATATATGTCTCATATATGTGATATATGATAGAAATTAAATTCCAAGATGTTGACCTCAAAAAGGCGTTATGAAAATTGGTTCCAATTTCTGTTACAAATAGATAAAAATGGAAAATTTATCTCGAATTGTATCTGAAATGTACCTCTTTAACTGATATATGTCTCATATATGTGATATATGATAGAAATTAAATTCCAAGATGTTGATCTCAAAAACACATTATGAAAAATGGTTACAATTTCTGTTACAAATAAGATAAAAATAAAAAAAAAATCTCGAATTGTATCTGAAATGTAGCTCTTTATCTGATATATGTCTCATATATGCGATATATGATAGAAATTAAATTTCAAGATGTTGATCTCAAAAAGACATAATTAAAAATGGTTACAATTTCTCTTACAAATAAGATAAAATCGGAAAGTTAATCTCGAAATGTACCTGATATGTACCTGTTTTACTGATATATGTTGCAACTGAAAATTTTGACAATTAGTCATTCAAAAATGTCATTTGTTAAGTGCCCTCTTAAATTAAGTGTAATTATTATTTTTTTTTAATGGAATGATATACTTTTTATTTCATACCAATTGTATGCCAACTTTCAATTAATCCTACTATTGTTTATTAAATTTTTATGACAATTTTGCCTAAAAATAAACAACAAAAGTTAGAATTTTCGTACAATCGTACAAAAAAATATGTTTTCTACAATCACTTTTCAGATTCAATTCAATACAAAGCTTTTTTTTACTTATGCCTATGGGCCATTATGTTTAATTTCTCATTCATTTTATGTTTAAATTTAACATTTAAAAATTAAAATTATGGCCTTTAGCCATCATCAGTTTTTCAATGTCTGCATGTTTCATTTTTCGTTATTTAATGTTTAAATTTAATGTTTAACGTTTAAATTTGGTGAATTTCAAGGTAGATATTTATCTCTATCAATTACGAATGTAACAATTAAAATTATGGCCATTAACCATCATCAGTTTTTTAATGTCTACTTATGTTTCATTTTTCATTCAATTAATGTTTAAATTTAATGTTTACCGTTTAAATTTGTTGAATTTCAAGGTGGATATATATCTCAAGCAATTAAAATTATGTGTTCACTTTTATATTTTTTGTAACTCAATGTAAAAGTAATTTTCTAAGTGGTACAGTTTCAATGACAAATCGAGTTCGAAATAACATAAAACTTAATAAAAATAATTCAATAATATTTACCAACAACATTGACCCATTCGTCATATGAAAACGAATTAGTTATTCAAATTGCAATAACTAAATGCTGCTACCACTTACAACATAAGTAATACATGCTTGTTAATAATATATTGTTATCTGCCTTAATCTTTATTTAATTATTCCATGTCTGATTAATTATTAACATCTGCTTATACACAATAACATCCTGTGTTGTGAATATATTTTTGTGTTATTCGTATAAAAGTGAATTCATAAAGAACGCATTTCCTGCTTACTTATTAATTTTTGTACAATTATATGTGACAAGAAGGTGAAAACATATATATTTAATATTAATATAAATGAAGTAATTGAGTCATACATTATGCACCAAATAATATTTTATTAATATTAAAATTTATAATAAAGTCACAGTTCTACAATAATAAAATAATTTAATAAATAATAGTATGGTTAATTGGTAATTGATATATACATGGTGTCTCACGCAAGACGTTGGTTACAAGTTTATGGTTAAAAATAAAAATTTGAAAAAATTCACACAAACATGGTTCGTTGTGATCTTCTAAAATAAAATATGTGCATATTTCTATCACTTCCGCTTCTACCGGAAGTAGCCATCAACTTGGTTATTTTAAATGGAACACCCTATATATTTTTACATATTCAGGTTGCCCATTCAATTCTGAACACATTTTATTTAACTTATAAGTACTTAAATTTAGTAGTTTTTGAGGAAAAACACAACTTTTGCTTCAAATAGACAATTTAACAAATATTCATAATTTGTCTTATGAAAGAGATAGAGACTTAAACTTTTTTGCATTTTGTAGCAGAAGTGTCGCTCTATCATTTCAACAATTCGTATGTGTTTTTATTTTACGAGTACTATTTCATAAGTTTTATTACTTTTTCGTAAATTATTTACAGGTACACTTCAAAATGTCATTTTTTTTTAATGTATATGACATATTTTTTTGTATAACGGGGCAATAGACAGAACAATTTTCAGATTTCACTAGACATCTCCAGACTTTCTCTTCCACGCTCAATAGAACGTGGACTATAGAATACAGTCTATAGAATAGACTATAGAATAGACGTAGACTATAGAATAGAACTATCCACCAGAAGACTTTTGGTCTTCTGGTGAGAGTTTATCTGCTGCCGAAAATTGTATGCTTACGAAAATAGCTTAAGCTGGTTCATGCAGCAACAAATATTACAAACCTGTTCAGCGTAGAAATAGTTAAAATGTCCCAACAGCAAGCATCAAAGAAGTTAATAAAAGAATTCTACAATGCAATCAGACCACTGTATTGCGTGAAAAAGATATTTGGATTATGCACAGTCCATTTACAAAGCAACCAGCATAAGCCAAAATTTGGATGGCACTCTTTAATTATGCTCAACATCTGCATAATCCTATGCGGAGTACTGTTATTCGACAAGTTTCACGTAGAGAAGTCTTTAGTAAGAACCGTTGTGAATGCGTTCCAAGCATTGACTTCTTTAGGATTCATCCTGTTCACTTACTACGACTCATACACGCAATACAAAAATAACGTCCGCGTTGTAACAGCAATACTTAAAGTTGACCAAACAGTCACGAAATTACTGAACTACGAAATGTCTTACAGAAAATCCAAAATATATGCAATTCTCACATTAATTGTAATATACAGTAACATTATAGTCTTAGTCGTCATGCACTATGTTATGTACTTGAGCTTATCCCACAAAGCTTCCAAGGCGTACATGAGTACTCTGACTGCAACATTCTACCTGATGAGTACATGTGTCCAGTGCGTACAGTTCTGCGTGATGAGGGAGATCAAGAGAAGGTTCCAGATTTTGAACGACATACTAGAAGGTATGCGAAATAGTCATGATCCTCTCTGGAAGATCAACTTAAAAACGATTAAACTTGCTTACGCCAGTTTGGCTGCAACGTTTCGATCTTACTGTGGCTTGGTGCAAAAACGTGTGGTCTATAAAATGTTCGTAACGTACGTGTGCTTGATAAGTAGCTTGTTCATGTTAACAACAACAATAGAGCATTCTTCAGGAGCTTATATAGAAAGAGCTATTGAGGTGCTCTGGCTGATTCATAGTATTGCCGAAGTTTTTGCTATAGTTTATTACATGGATTCTACATGTCATGAGGTATGTATATACATTGCCTGTTAATAAAATATTATTGTAGCTAGTAAAGTATGCGCAAAAATTTCAAGAAATATGCACCATTTTGTTGGAAATTATGCAGCAAATGGAAGGCTCAGAAATTTGTTTGTAAGCCAATCCGTTTGACCTGGTTTCATCGAATTGTATGTTGAATGTGAGAAATATTTCGACTTTTGAAAGAAATATTTCATGCCTCCTATACCCACACACAAAAAAAACATACACATCACATAATTTTGTATGCCATGTAAAATTTATAGACATTTTTATGTATTTACAACATAATCTGATAATTTAACAGAATTGATGATTTCTCTAGAAAATTCGCAATTGATTCTCAAAATATATAATATTGCATTAAGCTGATAAATAAAATCGACAAATATCTTTCAATTCTTTACAGCAACTTCCCACAAAACACAAAGAGTAATCTCTACAAAATTAGCATTTCTCTAATATAATAAAAATTGCGATAACTATTTCTCTACAAAATAAACACTTGCAAATGCAAAACCTAGCCTTTAAAAAAACTGAAACGTATCTCTAAAACGTTGTGATGTTGTTTTATAAAAGTCAATTGATATTGATATTCACGGTTCATTAAATGTCTCTTGTTGTTCATTAATTACAAACTTCTTTACGGTTTCGTTTAATACCGAGTGATCATTTGAATTTCAGCTCAAGTTATCCATGAATATTTTCGCATCCAATGAGAAAGGCGAGATCACCAATCTCGCCCATCTTATTGGCTGCGAAAATTTCCATGGATAACTAGAGCTAAAATTTAAATGACCACTCGGTAGCAGTTTTGAAGCAAGCAAAACTTCCCCACACAAACAATTTTTTGCAAACGACACAAATAAAAAAAGTTCCATTCGTTAAGTAAATCAAGGCACACAATAATTACAATAATATAAAATATACTTATCTATAGAACATTTGATACAATTTACATGCAATTATATTCTTCCAGTATGCGAAAACTACAACGTTATACGAAAACGTCCTAAAACTGTACGACACAGAAATATTCAAGGTAAAATTCAATTAATTTTGAATTAATTAATTGATTAATTATTGAACTTCTAGTACTGCTAACTAATTGATTAATTAATGATTTCAGTGCGGCCTGCTTTATTTACAAGTGCAGTTGCAAGACTATTCTGTATCTGTTTGCGGTTTATTCACAGTAAATTGGAACTTAATGCTACGTGTAAGTATACATTTTAAGTGCGAATGGTTTACTTTTTGATATAATAGTTTTGCTTTTAGATGACTGGAAGTGTTCTCACACACCTTATAATCTTGCATCAATTTGAGAAAATTTTACAAGATTATGAACTAGAGTAATGAACTTAACAATTTAACAAGCTACTAAATTATTGATATTAAATAAATGGCAATGATGTTATTTTGAAACTATTATCGTTTTTGGTTTTGTCTTAAAATTATTGATTTTAAGGCGGAAAGACCCCAATGGGGTCGATAGCCCAATAAAGATCGATTATATATATATTATTGATTTTAATATCACTTCAATGCACCTCACAGTACATTGTAACACATGAGCCGTTGAAAACTATACCTTTTTAAGTTCAAATTGAGACCAATCA
Source organism: Othius punctulatus (assembly GCA_951805005.1). Taxonomy (NCBI): domain Eukaryota; kingdom Metazoa; phylum Arthropoda; class Insecta; order Coleoptera; family Staphylinidae; genus Othius; species Othius punctulatus. The sequence goes on along the minus strand of OX638141.1, from coordinate 267,138 downwards.
AGTTCAAATTGAGACCAATCAATTTCAAATTGAGACTAAACAAAATCAAGTTGACACTAAACAATATCAAGTTATCATGATAAATTTTATTTGTTTACTCTCAACGTGATATTGTTTAGTGTCAACTTGATTTTGTTTAGTCTCAATTCGAAATTAGCAATAACTTGAGGAATCGAATGGTGCAAAATGTTGGTGCAAAATGTTGTCAAAATTCGAAAGTTGATGTTTTTGTCCCAAAATTTCTTAAGGTTAACCCCGTTGTTTTTTTTTTAGCTGAGATAGCAGTTCGCTAGATTTTTGCCTTCTGAGTCCGAATCTGCAAGAAAAAATTGACTCAGACGCTTAATAACGTCAGAAAAAAAATATTTTCGGTGGCGCAAAATTTTATAAAATTTTCAAAAACGCTTTTTCGGGCACAACCAAAGCATAGAATCGATAGATTTTAGCCTTCTGAATCCGAATCTGCAACTATTTTAGCCCTAAGTCACTCAATAAGGCCAAAAAATGCAAAATTAAAAAAGCGCACTTTTTTCGAACCTGGCACTATTGGGATCGGCACGAATAATTTAACATGATGGGATTATAGAGTACGGGCCGCTGAATCCGAATCTGCAAATAGTTTTGCTTCAAGTTGTATATTAACTGAATAAACGGCAAAATTCAATTTTTTTCCAAGTTTAGCGCCATCAAGCGGCAACTGGCTGAACTCGTTAGTCCCGGTTTTCAAACCATTTTTAAAACTACTTAGATCAAGTTCTGTAGTATATAAAACAAAGATAAGTGCCTCTGCACTCATACACAGTGCATAATTGTGTGTTTAAAAGCGAATTAAACGTATATTTTAACAAAATAAATTCAAATCAAATAGACATCTATCGGATGACACTGAAACTTTAAGCTTAGTGCCCCTTACATTACTGCAACCAAACATACCTCTCATGAAATGTGTTGCATACCATAGTTTTATAAATTTAATCAATTACATGTTTTAACTAATTAAAGACACCAACTAGGCGATTCAACAAGAATATTTTTAAAAACCTCAACTACACTTTAGTCGGCAGATCTTGCTGTTAGTGTTATAATGGTTTCAAAACAGGTAAGTACCCAGTTATTGTAGGTTAAATTATCACTTTTACTAGTAATTCTAGAGTTAGTAGCAGTTATTTGCTGTCCACTCCTTGAGCAAAAGATGTTCAACAGTTAAAATGACTACCTACATTAATTGCTTTCATGTTTTCAGCCATGCTAGCTATTTCATGACGGAGAAGTACCTCACGCTGGAGCGGTAGATGCAGAGCTTCCCCGACCCCCAGCAGCGTGGGCTGCTATTCCCGCAGGCATCCATACGCATGTTGTTCATTTCTGCCGGTGTGTGAGGCTCGAAACACTGTTTTGTGTCTCCCGGTACACTTGCATACATTAATCCTCATAGGCAGGCTAGGTTGGAATCTTTTTCTTGTTAGTTTGAATTTATTTTTCCATAGTGTATTAGTACTACCGTTACTATTAAGAATCATATGAAACTCATTGAAATACATTAATTTGTATAAAAGTAAGTCATAAATGTATACGAATTTGTAATATGCATAGTTATCCGTTCTGCACATATAATTAAATAAATTATTAATCTATTGTTTCATGATTTTACACAAATGCCATAATTTGTCACTCGAAAACTGAATAAGTTAGCAACAAATGGTTTGCATTTCCAGTAATTCATCTCCTCTACATGCATATAAAGAAAGCTGCGGTAATATTCATGGTTAAGAAACAAATAAAATTTAAAATTACATGATATTGCTCATTAGTTGAAATTTAAAACAACTGTGATTCGAAGACTAAATGAGCAATCAACAAACGGTTTGCATTTCCAACAACTAGCCTACATCAGCTCTGTATGTATACAAAATAGCAGCGATGACATTAACGGTTAAGAAACAAATACATTTTTAAATTACATGATATATCTCATAAGCTGAACTTTAAAACCACTGTGGTTTGAAAACTAAATGAGCCATCAACAAACGGTTTGCAGTTCCAACAACTAGCCTACATCAGCTCTATATGTATACAAAATAGCAGCGATGACATGAACAGTTAAGGAACAAATACACTTTTAAATTACATGATATATCTCATAAGCTGAAATTTAAAACAACTGTGGTTTGAAAACTAAATGAGCCATCAACAAACGGTTTGCAGTTCCAACAACTAGAATACATCAGCTCTATATGTATACAAAATAGCAGCGATGACATTAACGGTTATGAAACAAATACATTTTTAAATTACATGATATTGCTCATAAGCTGAAATTTAAAACAACTGTAGTTCAAAAACGCTGTCACCCCATCAAGATAAGCGTATCCATTGTATATAGTATAACCAGTAACATCTTCCTTAATGGAGCATTTTCCTGAAGCAACATCGCAACGTAGTAATTCATTATCATCCCAGAACATCGAGTTTCTTAATGAGCAAACATTAATACCCTAAAAGTAAAACAAGATTAGCTCAGGTAACAAATTACAAAATTAAGTTTAAAAGGCTCGTTTATGTTTAATACTCATGACTTAATAGCAATAGTAAATAGGTAATAGCAAATTTTCCCTACTTTTAAAAAATGATCTTCCAATGATTGACTGACATATAGACAAATTTATACGACCTGCTCATCTATATCACGAGAGTATTGAAGAGAAGTACCACTTAACTCAATGCTACTGTGGAAATTGTAATTATATAATCAACTCAAAGACTGAATTATTCTTAAGTAGTTTCCTGCAGGGAATAATATTAACACTAACATTAATTATTCACTAGATTTAAATATAGAAAATAACAGGCAAAACTTAATAATACTGTAATGAACCGTTTTACCTTGCAGTTTCTTTTGTCTGGGGTTGTGAATACGGTGACAGTTTTACGAACTCTTCGACCGTTTGGAATACAGCATTGTGAAGCCGGCACTGGCCGATCAATACAATCCTTACGTCAGGACATTGTGCTACTGAATGGTGCTAGAAACATACATAGTATTAGGCGAGATATGGAGCAGCATAGTGAACCTCCAAATCTACAAAATCCAAGTTGTAGATTTGAAAGCAGGTTGAATACGTTCATTGCAATAAGATCTGCAATGAAAGGCTTCATGTGATGATTATGAACACATTCATAGTAACACAAATAATAATTGATAGATATCTCGTCTCGTCGTAGATTATCTCGTCTAGAGCAAAAGTACTCTAAGTTAATTGGAAGTAAGTTTCACATAGACCATACTCTGTCCAATTTAAAGCCGTAGCGTATATAAGCATTGTTACATGAGTGATTGGCACGTGAACAGTTCTATGCAAGCATATGATTTATCTTGCTGCAGGCTCTGATCTAGCCAGACTAAGTGTTGGACCTGTGTTGTATAGAATCGACTACAATTTACCCTGTAAATTGTAGTCGTTCACATGAAGATTTTTATATTAACTTCGTCTTGAAATTGGGCGGACTATAGTTAATCGACGATCTAAATTGAAAGAAGCCAGAGAATGTAATATAAACAATATCGTTATAAATGCCCCTAGGTATATTAAACTCAAGTTATTAGCACACCTCTTTCAGTGGGCAGCCGGTTTCAATGTGGAGGGTATTGTCCGTTCCTTTGCACCCGGAGAAGTTGCTAAAATTGAAAATCAACACAACATTATATATTTAACAATAATGAACCTACATTCATTATTGGACGCCTGCAGGAATAGCAGCCCACGTTGCTGGGGGTTCGGGAAGCTCTGCATCTACCGCTCCAGCCTGAGGTACTTCTCCGTTACGAAATAGCTAGCATACCTGAAAACATGAAAGCAATGAATGTAGGTAGTCATTTTAACTGTTGAACATCTTTTGCTTAAGGAGTGGACAGCAAATAACTGCTATTAACTCTAGAATTACCAGTAAAAGTGATCATTTAACCTACAATAACTGGGTACTCGCCTGTTTTGAAACCATTATAAATCATTATAACACTAACAGCAGGACCTACCGACTAAACGGTAGTCGAGGTTTCTTCAAAATATTGTTGTTGAATCGCCTAGTTGGTGTCTTTAATTAGTTAAAACTTGTTATTGATTAAATTTATGAAACTATGGTATGCAACACATTTCATTAGGGGTATGTTTGGTTGCAGTAATGTGAGGGGCAATTAGCACAAAGTTTCGCGGTTATCCGATAGATGTCTAAATGAAATAAATTTGTTTTTGTTGAAATATACGTTTTATTTGCTTCTAAACACACAATTATGCACTGTGTATGGTTGCAGAGGCACTTAGGTTTAATTTTATATACTACAGAACTTGATTTAAGTAGTTTTAAAAATGGTTTGAAAACCGGGACTAACGAGTTCAGCCAATTGCCGCTTGATGGCGCTAAACTTGGGAAAAAATCGAATTTTGCCGTTTATTCAGTTAATATACAACATGAAGCAAAACTGATTGCAGATTCGGATTCAGCGGCCCACATTCTATAATCCCATTATTTTGAATTATCCGTGCCGGTCCCAAAAGTGCCAGGTTCGAAAAAAGTGCGCTTTTTAAATTTTGCATTTTTTAGCGTTATTAAGCGACTTAGGGCTAAAATAGTTACAGATTCGGATTCAGAAGGCGGAAATCTATTGATTTCATGCTTAGGTTGTGCCCGGAAAAGCGTTTTTGAAAATTTAATGAAATTTTGCGCCACCGAAAATATTTTTTTCTGACGTTATTAAGCGTCTGAGCCAATTTTTTCTGGCAGAATCGGACTCAGGAGGCAAAAATCTACCGGACTGCCATCTCAGCTAATACAAAATATATCAAAATTTTCGTTAAAACCTTCAGAAATTTTGGGACAAAAACATCAACTTTCGAATTTTGACAAAATTTTTGCACCATTCGATTCGTCAAGTTAATGCGAATTTCGGGTCCACAAAGTTCCCCGAAAAAAAAATTAGTTTTCGAGAAACTTTGAAAATAAGGGGGAAAATGGTGTTTCTTCTCTTCCTGTTTTCTGGGTTATTTCATGAGCTGGACTAAAAACAACTACAGATGCGGATTCAGAAGGACGAGGGCTATCGATTTTATTTGGAGGTAATTTTGATTGGACGCTTAATTAAAATGTAAAAATTAGTGAGCAGTAGTTTGAGGTCGTGCCGATAGGTGTCGCCTAGTGTCCAATTACGCGAATAAATTTCAGATTCGAATTAAATGATTAGTTTTAAGTAATTAACGGCGGCAATTAGGTGAATAAACATGCATATGTGTTAGAATAGAGATGTTTATACATATTTTAACAGTTCTGATGGAGATATTACTTGTTTATAACAGTAATTTATTTATATTTTCAACCACTTCATATATGAGGGGGTGAGGGCCCCCTCATATATCATATATGAGGGGGAGAAGCCACAGGATTCAAGTAACATTTTCTTTAAAATGTGCATATATGAAAACTAGATATACTATTGTACTTGGGGGTAAAGAGATCCATGCATTTTCTCAATACTAAAGCTATCGACATGTTATCAAGTGTTTGTGTATGGTATCCAAGTAACATTCAAACTGTACATATATTTTTAAATTCACTCTATCTTTCCTCTATTTATTAATGCAGATTCCCACTTTCGTCATGAAGCCTCGATATCATACATTATGTGTATATGATATTATGAAGATATACATTCAATTGTATATGAATTTTACATATACAAACGTCGTTGTAGTGTGTTCCATATATTGCCATTCTTATTATATACAACGTGTTTACGATGTTCACTGTTTGATCTTCCTGAACAAGTTTGCAATATAGATACTCGTTAAACTATTTTGATATTGATCCAATAAGTTCTGATCCATCCTACGCGAATTATAAAGTCTGCTGAACACGTATACCTCTCCAGTAAGCATCTTCTAGGAAATTCGATGTGCTAAAACATAATCTATACAATTCATTGTCATCTTCTGCTGGTCGATATGTCGTAAATCGGAAGTGCAACGTTTGTGAAGTGAGATTCGTGATGGTTGAGATGCTCACGAGATGAAGAGACGAAGAGACTGTTAAGTCTAAATTAACTGAGACTAAATTCAAATCATTAATATATTAAAAATTCGGAAAGTTCTGCCCAAAAGAAATGTTGAAATTCAACACATTTACATAAGACATAAGTAAATATCTGTATTTGTATCTATTTTGTGTTTTTGCATTTCTGAGTCTTTGTGTCTTTATTTTATTTTATGTACCCGACATTTTTTTGTATTTTGTATTGACGTTGCACACATGTTTTGTAATAGCATGAATAAAGTATTATTATTATTATTATTAAAATGTATTTATTAAGTAGTCATGCTCACATAAATCTAGTACAAGAAATTAGGTTACAATAGCTATTTTATATGGCAAATTTTTGTACAAGATTTATGTGAGCATTTCTTTAAGTAATTATAAGTTTATAAAAAAACAAATTACAATTTCACGACCATTTTTTTTTAATGGCAGTGGCATCAAATATATCTGCCACATAATCACCTAATTCGTTCGTTTAACGGAAGTAACTAATTGATGGAAACTTTATTGCAATGCTGCGATAAATTGGATTACAATTACTTGCTGTAAATTCGAGCGATTAAATATATAACCAGTAGAAGTTGCAGAGTTTAAATATAATTGCATTAGTTGATACTTGCCTCCTCGAGAGTGGTTTGTACTGTGATAGACGTTAATTAAACGAAATTTGTCGCCCATTTTCCAACGAGCAGCTCGCCATATTTAATCTTATTGTGTCTATTGCACTTCCGTTTCCGAGATTATAATTTATGAAATTACTAGCGTCGATGTCTGAAAATTGTATTTTCATGCAGTAGAGTCTTTACAGTTCTGTGTGGACATATTTTTGCAGTACTTTTAGTGGAATCGATGTGGATAAAAGTAGGAAATTTTTGGCTCACCAAGTTCACGTCGAAAAATGTAAGCGTGCCAAAAATTTCCTCCAAAAGTAAAAAAGTTAGAAGAGGAAAATGAAAGTGCACTTTTTCAGTTTTTCAGCGATATTTCAGGAACTGTGCAAGATATCCCGGATTTCGTTTCAGTATAATGAAAGGCACAAAAATAAGAAACTTTTATCCACATTGACTCCACTAAGAGTCCTGTAAAAATATTTCCACACAGAACTGTAAAGACTCTACTGCATGAAAATACAATTTTGACATACAGAGTTGGTCTATTTGACCAACTCTGTATGTATTTCCGTTTAATAGATTCTAATGGTGGGCGACGTAAAAGTGATCACCCTGTATAAGTCGCAGCTTATTATCAGTTTTATTAGTTATTAGTGCAACGATGTTATTTTTGCGAGAAATGAATCAACTATTTGTGAATCCGAAACTTCTGCAATATACTAATAAAGACGTACAAAGTTCTCAATGCATGAAATTGCTCAAATAGTTTATTTACTCCGGAAACTTTTCAGTCATGAAAGTTTCCTGCAATGCACCTTCTATTCAAAATAAGGCAATTTTCACTGCGTTTATTCATCGACAGCTAGTTCGTGAAAATTACACGACTAATCAGCAGAGTTTGCGAAGCTTTTTGTAATTATTTAACTTCCGCCGACATTTCCGTGTTGGCGAATTAAGTAGATCCGGGAAACTCGCCGTGGAAATTCTTCTGAAAGAACAGTTATACGGGAAATATTACAGGTTTACAGTATTTATTTGTAAGAAAGTCCATCGACAGTACATAGCTATCCCAACTTTCAAATTGTAGCTTGAAATTTAAAGATTTTTGTTTAATTATCAATTTGTGTCCATGCACTAATAAAATAGCAAGACCAATAGTATGTGATAATCGTAATACTAATACTAATAATTTCAAGATTTTCTTGAAATTATTAATTTGTGTACATGGCGGTCTTGCTTTAAAATTTAAAGTCACTTTAAATTGATTATGAAATTGGCTGTTAATATAATAGCAAGACTGTAAAAGTAATAAATTTATGTAGGTCCTTTAAAATTGTCGATTCCAAGGTTGATTCTAATAATCTCGTATGTGATAATCCCGATTCTAATCCTAATAATTTCAAGATTTTCTTGAAATTATTAATTTGTGTACATGGGGATCCTGCTTTAAAATTTAAAGTCACTTTAATTGATTATGAAATTGGCTGTTAATATAATAGCAAGACTATAAAAGTAATAAATTCATGCAGGTCCTTTAAATTGTCGATTCCAAGGTTAATTCTAATAATCTCGTATGTGATAATCCCGATTCTAATCCTAATAATTTCAAGATTTTCTTGAAATTATTAATTTGTGTGCATGGGGATCTTGCTTTAAAATTTAAAGTCACTTTAAATTGATTATGAAATTGGCTGTTAATATAATAGCAAGACTGTAAAAGTAATAAATTTACATGTTTTCGTCTTTACAGGTATATGGACTCGCATAAAAATTACAATCTAAAATACAAACCATACACAACATAAAATGTGCATAAAATACTACTACTATGTGTTTTAACACTGCAAGACGTGACTGGAATCGTGACTTGTTTAAACTAGCTGATGTAGTTGCGACCGTAAAGCTCCACTTTACGTTCCAAGGGGTACATGGCAAGCCTTCCTGTAATTTAAATTTATAACCCACGAAAACGGAAGAGCTCGAAACACATTTTCGCTTGCACAATCATCTCCAATAAAACACTCTACTGAATCAAACTTCCTCCACCTCAACCCTTGCAATTTTCTCACCCTAAAAATCAGTCGATAAGAAGCACTTTCGTGAAAAAAAAAAAAAAAAAAAAAAATTACGTCCCCAATCCTCAAAACCACGACAGGATTATCGCTGGAATGGGGGCCACTACATATTCCAGTGGAAAATCCCAGTGATTACGCTGTATCTTCCTGCTTTTCATGCGAATTATAAGCGCAATAACGAAGGGCTGAGTTCTGGATGTTGTGAGTGGTAAGGTATTGTCATGCATATAGTGGATTCGTAATTAATAGTTCATGGTTATCAAAACTTTGCGACGGAAACGAGTAAGCGGAATTTGAAATTATTTCCCAGTATACGAGCGGTTTTGCTTGGAATTTAATCATAGATGGGGATTGTGAATAGTTTTGAGTGTATTATGTATATGCGCATTTGAGTTTATTGAATTATTCAAATATTTATATATTGAAGGTGAAAAGTGAGCCAATGCTCACTTATATAATATATTGGCATTTTAACCCAGTTATAAGTTATGCGAATGGAGCAAACAACTCTTCTGAACCTCAGAAGCCATGAAGTCATGAACCTCAGAAGTCATGAAAGCCAAGTTAATTCAATCAAATTAATAGTGAATTTTTTTTTTCTATTTTAATAATACTGGAAAAAAGTTATAAAAATATGATGACTCAAAAATAGGTACTCTTAAAGAAAGTTGCTAATAGGAATGTTGCATATACAAAGTTTCATATATCGATTTTTTACTGTATATGCTTTATAATGTTTTCTGAGCTTTGTGAAAAACTATAACAGACAAATTACTAAATAAACAAAAAACAAACAAATAAACAAAATAACAATAATATTGCTGTAGATATTTAAGTGCTAAAAGTTGTATTTAGCTATTTACATAATAAAGATATTTTTAAGATCCCAAACTTCCGAGTGCAGCAACTTCAAGAGGAATTATATGTACCCAGTAATTAATAATTGTTTGCTTCGGAGATTCCATCGGCACAAGAGAAATCGCGATAAAAGCACGACTCGTGCATATTTTATTGCGCAGTTCAAAAGTTTTGGTTTGCGAAGAGAAGCAAAGTATGCCACATTAGGACTCATGAATATTGCAGCGGCACTCAAACACCGATTAAATGTTTTGCGAATTATATAGGGCTATTAAAAAATCACCAGTTTGCAAGAGAACTTAAAATATAAATGACACCGCAGACTTGAAGTTTATGCCGCTTTTTTAATTCAGAATTTCAGCAATATTAAAATTTTGACAATAATAAATTGAAATACTTTTACTCCCCATACTCCTCAATTGTCATCTACATGTTGACAATAATTATTGAAATGTTGACAAAAATAATTAAAAATTTGACCGAGATGATCGAACATTTGATAGATTACATAATTTCTCAATTATCATCGACATTTAGGTAATAATCATTGCAATTTTAAACATATCGATTGAAATGTTCACAGAGCACATTTAAAAATCGTCAGAAATAACTGAAATGGTGAAAAATCTTCGAAATAATGACAAACATAATTAATTCTCATAATTCGTTTAAATAGTGTCAGTAATAATTGAAATGGTAGAAAAATCTTCAAAACGTTGACAAAAATAATTAAAAATTTGACAGAGATGATCGAACATCTGGCAGATTACATAACTTCTCAATTATCATCGATATTTAGGTAATAATCATTGCAATTTTAAACATATTGATTGAAATGTTCACAGAGCATATTTAAAAATCGTGAGTAATAACTGAAATGGTGAAAAATTTCCGAAATAATGACAAACATAATTAATTCTCATAATTCGCTTAAATATTGTCAGAAATAATTGAAATGGTAGAAAAATCTTCAAAATGTTGACAAAAATAATTAAAAATTTGACAGAGATGATCGAACATTTGACAGATTACATAATTTCTCAATTATCATCGACATTTAGGTAATAATCATTGCAATTTTAAACATATTGATTGAAATGTTCACAAAGCACATTTAACAATCGTTAGAAATAACTGAAATTTTGAAAAATCTTCGAAATAATGACAAACATAATTAATTCTCATAATTCGTTTAAATATTGTCAGAAATGGTAGAAAAATCTTCAAAATGTTGACAAAAATAATTAAAAATTTAACAAAGATGATCGAACATTTGGCAGATTACATAATTTCTCAATTATCATCGACATTTAGGGAAATAATCATTGCAATTTTAAACATATTTATTGAAATGTGCACAGAGCACATTTAAAAATCGTCAGTAATAACTGAAATGGTGAAAAATCTTCGAAATAATGACAAACATAATTAATTCTCATATTTCGTTTAAATATTGTCAGTAATAATTGAAATGGTAGAAAAATATTCAAAACGTTGACAAAAATAATTAAAAATTTGACAGAGATGATCGAACATTTGACAGATTACATAATTTCTCAATTATCATCGACATTTAGGTAATAATCATTGCAATTTTAAACATATTGATTGAAATGTTCACAGAGCAGATTTAAAAATCGTCAGTAATAACTGAAATGGTGAAAAATCTTCGAAATAATGACAAACATAATTAATATACATAAGTATCTGATAATTAACAATTAGTCCATGAGAAAATTGTTTAGTTCAAGTATTATGAATTCACACAACTTTTTAAGAAATCAAATTTTCTATTCTATTTTCAACTTCTTAACCATTTTATAAAATTTTCATATATGTTTTAAAGTATTCTCAAATTTTAGAAAGGGTGGACCATACAAGACCGATTTGTTTTGCAAAATTTTTCGCTTTCTGCAAGGAAATAATTGAACATTTGATACATTACATGAATTAATACATTTCCCCAATAATCACAGTTTTTTTTTTATTTTTTCACGTTTTTTTCACGTTTCATTTCCCCAATAATCACAGATTTTTTTTTAATTTTTACGTTTTTCCAGAAATATTAAAATAATCAACAACAGTAATTAAAATGTTGGCAGAAATTTTTCAAAATTTGGGAGGGATTATTAAAAATTTGAAAGTTGGCATTATTTAACACAATATTCTAATTAACATTTAATTCTTCTTGAATTATTAGTATCTAAAATTCGATAGTTGGCAATATTTAACACAATATTCTACTTAACACTTAATTCTTCTTGAATTATTACCATCTATATTAGTACACAAGTATCTGATAATTAACAATTAGTCCATGAGAAAATTGTTTAGTTCAAGTATTATGAATTCACACAACTTTTTAAGAAATCAATTTTTCTATTCTATTTTCAATTTCTTAACAATTTTATAAAATTTTCATATATGTTTTAAAGTATTCTCAAATTTTAGAAAGGGTGGAACATACTAGACCGTTTTGTTTTGCAAAATTTTTCGCTTTCTGCAGGGAAATAATTGAACATTTGATACATTACATGAATTACCACATTTCCCCAATAATCACAGTTTTTTTTAAATGTTCACGGTTTTTCAGAAATATTAAAATAATCGACACTAGTAATTAAAATGTTGGCATAAATTTTTCAAAATTTGGTAGAGATTATTAATAATTTGAAAGTTGGCATTATTTAACACAATATTCTAATTAACATTTAATTCTTCTTGAATTATTAGTATCTAAAATTTGATAGTTGGCAATATTTAACACAATATTCTACTTAACACTTAATTCTTCTTGAATTATTACCATCTATATCAGTACTTAAGTATCTGATAAATAACAATTAGTCCATGAGAAAATTGTTTAGTTCAAGTATTATGAATTCACACAACTTTTTAAGAAATCAATTTTTCTATTCTATTTTCAACTTCTTAACCATTTTATAAAATGTTCATATATGTTTTAAAGTATTCTCAAATTTTAGAAAGGGTGGACCATACAAGACCGTTTTGTTTTGCAAATGTTTTCGCTTTCTGCAGGGAAATAATTGAACATTTGATACATTACATGAATTAACACATTTCCCCAATAATTACAGTTTTTTTTTATTTTCACGTTTTTTCAGAAATATTAAAATAATCGACGCTAGTAATTGAAATGTTGGCAGAAAATTTTCAAATTTGGTAGGGATTATTAAAAATTTGATAGTTGGCAATATTTTAATTAACATTTAATTCTTCTTGAATTATTCGTATCTAAAATTTGATAGTTGGCAATATTTAACACAATATTCTACTTAACACTTAATTCTTCTTGAATTATTAGTATCTATATCAGTACACAAGTATCTGATAATTAACAATTAGTCCAAGAGAAAATTGTTTAGTTCAAGTATTATGAATTCACACAACTTTTTAAGAAATCAATTTTTCTATTCTATTTTCTATTTTTTAACCATTTCATAAAATTTTCATATATGTTTTAAAGTATTCTCAAATTTTAGAAAGGGTGGACCATACAAGACCGTTTTTTTTGCAAAATTTTTCGATTTCTGCAGGGAAATAATTGAACATTTGATACATTACATGAATTAATACATTTCCCCAATAATCACAGTTTTTTTTTTATTTTTTCACGTTTTTTTCAAAAATATTAAAATAATCGACAGTAGTAATTGAAATGTTGGCAGAAATTTTTCAAAATTTGGTAGACATTATTAAAAATTTGATAGTTGGCAATATTTAACTCAATTATCTAATTAACATTTAATTCCTCTTGAATTATTAGTATCTAAAATTGGATAGTTGGCAATATTTAACACAATATTCTACTTAACACTTAATTCTTCTTGAATTATTAGTATCTATATCAGTACTTAAGTATCTGATAAATAACAATTAGTCCATGGGAAAATTGTTTAGTTCAAGTATTATGAATTCACACAACTTTTTAAGAAATCAATTTTTCTATTCTATTTTCAACTTCTTAACCATTTTATAAAATGTTCATATATGTTTTAAAGTATTCTCAAATTTTAGAAAGGGTGGACCATACAAGACCGTTTTGTTTTGCAAAATTTTTCGCTTTCTGCAAGGAAATAATTGAACATTTGATACATTACATGAATTAACACATTTCCCCAATACTAACAGATTAAAAAAAAAAAATTCACGTTTTTTCAGAAATATTAAAATAATCGACACTAGTAATTAAAATGTTGGCATAAATTTTTCAAAATTTGGTAGGGATTATTAAAAATTTGAAAGTTGGCATTATTTAACACAATATTCTAATTAACATTTAATTCTTCTTGAATTATTAGTATCTAAAATTCGATAGTTGGCAATATTTAACACAATATTCTACTTAACACTTAATTCTTCTTGAATTATTACCATCTATATTAGTACACAAGTATCTGATAATTAACAATTAGTCCATGAGAAAATTGTTTAGTTCAAGTATTATGAATTCACACAACTTTTTAAGAAATCAATTTTTCTATTCTATTTTCAATTTCTTAACAATTTTATAAAATTTTCATATATGTTTTAAAGTATTCTCAAATTTTAGAAAGGGTGGAACATACAAGACCGTTTTGTTTTGCAAAATTTTTCGCTTTCTGCAGGGAAATAATTGAACATTTGATACATTACATGAATTAACACATTTTCCCAATAATCACAGTTTTTTTTTATTTTCACGTTTTTTCAGAAATATTAAAATAATCGACGCTAGTAATTGAAATGTTGGCAGAAAATTTTCAAATTTGGTAGGGATTATTAAAAATTTGATAGTTGGCAATATTCTAATTAACATTTAATTCTTCTTGAATTATTCGTATCTAAAATTTGATAGTTGGCAATATTTAACACAATATTCTACTTAACACTTAATTCTTCTTGAATTATTACCATCTATATTAGTACACAAGTATCTGATAATTAACAATTAGTCCATGAGAAAATTGTTTAGTTCAAGTATTATGAATTCACACAACTTTTTAAGAAATCAATTTTTCTATTCTATTTTTAATTTCTTAACCATTTTATAAAATTTTCATAACAACGTTTTAAAGTATTCTCAAAGTTTAGCAGAGATATTTTTAATTCTTTTCTCATTCATTTGGTACTCTCGTACCAAAATTTTCCATTCCAATACTGAGTGGTAGTTTGTAGGCATATTCTGTTTCTGCTTTGTTGCGTATTTCTCGCTCGCCTCATCTCTCCCAATTTCCGAAGGCATTTATACGTTTCTAGGTTACGATCCTCATTATGATTTAATTGTATATTGTTTGTGCTTTAGCCTTATTTAATTGTGCTCTGAAGTTCCGTTCGGCACCTAAGCTTTCGATTGAATTGTATTGCATTCAGTGAAGGTAGAAGTTCTGAATAATATTATTTATACCTAATATAAAATTAGATAACAGTAAAAGTTTCTGTATGTCTCCTTTCAAGAACTAAAATATTAAAACACTGGAGACTACATAATTTATCTTATTCCCATTAACTTTTGCGTGCCTTAATTTTTTATTACATACCGAAAAAGGGCGAATGCTTTCAGCAATGCAGTTAACTTACACACTTCTCCCATGAGAACTGTAACCGTTTTTATTACAAACGTTTACACGCATCCTGTGTAAATAAAGCGTTTTATTTCCTGCATACAGCTTTCCCACTTTTCTTTGTGAATAATAAAATGTAATATATACTTGACGAATACACCTCAAGTGAAAACTTTGTATTTTTATGTTATCAATAGCTATATTAGCTATGTTATGATATCAAGGGATGTTCTATACCAAAAAGTTATATTTCTTGATATTAAAAAAAAATTGAATAACGCTCAATTCTAATGTGAATAAGGCGGGTTTAAATAGGTAGCCATAGGTAAAACAAATGCCTATGGCAAATTTTCAACCTGGTCTAATTTCAATATTATGAAGAACTTCTGCTTTCACTGAAATACTGTGTAGTCCAATCGAAAGCTTTGGAACGAACGGAACTGCTCACAATTAAACAAGACTAAAGCATAGAAACAATACACAATTAAGGCATAATGAGGGTCGTAATCTGGAAACGGATAAATCCCTTCAGAAATGGGGGAGATGAGGAGGCAAGTGGAAAACAGACAGGAAGAGCAGAATACTGCACACTTCCGCTCAGTGTTGGAATGAAAATTCCTGACGTGGGTGTCGACTGTTTATGAAAAGAAAATTGGAAAAATCTCTGCTAAACATCAAGCTTACAGAAACGCGGAAACTTATATTATAGGAAACTGCAGATTTTTACACAGACTGACTAATTAGAAGTAATTGGAATTTTGATTATTGAAATATGATGGGATATGATGACCTAAATTATAAAAAAACATTTGATAACAAACATTGAGATATAACAGAATAATTGAAATGGTAATAAAAATAATTGAAATTGTGACAAAATGAATTGGAATTTACACTGATAATTGATACTTTGATAAGTCATTAAAATTTTGAGATTAATAATTGAAAACTATATAAAAGCAATTAAAATATATGCCAAATAATTTATTTTCTATAATACATAAATAAAATTAAATATTCATAACTTTAATAATATTTTCATATCACTTTCAAAACTTTATTTATTTTAAATTTTTTAAAAGAGAAGAATATGATAGTGAAGAATCTTGATATTGTTAAAATTAATGTTTACGGTTATTTTTAGATTTTTTGTTACTCACTCAATATAACCACGAGGAGAAGCTTATGAAAGTTTTGTAGAACTAAAAAATATAAACAGCTTTTTCACAAAAAAAATACGTTAATTATAAATTACTAAAAAAAAAAAAAAAAGACCAGGTCGATAGCCAATAAAATATAAAATATTGTTACTACTACTATAAATTAAATATCACTCTGCGCACATCTAAATCAGTTAAATCAGTTAAATTCTTATTCACATAGGAGATTTTTGTATCAAGTAATATGTATAATGAAGTGGTTCATGTGTGGAAATTATATAACAAAAGGCAAAACATACACATTTTATTACATACATCAATTAAATAGTGTTACATATTAAAATGCAATAACAAAATCTACATTTATACAAAGTCGTACATAAAATTCGTATTCAACAGTTCGTAAAATAATGTATCAAAACGTAACACAATATACTCTGCATACTATAAAACAGTTGGAGTTTCTAGGGCTAAACTATTAGAGATTCTAGTACACATATTCGGTGTTTCAATTATGTGGGGCTCTCACAAATTGAAACACAGTGCACCAATTTACACTTAAATGTCTTCTAAATATTCTTGCAATACCTGTTTTATTATTTGAAGACGCAATGAATTATTATAATCTATAATTATGTAGAGATTTCACTTATAACTCGTTAAAAAAATCTCAGAATCATACAGCAAGTGTAACTAAATGTGTCTTTTAATATTTTATCCGCAGATTAAGCGACAGTGAAAAAATAGGGGTCGAAATCTATTAAATGTTTAAAAAAGTACATATTTGTTCATTTCTCTCTTATTAATCAATGAAATGATTCCAGAATCATACAATATGTATAATTTAATGTGTCTTAAAATAAGCAGGATACTAATTTATACTAAAGATAAAATACTTTGTAATTATTATGTGAACGTTGTTCTGAAATGTTTGAATTGTTTGAATTGAATTGAAATTATACCAAAATTTTGATTTTCAGAAATAAGTTGAATAGTAATTTATACTAAAGATAAATTACAATGTAATTATTATGTTAACGTTGTTCTGAAAAGCTTGAATGATGTGAATTGAATAAAAATTATACAAAAATTTTTATTCGTAAAAATAAGTTGGACTATTACTAAATAGTAATAGTTTTAGTTCTTTCTAGTTTAATTCTATAGTAATTATACTAAAGATGAACTACTTTATAGTTATTACCTGAAAGTGGTTGTGAAAAGTTTGGATTGTGTGAATTGAATTGAAATTATACCAAAATTTTGATTCTTAGAAATAAGTTGCATAATAAAGTTGAAGTTTGAAGGTTGAAGGTTGAAGGTTGAAGGTTCAAGTTTGAAGTATCTTAGGTGAAAATTGTTTAACATTAATTGTGTAACTTTAATATAGATATTGCAAGAATATTATGTCTTCTTATAAATCTATTACCATCCAACTATTGGAATATCCAACGACTACGTCTTCAGTAGAAAATTGTTAATAAACACTGAACAAAATATTACATGTGGTGTTACAACAGATCTAGCTTATTTTACATATTATATATATTTTTTACAAAAATAATCACACATCTATATCACTTACTTACGTATATGTACAAAATAATATATTATTTAAAATACGTATAAGTTATTAGAGTACATATTTGTTCCTCGATTCGTTAAGATATTCTGGTTTTTGTACAAGCTACGTGTTTGTACAATATTTTGTTTTTGTTTTTGACGGTTTCGTATTTATGTTCGATAAAAATTGCCATCATTAATGTTTTATTTATAAAAATTGAACAATTAATCTTACCAGTTATGTTTCTTCTGGTTGCGAAACTTTTTCAACTAATTTCATCAGTTGTGTGAGTACATAAAGGCATAATGATTTGTTTACTGATGCCTCGCCTAATATTGCATGCTTCAAATACTGTTGCTCTCAAGAGAAAAAATTGCTGAAATTCACCGAAAATTGCATGCTTCAGATCTTTTGGTCTCAACAGGAAAAATTGCCGAAATACACCGAAAATTGCATGCTTCAGATCTTTTGGTCTCAACAAGAAAAACTATTGAAATTAACCTAAAATTGCATGCTTCAGAGCTTTTGGTCACAACAGGAAAAACTATTGAAATTTTGGTGAACAAAGTCAATGATCTATGCAATTAAGTATCATTCATTTTGCAACAAATTTAAACTTTGTATTCTATATGAAAAATATTCATAATTGTATGACTATTATTATGCCTTGTAATATACCTACAATTTGGTTGGTGCAAAAGATTATAATATATGAATACAAAATTTTGATTTAATTGAAATTTTTTTTACAAGAAAAAATATTAATATAATTTTTAATTGGTTTAGCTACAAAGTTAGGAGCATAATTTATTTGAGGTTTGTTTCATTATTCGCTTCCACTTTTTGCCAATTCATTAATAAACGCAATCAATAAATTTTAGGACATCAAGGAGTAATCGATTGGCATAGTTTAACACTAAGTTTACAGTTTTGGTCAAAATATCGATAAAACTTTATAAGAAATACATACTTACAAACTCTATATAGAAAATGTACAATGCACATACATACATTTTATATTAAAATAATCAGCGATTGATCTTATGCAAAGTTTTCATCGAAAACTTGGACTACAGTAAGTGCCAGAATAAATAGTAATGCAATTCAGGCAACCAAACATACGCATGGTATGTTTGGTTGCCTCTATGTATAAATACGTGGCAGTGTGTATGCTTGGTTGCCTCAATTTCAGTACTGTTTATTCTGGCTCATACTGTATATTTTATAAATATACAGGAAAGGTTTATAAATATAACCTTTCCATTTTCTCAAGGTGGTTATCTTGAGATGAAGATGGTTATCTACATACAAACTCTGTATGTTCAATACACTTCGTTCAAACTGTTCAATACACTTCGTACAAACCTTCACAATTGTCCATTTCTTTAATCACGCACTGAAGATTGCTTCCGAATTGTTCCGAAACCGTTTCTGACCTACACCAGCGTGACCTGTGTCGTGCCACCGTTGTGTTCTGGAGGACTTTGCGCCACAGGTATCCACCTGCTCAACATTCTAGGCCTGAAGACTTCTTTGAAGGCAGTTCTGAACTGCCTCGACATCGAGCAGTACAGCACGAAGTTGATGGCCGAGTTTGTCAGGGCCAGGAAGTCCATGAGGTCACCTATGAAATAAAAAAAATATATATGAAGAGGTTTATAACAATAATACTAATAGTCTGATGGCTTGCAAGAAGTTAACGTTAACATTGGGTAAGTGTTAAGAAAAAATATGAAGAGGTTTAACAATAATACTAATAGTCTGATGGCTTACAAGAAATTAACTTTAACATTGCTCAAATGTTTAAAAAAAAATATGAAGAAGTTTATAACAATAATAGTAATAGTCTGATGACTTACAAGAAGTTAACTTTAACATTGCTCAATTTGCCAATTTGCTGAATTGATTGTTCTTGTTTTTTTAATATATTTTATATATAAATAAATTTAAAGATATTTAAAGATATTTGCAACTGTATAATATAAATACAGTATTATAATTCTCAAACTTCCAATTTGCTCCATTGATTGTTCTTGTTTCTTTTTTAAATTTAAAGATAATTAAAGATATTTGCAAAGTTTTATAAATTTCAAACTTCCAAATTGATGAATTGATTCTTCTATTTTTTCATACGTACTGAAAAAACTTTTTACGCAAATTTAAATCTCTTACAATTCTTAATTAAAAAAAAAATTGCTACCCGGCGCATTCACCATAATGAAAATTTGCTACCCGGCGCATCCACCACAATGAAAATTTGCTACCCGGCGCAGCCACCATAATAAAAATTGATTATATCTATTACAGTTTTACGCAACTAATTACACGAAATTCTTAATTTTTTACATTTTCTACAAATGTATGGAGGTCTGTAGAATTTACGAAAATCTGGAAAACCATGGAATTTGTACACTTCAATTAAATTTAAAGATATTTGCAACTGTATTTTATAAATATACTGTTTTATAATTCTCCCATACTTCTAATTTACTGAATTAATTGTTCTTGTTTTTTTAATATATTTTATATATAAATAAATTTAAAGATATTTAAAGATATTTACAACTTCATATTATAAATACAGTATTATAATTCTCAAACTTCCAATTTGCTCCATTGATTGTTCTTGTTTCATTTTAAAATTTAAAGATAATTAAAGATATTTGCAAAGTTTTATAAATCTCAAACTTCCAATTTGATGAATTGATTCTTCTATTTTTTTTCTACGTACTGAAAATACTTTGTACGAAAATTTAAATCTCTTACACCATAATGAAAATTTGCTACCCGGCGCATCCACCATAATGAAAATTTGCTACCCGGCGCATCCACCACAATGAAAATTTGCTACCCGGCGCATCCACCATAATGCAAATTTGCTACCCGGCGCATCCACCATAATGAAAATTTGCTACCCGGCGCATCCACCATAATGAAAATTTGCTACCCGGCGCATCCACCATAATGAAAATTTGCTACCCGGCGCATCCACCATAATGCAAATTTGCTACCCGGCGCATCCACCATAATGAAAATTTGCAACCCGGCGCATCCACCATAATGAAAATTTGCTACCCGGCGCATCCACCACAA
The DNA here is from genome assembly GCA_951805005.1 of Othius punctulatus. Taxonomy (NCBI): domain Eukaryota; kingdom Metazoa; phylum Arthropoda; class Insecta; order Coleoptera; family Staphylinidae; genus Othius; species Othius punctulatus. Next base: position 246,132 of record OX638141.1, on the reverse strand, counting down.
TGAAAATTTGCTACCCGGCGCATCCACCATAATGAAAATTTGCTACCCGGCGCATCCACCATAATGCAAATTTGCTACCCGGCGCATCCACCATAATGAAAATTTGCAACCCGGCGCATCCACCATAATGAAAATTTGCTACCCGGCGCATCCACCACAATGAAAATTTGCTACCCGGCGCATCCACCATAATGCAAATTTGCTACCCGGCGCATCCACCATAATGAAAATTTGCTACCCGGCGCATCCACCATAATGAAAATTTGCTACCCGGCGTATCCACCATAATGAAAATTTGCTACCCGGCGCATCCACCATAATTAAAATTGCTACCCGGCGCATTCACTATAATGAAAATTTGCTACCCGGCGCATCCATCATAATGAAAATTTGCTACCCGGCGCATCCACCATAATAAAAATTGATTATATCTATTACAGTTTTACGCAACTAATTACACGCAATTCTTAATTTTTTACATTTTCTACAAATGTATGGAGGTCTGTAGAATTTACGAAAATCTGGAAAACCATGGAATTTGTACACTTCAATTAAATTTAAAGATATTTAAAGATATTTGCAACTGTATTTTATAAATATAGTTTTATAATTCTCAATCTTCTAATTTGCTGAATTGATTGTTCTTGTTTTTTTAATATATCTTAAATAAATTTAAAGATATTTAAAGATATTTGCAACTTTATATTATAAATACAGTATTATAATTCTCAAACTTCCAATTTGCACATTGATTGTTCTTGTTTCTTTTTAAAATTTAAAGATAATTAAAGATATTTGCAAAGTTTTATAAATCTCAAACTTCCAACTTGTTGAATTGATTATTCTATTTAGTTTATACGTACTGAAAAAACTTTGTACGAAAATTTAAATCCACCATCCACCATAATTAAAATTGCAACCCGGCGCATCCATCATAATGAAAATTTGCTACCCGGCGCATCCACCATAATGAAAATTTGCTACCCGGCGCATCCACCATAATGCAAATTTGCTACCCGGCGCATCCACCATAATGAAATTTGCTACCCGGCGCATCCACCTCAATGCAAATTTGGTACCCGGCGCATCCACCATAATGAAAATTTGCTACCCGGCGCATCCACCATAATTAAAATTTGCTACCCGGCGCATCCACCATAATGAAAATTTGCTACCCGGCGCCTCCACCACAATGAAAATTTGGTACCCGGCGCATCCGCCATAATGAAAATTTGCTACCCGGCGCATCCACCATAATGAAAATTTGCTACCCGGCGCATCCACCATAATTAAAATTTGCTACCCGGCGCACCACCATAATGAAAATTTGCTACCCGGCGCATCCACCATAATGAAAATTTGCTACCCGGCGCATCCACCATAATTAAAATTTGCTACCCGGCGCATCCACCATAATGAAAATTTGCTACCTGGCGCATCCACCATAATAAAAATTGATTATATCTATTACAGTTTTACGCGACTAATTACACGCAATTCTTAATTTTTTACATTTTCTACAAATGTATGAAGGTCTGTAGAATTTACGAAAATCTGGAAAACCATGGAATTTGTACACTTCAATTAAATTTAAAGATATTTAAAGATATATGCAACTGTATTTTATAAATACAGTTTTATAATTCACAAACTTCCAATTTGCTCCATTGATTGTTCTTGTTTTTTTTTAAATTTAAAGATAATTAAAGATATTTGCAAAGTTTTATAAATCTCAAACTTCCAACTTGATGAATTGATTCTTCTATTTTTTTATACGTACTGAAAAAACTTTGTACGTAAATTTAAATCTCTTACAATTCTTAAATTTTTACGTTTTCTAGCAAATGTATGGAGGTCTGTAGAATTTACGAAAATCTGGAAAACAATGGAATTTGTACACTTCAATTAAATTTAAAGATATTTAAAGATATTTGCAACTGTATTTTATAAATACAGATTTATAATTCTCAAACTTCCAATTAACTGAATTGATTGTTCTTGTTTTTTTTTTTAATTTGAATATATTTAAAGATATTTGCAAACTTTTATAATTCGCAAACTTCCAACTTGATGAATTGATTCTACTAGTTTTTTTTATATGTGTACTGGTATATTTCATAAAAGATTTTTTTATGGCATCTTTATTGTATTTAATGTATTGCTAAGTTTCAGCTGTTTTGCCATCTTCAGAGGATTTTTTTAATATTATAAATAGATGGATATTATCATTAAATGCTGTTTTACTTTTATGTTTCAATTTTGAAGTTTTTTTTAGCACTGCTATTAGCAGTGTTTTATTCTTTATTAGCAATGTTTTCTCCTCTTTTTTTAGTAGTGTTGATTTATTGTTATATTAATATGCACGAAAAAATGAATTTTAGCAAATTTTGTTGAAGTATATTAAAATAAATAATACTTGGGAGCATTATGTAATTATATTGTTTTTAATAACTCAATTAAAACTGAAAAATATTGCTTATTCTTATTAACTTATTCAGCTTATTCTTTATAGCTTTATTCAGCTTAACGAACTTAATTAAAATTAATCGTATTAACCTGCCAGTGTCATTTAATTTCGGGAACGAATATTTCAATATTTAAATTTTTCAGTGTATAATTTTTCGCTACGGTTTCCTTTTAAGCAATATATATATGAAAGTTGTAAGAAAATGGTATAATTTTTTTAATGCAATAAGGCTAATGGAATGGAAATATAATGCTGTGGGGTCATTACTCGAGAGGCAAGAAAGTTATTCACAAAGTTTGTGTAGGGTAATTGAATAACAACACTGATGAAGGTTCTTTTGTGTGTGCTTTAACGAGTTGCAGTATATCTTCACAGCTCTATTAAGGGGCGCAATTATAATTGCTCGTGCTAATGTTTATCTTTAATTTATTGCATTTATCTTACTGTAGTGCTAAATATTATAGTAAATATGTGCAGATTAGCCAAATAGACGTAAATTATAATAAAGCTTTAATGATTTTTAGTTAAATCTAAACACTTAAGCCACTGATTATTGTGAAACGCTTTGCACAGGGGAGGATATATAATTACTTAGCAATGTAAAATTCTGTAATAGACGAAAATGCGGCTTTCAATTTTACGAAGAATTTTATGACATAAATTTAATCAGATTTAATGATGTTGAATTTAAACTAATTTCTATCATAGCTATTTATATTATGCAGAAGTTTTAATGGAGCAGAACACTTAAGCCACTGATTATTGTGAAATGGTTTGCTTGAGGGAGGATATGTAATTACTTAGCAATTTTAATCTGACTAAAATGTACGCGAATATGTAGAGGGACAGTTGGGAATAAATTATGTATCTAATACCAGCGAAAGTTAAAAATTAGTTAGAATTGAGTTCGAGGAAAAGCCAGAAACGAATTCACCAATGCGAGCATTAAATTCCCAAGTGTGTAGATTATACATGTAAATCAAATGTCCTACATATGCTTCTCAATAGAATTATCGTATATTCATTATTAATAATACTGAGTATATTTTAATGCAATTATAAAAATGTATGCGAAAAATATCTTGTAACGTTTTATGTTTTGTAATATTAGAATTACTTTAATTTCATTTCTGCTCTTATATAATTTATTTTCTTTTATAATTTATAGCATCAAAATATACAGCGTGTTCAGAATAATGGGTAAAAAATTCACAACTGTCATCAAATATTCAGAGGATATATCTTCAGGCATACTGTATCCAAATCTGGCTTAAAATTTTCAAAATATCCATCAGACAATTTTTCAGAAATTTCAGTAGCAGATATAACGACACCGGTCAAGTGGGAAAGTTATCTGTTCGATTTTCTCATTTATTTACTCCACAACTTTCATCAAATTTTCAGAGGATATATCTTCAGGCATACTGTATCCAAATCTGGCATAAAATTTTCAAAATATCCATCAGACAATTTTTCAGAAATTTCAGTAGCAGATATAACGATACCTGTCAAGTGGGAAAGTTATCTGTTCGATTTTCTCATTTATTTACTCCACAACTTTCATCAAATTTTCAGAGGATATATCTTCAGGCATACTGTATCCAAATCTGGCATAAAATTTTCAAAATATCCATCAGACAATTTTTCAGAAATTTCAGTAGCAGATATAACGATACCTGTCAAGTGGGAAAGTTATCTGTTCGATTTTCTCATTTATTTACTCCACAACTTTCATCAAATTTTCAGAGGATATATCTTCAGGCATACTGTATCCAAATCTGGCATAAAATTTTCAAAATATCCATCAGACATCTTTTCAGAAATTTCAGTGGCAGATATAACGATACCTGTCAAGTGGGAAAGTTATCTGTTCGATTTTCTCATTTATTTACTCCACAACTTTCATCAAATTTTCAGAGGATATATCTTCAGGCATACTGTATCCAAATCTGGCATAAAATTTTCAAAATATCCATCAGACAATTTTTCAGAAATTTCAGTAGCAGATATAACGATACCTGTCAAGTGGGAAAGTTATCTGTTCGATTTTCTCATTTATTTACTCCACAACTTTCATCAAATTTTCAGAGGATATATCTTCAGGCATACTGTATCCAAATCTGGCATAAAATTTTCAAAATATCCATCAGACAATTTTTCAGAAATTTCAGTAGCAGATATAACGATACCTGTCAAGTGGGAAAGTTATCTGTTCGATTTTCTCATATATTTACTCCACAACTTTCATCAAATTTTCAGAGGATATATCTTCAGGCATACTGTATCCAAATCTGGCATAACATTTTCAAAATATCCTTCAGACAATTTTTCAGAAATTTCAGTAGCAGATATAACGATACCTGTCAAGTGGGAAAGTTATCTGTTCGATTTTCTCATATATTTACTCCACAACTTTCATCAAATTTTCAGAGGATATATCTTCAGGCATACTGTATCCAAATCTGGCATAAAATTTTCAAAACATCCATCAGACAATTTTTCAGAAATTTCAGTAGCAGATATAACGATACCTGTCAAGTGGGAAAGTTATCTGTTCGATTTTCTCATATATTTACTCCACAACTTTCATCAAATTTTCAGAGGATATATCTTCAGGCATACTGTATCCAAATCTGGCATAAATTTTTCAAAATATCCATCAGACAATTTTTCAGAAATTTCAGTAGCAGATATAACGATACCTGTCAAGTGGGAAAGTTATCTGTTCGAATTTCTCATATATTTACTCCACAACTTTCATCAAATTTTCAGAGGATATATCTTCAGGCATACTGTATCCAAATCTGGCATAACATTTTCAAAATATCCTTCAGACAATTTTTCAGAAATTTCAGTAGCAGATATAACGATACCTGTCAAGTGGGAAAGTTATCTGTTCGATTTTCTCATATATTTACTCCACAACTTTCATCAAATTTTCAGAGGATATATCTTCAGGCATACTGTATCCAAATCTGGCATAACATTTTCAAAATATCCTTCAGACAATTTTTCAGAAATTTCAGTAGCAGATATAACGATACCTGTCAATCGGGAAAGTTATCTGTTCGATTTTCTCATATATTTACTCCACAACTTTCATCAAATTTTCAGAGGATATATCTTCAGGCATACTGTATCCAAATCTGGCATAACATTTTCAAAATATCCTTCAGACAATTTTTCAGAAATTTCAGTAGCAGATATAACGATACCTGTCAAGTGGGAAAGTTATCTGTTCGATTTTCTCATTTATTTACTCCACAACTTTCATCAAATTTTCAGAGGATATATCTTCAGGCATACTGTATCCAAATCTGGCATAAAATTTTCAAAACATCCATCAGACAATTTTTCAGAAATTTCAGTAGCAGATATAACGATACCTGTCAAGTGGGAAAGTTATCTGTTCGATTTTCTCATATATTTACTCCACAACTTTCATCAAATTTTCAGAGGATATATCTTCAGGCATACTGTATCCAAATCTGGCATAAATTTTTCAAAATATCCTTCAGACAATTTTTCAGAAATTTCAGTAGCAGATATAACGATACCTGTCAAGTGGGAAAGTTATCTGTTCGATTTTCTCATATATTTACTCCACAACTTTCATCAAATTTTCAGAGGATATATCTTCAGGCATACTGTATCCAAATCTGGCATAACATTTTCAAAATATCCTTCAGACAATTTTTCAGAAATTTCAGTAGCAGATATAACGATACCTGTCAATCGGGAAAGTTATCTGTTCGATTTTCTCATTTATTTACTTCACTACTTTCATCAAATTTTCAGAGGATATATCTTCAGGCATACTGTATCCAAATCTGGCATAAATTTTTCAAAATATCCATCAGACAATTTTTCAGAAATTTCAGTAGCAGATATAACGATACCTGTCAATCGGGAAAGTTATCTGTTCGATTTTCTCATTTATTTACTCCACAACTTTCATCAAATTTTCAGAGGATATATCTTCAGGCATACTGTATCCAAATCTGGCATAAATTTTTCAAAATATCCATCAGACAATTTTTCAGAAATTTCAGTAGCAGATATAACGATACCTGTCAAGTGGGAAAGTTATCTGTTCGATTTTCTCATATATTTACTCCACAACTTTCATCAAATTTTCAGAGGATATATCTTCAGGCATACTGTATCCAAATCTGGCATAAATTTTTCAAAATATCCATCAGACAATTTTTCAGAAATTTCAGTAGCAGATATAACGATACCTGTCAAGTGGGAAAGTTATCTGTTCGAATTTCTCATATATTTACTCCACAACTTTCATCAAATTTTCAGAGGATATATCTTCAGGCATACTGTATCCAAATCTGGCATAAATTTTTCAAAATATCCATCAGACAATTTTTCAGAAATTTCAGTAGCAGATATAACGATACCTGTCAATCGGGAAAGTTATCTGTTCGATTTTCTCATTTATTTACTTCACTACTTTCATCAAATTTTCAGAGGATATATCTTCAGGCATACTGTATCCAAATCTGGCATAACATTTTCAAAATATGCATCAGACAATATTTCAGAAATTTCAGTAGCAGATATAACGATACCTGTCAAGTGGGAAAGTTATCTGTTCGATTTTCTCATTTATTTACTCCACAACTTTTATCAAATTTTCAGAGGATATATCTTCAGGCATACTGTATCCAAATCTGGCATAAAATTTTCAAAATATCCATCAGACAATTTTTCAGAAATTTCAGTGGCAGATATAACGATACCTGTCAAGTGGGAAAGTTATCTGTTCGAATTTCTCATTTATTTACTCCACAACTTTTATCAAATTTTCAGAGGATATATCTTCAGGCATACTGTATCCAAATCTGGCATAAAATTTTCAAAATATCCATCAGACAATTTTTCAGAAATTTCAGTAGCAGATATAACGATACCTGTCAAGTGGGAAAGTTATCTGTTCGATTTTCTCATTTATTTACTTCACAACTTTCATCAAATTTTCAGAGGATATATCTTCAGGCATACTGTATCCAAATCTGGCATAAAATTTTCAAAATATCCATCAGACAATTTTTCAGAAATTTCAGTAGCAGATATAACGATACCGGTCAAGTGGGAAAGTTATCTGTTCGATTTTCTCATTTATTTACTCCACAACTTTCATCAAATTTTCAGAGGATATATCTTCAGGCATACTGTATCCAAATCTGGCATAAAATTTTCAAAATATCCATCAGACAATTTTTCAGAAATTTCAGTAGCAGATATAACGATACCTGTCAAGTGGGAAAGTTATCTGTTCGATTTTCTCATATATTTACTCCACAACTTTCATCAAATTTTCAGAGGATATATCTTCAGGTATACTGTATCCAAATCTGGCATAAATTTTTCAAAATATCCAGCAGACAATTATTCAGAAATTTCAGTGGCAGATATAACGATACCTGTCAAGTGGGAAAGTTATCTGTTCGAATTTCTCATATATTTACTCCACAACTTTCATCAAATTTTCAGAGGATATATCTTCAGGCATACTGTATCCAAATCTGGCATAACATTTTCAAAATATCCATCAGACAATTTTTCAGAAATTTCAGTAGCAGATATAACGATACCTGTCAAGTGGGAAAGTTATCTGTTCGATTTTCTCATATATTTACTCCACAACTTTCATCAAATTTTCAGAGGATATATCTTCAGGCATACTGTATCCAAATCTGGCATAACATTTTCAAAATATCCTTCAGACAATTTTTCAGAAATTTCAGTAGCAGATATAACGATACCTGTCAATCGGGAAAGTTATCTGTTCGATTTTCTCATTTATTTACTTCACTACTTTCATCAAATTTTCAGAGGATATATCTTCAGGCATACTGTATCCAAATCTGGCATAAAATTTTCAAAATATCCATCAGACAATTTTTCAGAAATTTCAGTGGCAGATATAACGATACCTGTCAAGTGGGAAAGTTATCTGTTCGATTTTCTCATTTATTTACTCCACAACTTTCATCAAATTTTCAGAGGATATATCTTCAGGCATACTGTATCCAAATCTGGCATAAATTTTTCAAAATATCCATCAGACAATTTTTCAGAAATTTCAGTAGCAGATATAACGATACCTGTCAATCGGGAAAGTTATCTGTTCGATTTTCTCATTTATTTACTTCACTACTTTCATCAAATTTTCAGAGGATATATCTTCAGGCATACTGTATCCAAATCTGGCATAACATTTTCAAAATATGCATCAGACAATATTTCAGAAATTTCAGTAGCAGATATAACGATACCTGTCAAGTGGGAAAGTTATCTGTTCGATTTTCTCATTTATTTACTCCACAACTTTTATCAAATTTTCAGAGGATATATCTTCAGGCATACTGTATCCAAATCTGGCATAAAATTTTCAAAATATCCATCAGACAATTTTTCAGAAATTTCAGTGGCAGATATAACGATACCTGTCAAGTGGGAAAGTTATCTGTTCGAATTTCTCATTTATTTACTCCACAACTTTTATCAAATTTTCAGAGGATATATCTTCAGGCATACTGTATCCAAATCTGGCATAAAATTTTCAAAATATCCATCAGACAATTTTTCAGAAATTTCAGTAGCAGATATAACGATACCTGTCAAGTGGGAAAGTTATCTGTTCGATTTTCTCATTTATTTACTCCACAACTTTCATCAAATTTTCAGAGGATATATCTTCAGGCATACTGTATCCAAATCTGGCATAAAATTTTCAAAATATCCATCAGACAATTTTTCAGAAATTTCAGTAGCAGATATAACGATACCGGTCAAGTGGGAAAGTTATCTGTTCGATTTTCTCATTTATTTACTCCACAACTTTCATCAAATTTTCAGAGGATATATCTTCAGGCATACTGTATCCAAATCTGGCATAAAATTTTCAAAATATCCATCAGACAATTTTTCAGAAATTTCAGTAGCAGATATAACGATACCTGTCAAGTGGGAAAGTTATCTGTTCGATTTTCTCATATATTTACTCCACAACTTTCATCAAATTTTCAGAGGATATATCTTCAGGTATACTGTATCCAAATCTGGCATAAATTTTTCAAAATATCCAGCAGACAATTATTCAGAAATTTCAGTGGCAGATATAACGATACCTGTCAAGTGGGAAAGTTATCTGTTCGAATTTCTCATATATTTACTCCACAACTTTCATCAAATTTTCAGAGGATATATCTTCAGGCATACTGTATCCAAATCTGGCATAACATTTTCAAAATATCCATCAGACAATTTTTCAGAAATTTCAGTAGCAGATATAACGATACCTGTCAAGTGGGAAAGTTATCTGTTCGATTTTCTCATATATTTACTCCACAACTTTCATCAAATTTTCAGAGGATATATCTTCAGGCATACTGTATCCAAATCTGGCATAACATTTTCAAAATATCCTTTAGACAATTTTTCAGAAATTTCAGTAGCAGATATAACGATACCTGTCAATCGGGAAAGTTATCTGTTCGATTTTCTCATTTATTTACTTCACTACTTTCATCAAATTTTCAGAGGATATATCTTCAGGCATACTGTATCCAAATCTGGCATAAATTTTTCAAAATATCCATCAGACAATTTTTCAGAAATTTCAGTAGCAGATATAACGATACCTGTCAATCGGGAAAGTTATCTGTTCGATTTTCTCATTTATTTACTCCACAACTTTCATCAAATTTTCAGAGGATATATCTTCAGGCATACTGTATCCAAATCTGGCATAAAATTTTCAAAATATCCATCAGACAATTTTTCAGAAATTTCAGTGGCAGATATAACGATACCTGTCAAGTGGGAAAGTTATCTGTTCGATTTTCTCATTTATTTACTCCACAACTTTCATCAAATTTTCAGAGGATATATCTTCAGGCATACTGTATCCAAATCTGGCATAAATTTTTCAAAATATCCATCAGACAATTTTTCAGAAATTTCAGTAGCAGATATAACGATACCTGTCAATCGGGAAAGTTATCTGTTCGATTTTCTCATTTATTTACTTCACTACTTTCATCAAATTTTCAGAGGATATATCTTCAGGCATACTGTATCCAAATTTGGCATAACATTTTCAAAATATGCATCAGACAATATTTCAGAAATTTCAGTAGCAGATATAACGATACCTGTCAAGTGGGAAAGTTATCTGTTCGATTTTCTCATTTATTTACTCCACAACTTTTATCAAATTTTCAGAGGATATATCTTCAGGCATATTGTATCCAAATCTGGCATAAAATTTTCAAAATATTCATCAGACAATTTTTCAGAAATTTCAGTAGCAGATATAACGATACCTGTCAAGTGGGAAAGTTATCTGTTCGATTTTCTCATATATTTACTCCACAACTTTCATCAAATTTTCAGAGGATATATCTTCAGGTATACTGTATCCAAATCTGGCATAAATTTTTCAAAATATCCAGCAGACAATTATTCAGAAATTTCAGTGGCAGATATAACGATACCTGTCAAGTGGGAAAGTTATCTGTTCGAATTTCTCATATATTTACTCCACAACTTTCATCAAATTTTCAGAGGATATATCTTCAGGCATACTGTATCCAAATCTGGCATAAAATTTTCAAAATATCCAACAGACAATTTTTCAAAAATTTCAGTGGCACAAATTTCACAACTTCACAAATTTCATGAAATATTTCAGTGGCAGATATGTCAACTGGCAAAGTTTAGTTTTCGATTCTCTCACTTATTTACTTCACAACCTTTATAAAATTTTCAGAGGATATATTTTCAAGCTAACTGTATTCAAATCTGGCATAACATTTTTAAAATATTCATTATACAAATTTTCAGAAATTTCAGTGACAGAGCGATATCTGTGGGAAAGTTATAAGTTCGATTCTCTCACTCTCAATAACTAAAAGGGTTTCATTCAAAAAGGTATCGAGGATAAATGTAGAATCATACGTATCTTGAAGACTCTCTCCTACATAAAAGTAATACTTTACTCCAGAGTGAGATTATCTCCAGAAGGGAGCGATTTCAAATCGTCCTAAAAAGTACTAACTCCTCCCATAGCACTTCCGCTGCTTCTAAAAAACCCTCGTGACTTCTGCGTCCCGCCTTCATGGGCCCTTATCTGTGAACCTCGCAGCTTACGAATCTCCGCAAAAAGGACCAACCAAAGGCAAACCCAGAATCAAGGATTAATTGAGAGCACGTCAATCGACTCGCTTACATATGCCCACATTAACCCAAATTTCTTACATTCGACCAGTCTGCGTTCTATTTCGGATTATTTGTCTTTCGTGAAGAGGTGCAAGTCGCTATTTGTACGGCTTTGGATGAGGGTCGATATGGATGTTTACATATTTCGGAGTACACGGCTTGATTAAACTCTCCTGAGGCTTCGCGTATAAGTTTCGGTACCCTTTAAGGTCTCGAGTAATTGCTTGTGCAAGTGCCTGTAAGGGCAGGCCTAAAAGAAATGATAATATATTGTGATGTTATTTGTTAGCGTAGATTTTATAATTTAGATAGGAATTAATTAAGAATTTATTAATCGTTATGGGATTAAATAGATTACAATAATAAAATGTTGTTTCGTAGCCATAGTAACAGTGCGAAATCCGCGGGTAGTAATAATTGCATAAATCAACAACAATAATTGCCAATCAGGTGCGAAGTTATAAAAACGCAGAACGCCTGACGCCAGTAATCAGTAATCAGTAACGACTGAGTAGAGATCTTTAGCCAACATCAACCAGGGATACACGAAGGATTTCCAGCACAGACATCCATGGAGCCGTAACTACCAGATCAGCCATTCACAAGAGGAACTGCAACCATCAGGACGGACAGACATAATACTTTGCCTACATTCTTCAAGACACCAATAATTGAAATCGCAAGTAGATTAACATTTACCTCAAGTAAAATTAATTGAAGAAACACCCAACAATATTTAACACTTAGATTTATCTCTCGCCCATACACTTTTTTTTATGGTTTTAAAAATGTTAAGGCTCCATTATGAGCAAGGGCAATTTACTGCCAGAGGCTCTGTGCAGTGGACTGTGCTTGCTTCGTCGCGAGGTGTAATTGCATTAATCCTGGCATTAAAAGGGTCGAAACTCTCGGTGCTTCCACTAAATACATCAAATGATTAATTGCATTCATAACTTTATGTGTCGGGCAACCGCAAAATATGCGATTATTGCTTGCTTTAGGCAAATATTGTTAACAAACTACTGAACCGCCATACAGACCCTTAATCCACACACATGCGGCTCACTTTAATACAGTAATAGCTAAGCCATACATGTCAATGCAGAAACTTATATGTTTGATTTTCTGCCTTATTTAATACTGAAAGTTTATCAAATTTTCAGGAGAATTAGTTTTAGATGTACTGTACACTAATCTAATATCAAATTTGCAAATAATAAATTTTCAGGAAATTCCTGTACTTGCTTCTCTATAGTTGTCAATGCAGAAAGATATATGTTTAATTGTCGCCCTTATTTATTACTGAAACATTGTTAAATTTTCAGGAGAATTAGTTTCAGATGTACTGTACACTAATCTTATATCAAATTTGCAAATAATAAATTTTCAGATAATTTCAGAACTTGCTACTCAATAGTTGTCAATGCAGAAAGTTATATGTTTGATTTCCGCCCTTATTTAATACTGAAACTTTTTCAAATTTTCAGGAGAATTAGTTTCAGATGTACTGTATACTAATCTAATATCAAATTTGCAAATAATAAATTTTCAGGAAATTTCAGTACTTGCTGCTCTATAGTTGTCAATGCAGAAAGTTATACGTTTGATTTTTGCCTTTATTTAATACTGAAACTTTGTCAAATTTTCAGGAGAATTAGTTTCAGATGTACTGTACACTAATCTAATATCAAATTTGCAAATAATATTTTTTCAGGAAATTTCAGTACTTGCTACTCTATAGTTGTCAATGCAGTAAGTTATATGTTTGATTTTCTTCCTTATTTAATACTGCAACTTTGTCAAATTTTCAGAAGAATTTGTTTCAGATGTACTGTACACCAATCTAATATCAAATTTGCAAATAATAAATTTTCAGGAAATTTCAGTACTTGCTACTTTATAGTTGTCAATGCAGAAAGTTATATGTTTGATTTTCGCCCTTATATAATACTGAAACTTTGTCAAATTTTCAGGAGAATTAGTTTCAGATGTACTGTACACTAATCTAATATCAAATTTGCAACTAATACATTTTCAGGAATTTTCAGTACTTGCTACTCTATAGTTGTGAATGCAGAAAGTTATATGTTTGATTTTCTCCCTTATTTAATACTGAAACTTTGTCAAATTTTCAGGAAAATTAATTTCAGAGATACTGTACACTATCCTAAAATCAAATTTGCAAATAATAAATTTTCAGGAGATTTCAGTACTTGCTACTTTATAGTTGTCAATGCAGAAAGTTATATGTTTGATTTTCTCCCTTATTTAATACTGACACCTCGCCAAATTTTCAGGAGAATTAGTTTCAGATGTACTGTATACTAATCTAATATCAAATTTGCAAATAATAAATTTTCAGGAAATTTCAGTACTTGCTGCTCTATAGTTGTCAATGCAGAAAGTTATACGTTTGATTTTTGCCTTTATTTAATACTGAAACTTTGTCAAATTTTCAGGAGAATTAGTTTCAGATGTACTGTACACTAATCTAATATCAAATTTGCAAATAATATTTTTTCAGGAAATTTCAGTACTTGCTACTCTATAGTTGTCAATGCAGTAAGTTATATGTTTGATTTTCTTCCTTATTTAATACTGCAACTTTGTCAAATTTTCAGAAGAATTTGTTTCAGATGTACTGTACACCAATCTAATATCAAATTTGCAAATAATAAATTTTCAGGAAATTTCAGTACTTGCTACTTTATAGTTGTCAATGCAGAAAGTTATATGTTTGATTTTCGCCCTTATATAATACTGAAACTTTGTCAAATTTTCAGGAGAATTAGTTTCAGATGTACTGTACACTAATCTAATATCAAATTTGCAACTAATACATTTTCAGGAATTTTCAGTACTTGCTACTCTATAGTTGTGAATGCAGAAAGTTATATGTTTGATTTTCTCCCTTATTTAATACTGAAACTTTGTCAAATTTTCAGGAAAATTAATTTCAGAGATACTGTACACTATCCTAAAATCAAATTTGCAAATAATAAATTTTCAGGAGATTTCAGTACTTGCTACTTTATAGTTGTCAATGCAGAAAGTTATATGTTTGATTTTCTCCCTTATTTAATACTGACACCTCGCCAAATTTTCAGGAGAATTAGTTTCAGATGTACTGTACACGACACTAGTATCAAATTTGCAAATAATAAATTTTCAGGAAATTTCAGTACTTGCTACTTTATAGTTGTCAATGCAGAAAGTTATATGTTTGATTTTCGCCCTTATATAATACTGAAACTTTGTCAAATTTTCAGGAGAATTAGTTTCAGATGTACTGTACACTAATCTAATATCAAATTTGCAACTAATAAATTTTCAGGAATTTTCAGTACTTGCTACTCTATAGTTGTGAATGCAGAAAGTTATATGTTTGATTTTCTCCCTTATTTAATACTGAAACTTTGTCAAATTTTCAGGAAAATTAATTGCAGAGATACTGTACACTATCCTAAAATCAAATTTGCAAATAATAAATTTTCAGGAGATTTCAGTACTTGCTACTTTATAGTTGTCAATGCAGAAAGTTATATGTTTGATTTTCTCCCTTATTTAATACTGAAACCTCGCCAAATTTTCAGGAGAATTAGTTTCAGATGTACTGTACACGACACTAGTATCAAATTTGCAAATAATAAATTTTCAGGAAATTTCAGTACTTGCTACTTTATAGTTGTCAATGCAGAAAGTTATATGTTTGATTTTCGCCTTTATTTAATACTGAAACTTTGTCAAATTTTCAGGAGAATTAGTTTCAGATGTACTGTACACGAATCTAATATCAAATTTGCAACTAATAAATTTTCAGTTATCAATGCAAAAAGTTATATGTTTGATTTTCTGCCTTATTTAATACTGAAACTTTATCAAACTTTCAGGAGAATTAGTTTCAGGTGTACTGTATACTAATCTAATATCAAATTTGCAAATAATAAATTTTCATAAAATTCCAGTACTTGCTACTTTACAGTTGTCAATGCAGAAAGTTATATATTTGATTTTCGCCCTTATTTAATACTGAAACTTTATCAAATTTTCAGGAGAATTAGTTTCAGATGTACTGTACACTAATATTATATCAAATTTGCATATAATAAATTTTCAGATAATTTTAGTACTTGCTACTCAATAGTTGTCAATGCAGAAAGATATATGTTTGATTTTCTCCCTCATTTAATACTGAAACTTTGTCAAATTTTCAGGAGAATTAGTTTCAGATGTACTCTACACTAATCTAATATCAAATTGTCAAATAATAAATTTTCAGGAAATTTCAGTACTTGCTACTCAATAGTTGTCAATGCAGAAAGTTATATGTTTGATATTCTCCCTTATTTAATATTGAAACTGTGTCAAATTTTCAGGGGAATTAGTTTCAGATGTACTGTACACTAATCTAATATCTAATTTGCAAATAATAATTTTTCAGGAAATTTCAGTACTTGCTACTCTATAGTTGTCAATGCAGAAAGTTATATGTTTGATTTTCTCCCTCATTTAATACTGAAACTTTGTCAAATTTTCAGCAGAATTAGTTTCAGATGTACTGTACACTAATCTAGTATCAAATTTGCAAATAATAAATTTTCAGGAAATTTCAGTACTTGCTACTCTATAGTTGTCCATGCAGAAAGTTATATGTTTGATTTTTACTATTATTTAATACTGAAACTTTGTCAAATTTTCAGGAGAATTAGTTTACGATGTACTGTACACTAAACTATAATCATATATGCAAATAATACAATTTCAGGAAATTTCAGTACTTGGTACTCTATAGTTGTCAATGCAGAAAGTTTTATGTTTGATATTCGTCCTTATTTAATGCTGAAACTTTGTCAAATTTTCAGCAGAATTAGTTTCAGATGTACTGTACACTAATCTAATATCAAATTTGCAAATAATAAATTTTCAGGAAATTTCAGTACTTGCTACTCTATAGTTGTCAATGCAGAAAGTTATATGTTTGATTTTCGCCTTTATTTAATACTGAAACTTTATCAAATTTTCAGGAGAATTAGTTTCAGGTGTATTGTACACGAATCTTATATCAAATTTGCCAATAATAAATTTTCAGGAAATTTCAGTACTTGCTACTCTATAGTTGTCAATGCAGAAAGTTAAATGTTTGATTTTCTGCTTTCTTTAATACTTAAACTTTGTCAAATATTTAGGAGAATTAGTTTCAGAAGTACTATACACTAAACAAATATCAAATTTGCAAATAATAAAATTTCAGGAAATTTCAGTACTTGCTACTCTATAGTTGTCCATGCAGAAAGTTATATGTTTGATTTTTACTATTATTTAATACTGAAACTTTGTCAAATTTTCAGGAGAATTAGTTTACGATGTACTGTACACTAAACTATAATCACATATGCAAATAATACAATTTCAGGAAATTTCAGTACTTGGTACTCTATAGTTGTCAATGCAGAAAGTTTTATGTTTGATATTCGTCCTTATTTAATGCTGAAACTTTGTCAAATTTTCAGCAGAATTAGTTTCAGATGTACTGTACACTAATCTAATATCAAATTTGCAAATAATAAATTTTCAGGAAATTTCAGTACTTGCTACTCTATAGTTGTCAATGCAGAAAGTTATATGTTTGATTTTCGCCTTTATTTAATACTGAAACTTTTTCAAATTTTTTTCAGGAGAATTAGTTTCAGATGTACTGTACACTAATCTAATATCAAATTTGCAAATAATAAATTTTCAGGAAATTTCAGTACTTGCTACTCTATAGTTGTCAATGCAGAAAGTTATATGTTTGATTTTCTCCCTTATGTAATACTGAGACTTTCTCAAATTTTCAGGAGAATTAGTTTCAGATGTACTGTACACTAATCTAATATCAAATTTGCAAATAATAAATTTTCAGGAAATTTCAGTACTTGCTACTCTAGTTGTCAATGCAGAAAGTTATATGTTTGATTTTCGCCTTTATTTAATGCTGAAACTTTGTCAAATTTTCAGCAGAATTAGTTTCAGATGTACTGTACACTAATCTAGTATCAAATTTGCAAATAATAAATTTTCAGGAAATTCCTGTACTTGCTTCTCTATTGTTGTCAATGCAGAAAGATATATGTTTAATTGTCGCCCTTATTTATTACTGAAACATTGTTAAATTTTCAGAAAAATTAATTTAAGATGTACTGTACACTAATCTAATATCAAATTTGTAAATAATAAATTTTCAGCAAATTTCAGTACTTGCTACTCTATAGTTGTCAATGCAGAAAGTTATATGTTTGATTTTCGCCCTTATTTAATACTGAAACTTAGTCAGATTTTCAGGAGAATTAGTTTCAGATGTACTGTACACTAATCTAATATCAAATTTGCAAATAATAAATTTTCAGGAAATTTCAGTACTTGCTACTCTATAGTTGTCAATGCAGAAAGTTATATGTCTGATTTTCTCCCTTATTTAATACTGAAACTTTGTCAAAATTTTAGGAGAATTAGTTTCAGATGTACTGTAGAGTAATCTAATATCAAATTTGTAAATAATAAATTTTCAGGAAATTTCAGTACTTGCTACTCCATAGTAGTCAATGCAGAAAGTTATATGTTTGATTTTCGCTATAAATTAATACTGAAACTTTGTAAAATTTTCAGAAGAATTAGTTTCAGATGTACTCTACACTAATCTAATATCTTATTTGTAAATAATAAATTTTCAGGAAATTTCAGTACTTGCTACTCTATAGTTGTCAATGCAGAAAGTTATATGTTTGATTTTCTCTCTTAATTAATACTGAAACTTTGTCAAATTTTCAGGAGAATTAGTTTCAGGTGTATTCTATACTAATCTAATATCAAATTTGCAAATAATACATTTTCAGGAAATTTCAGTACTTGCTACTCTATAGGTGTCAATGCAGAAAGTTATATGTTTGATTTTCTCCCTTATTTAATACTGTAACTTTGTCAAATTTTCAGGAGAATTGGTTTCAGGTGTACTCTATACTAATCTAATATCAAATTTGCAAATAATAAAATTTCAGGAAATTTCAGTACTTGTTACTCTATAGTTGTCAATGCAGAAAGTTATATGCTTGATTTTCTCCCTTATTTAATACTGAAACTTTATCAAATTTTCAGGAGAATTAGTTTCAGATGTACTGTACACGAATCTGATATCAAATTTGCAAATAATAAATTTTCAGAAATTTCAGTAATAGCTAAGAGTAGTCGCACGAGCTCTAGTATCACGTCAGGGTGAGACACTGAATACGGGAGTCAACTGGGTGCATGCAGTATATTTGCTTCAAATGGCGAAATAGTTGCCTCGAGTGGCATGATTATTGCCTCGAATGGTAATGTAGTTACCTCGAGTTATGCGTACACAACTACAAATCAATGTTCATTTACGTAATCCTCTCGTCAAATTCATTGGGATTATCTGCGCTCTCTGTGCATATAAATTCCGATGATTAAGTGTGCTCGAATCTCGTTGTTTGGGTTTCACAGGTCTAATTCTCGTGTTATTCATGAATTCACTTCACATTCTTCACATAATTCACGATGAATTTCAGGAGAACCAGACGGTCAGAGAACTCTTGATCACGTGAAGTGAGAGCGCGAATAATTGTACTCATGCTATGACCCATTTGCGAGAATTCATTTGCATCCGGCTTTTAAACTAAATTCGTCTCTGTCGGTATTTTCCGAGCTCGTTTGCAGCGGTTAGTGTTTGTACCGTAAAACACGAAGTCTGCATTACCAGTTAGTAGATACGGTAAAACGGGATAGTGGATAAATGCGGGCAGAGCTAATTAATTAGTAAACAGGACGAGAATAAAAAGAGTTCAGATGCTTTTGCTATACCTACAAAGAGTAAGATTTTCATGACTTGGACATGGCGGAAATTGTGCAGCAAAATACAGTAGCTGTAAAGTAATAGTCGTAATTTTCGTGGTGTTTTTAAACCAAAAAAGTTTTGATTATAATATAGAATATTAGTCCATTTTTATTGTAATAGTTATTTATTATTTTTATTATAAAAAAAAAAAATGTATCCTCTGAAAATGGTATAACCCGCCGAAACTAGAAAGGAATAAACAAAATATAATAAAGATAAAAATATTTTATTTAATTAAATATATCAGTACGTGTAAAATTAAAAAAAATCTATATTACAGTCGTAATGTTTTTTTTAAAATAATTATTGGAGTGGGAATGTACATTTCACGAACAAGAAAAAAGTAACAATATATTTTACAATATATAAAGGACAAAATATGCAACTACATTATTCATGAATTTACATAATAATTTTAGAACACAATATATACTACACAAAATAATTGTCGTATACTCGTTAATAATAATAATAATAATTATTATTATTTATTAGTGCACTCATAAAAATGTATATTAATATTTAACTTTGTATTTATTTATTTTGATTATGATTTGATTGATTTGATTTTGATATCTGTATTTTTTTTTAATATGCGATATTTCTTTTGAGTGGTGTAGTAATTATCTATATAGGCATGAGTTTCATAAATAATTTACTACTCACGGAATTGTTTAATCTAATTATCTTTAGTTCCTGGCCAATTTAAGTAAATTGGGAACAGCAAGACCAGGGCTTAGAATAAAATCCGAAAGGAAAGTGGATCTTCCTTTTATTCGAGCAGCATGAATTTTTAACTTTAGCGGTGATTGATCCCTAACTCAATCGAAGGATCACTGTACCTTATATATAAGTATGTACCTTACTTAAATAAGTATTATTTATTATGTTTATTATGTATTATTATTATGTATTATTATTATTGTTTATTATGTATTATTTATTATTAGTTAGTATTATATTATATAAGTATGTACCTTACTTATATTGTGCCACTATTTCTCGCTGATAATTCTGGAATATGGCCAATGGACATTAATATGTTTCGCAACATAAAAACTGTGCTCAAAAAGCAAACATTATTATATTTATATTAAACTCTGTTCCATTTTATTTTTAACTAAATTGGCTCTGTTAGGGTGACAGTTGGCCAATGTAAAAAGTCACTACATTTGAAAAAAATAGGTTATATTCAAAAATAAAGAGGTTATATTTTATGACAGTTCGCAATGTTGCCATCAAATTGGTTATCTATTGAGTACAGAATTTATTAGCTATTTTCATTTTACAAAAGCAACTCAGTCAAATTATAATATAAGATATAGGTGATAATTAAAATCATTAAAAAAAACGGCATACTTGAATGATTGTAGCAATGATTTAATTATTTTAATATATGAATTAGGCAACGTTGTTAGAAATCTGACATTTAATAACTTTTTCACTGTCAGACCATTTTTGTTGGTGTTCATGTGTAAAACTTTATAAAATGAAACCACAGCCTTCTTAATTAAAAATAAAAATGAAACATAATATAACTGTTCAAGAGAAAACTAATATTTTGTGAGTAATATTATACTGTTAAAATTTTGCTGAAAGGCTGGAGCAAACCACAAAGTCTTCGCATCTACACACTGAGATCAGAAAATTTGAAAGAAATCTCATAAAACAAAAAATTAATAAAATTTTAAGTAAGTATTTATCATTTTCTTGATTGTCAATGACAATTTTGTATTCCACGTTTTTGTGTATTTTTTAATCTCTATATAACTATCTATCTATCCATTAATCTAATGTATTCTCTATATAAAAATTAAACCCCGTTGTAGAAAAAAATATTCCAGAAAAAAAGTCAAAATGGCATTTTTGACAAAAAGACCCATATTCTGCTTATATAATTATTTTATACAAAAAAAAAACTTTAAATATAATTTTTAGGACACCAAAAATGAATTTGTTATGCCACAAATGAAATGAAAATGAAAATATTGAAAGATGCATAAGAAAGAACGATGTGCCAATAAATTACCCTCATTTGCATTATGGTGGATGCGCCGGGCACAAATTTTCAGGAAATTCTGTTTTTCATGCAAATGTACATTTATTGGTATTTTTATGTTATAGGCAGACAATTTACCAATTTTCATATACAGGCATATTATCCAGTGAGTTAAGGCTCCGACTATCAGCATGTTCAGCAATATTTTAAATATATTATTTGTTTCATTTTATTTGTCCTTCTGAACCATTTCATTTGTGGATATTTTTTATGCTTGTACTTTATTATATTATACGTACCTTATTCTGTGACTTATGTGATACTATCTGTGTGATGGCATCAATAAATATATTATTAATATATCATCGGCTTGGTGTTATAAGTATGCATGTAACATTTTTTCAATTTTTAGATGTATAGCTTTACATAGCTATATGTTTTCAAAGCAGGACTTTTCAACTTGTTGGAAGATTAAAATCAGATTATTAAGAATCTGTGATAAAAAAAAAATAATTACAGTGCACAATACATCGTTTTTTATAATAACAAACATATTTAAAGTCGTTATACCCAAATTTACAAATCTTGTAACATTAAGCCGGTGATATATTATTATTATTATTAATGTTTATTACGCAATATGATTTTTCCGGAGATATCAGGTTTAAAAAACAAAAGTGGCTTCAATGTGCAGCAAATTTTATACATATACCATTTGCTTGGAAAAAAAAAAAAAGTTGTAACTCCTTTTTAACCGAACCTATATATTAAATTTAGAATTTAATTATGCATATGATACAAATAATAATTGTTTTTGTTTAATTTATTATTAATATAAATTACTTAATAATCTTATAAATTTATTAATTTATAAGGTTATAATAAGTTAGACATAATATTACATATTAAGTATAGATAGATTTAAAGACAGACCTTAAATTTTGCAGATTATTTCTGATTGTTAGATTATTTTTGCAGATTTTCACAACAATTTCTCAATTTTGCCAAATTTCAAAACAAAGGAAAAACATGTACACGATGTCATACACTATTTTTTGTGTAATTTACAATTTAAGGTAAAATGTGGAGCAATTTTTATTTTACCTATTTTATAATTACAATATTTTAGCATTCTATTCTATTCTACAATTTAAACAACTGCAAATTTAAAGTGAATATGAATTTAAAGACAGATCCTCAATACCCATAAATTTTCCAGATTATTTCTGATTGTTAGATTATTTTTGCAGATTTTCACAACAATTTCTCAATTTTGCCAAATTTCAAAACAAAGGAAAAACATGTACACGATGTCATACACTATTTTTTGTGTAATTTACAATTTAAGGTAAAATGTGGAGATACATTGGATAATTTTCATATTACCTATTTTATAATTACAACATTTTAGCATTCTATTCTATTCTACAATTTAAACAACTGCAAATTTAAAGTGTACATGGATTTAAAGATAGACCCTTACCCAGTAATACCTACTAATAGGTATTATGTATACCTATAGATGTGTCAGATTTTTTTTTTAATTTTTAAAACGTAAAATTTTGTTATTTTTAACTTTAAAAACGTAAAAAAATGTTTTTTAAAACTTTAAATACGTAAAAATCTGTTATTTTGTGTCTGAAGAACAAAAAAGCAATATAAAATTCGGCTTCAGCTCATTTGATGATTGCAAAATTTGCCAGTAACTATTTATCTAAGCATTTGTGGACACATGCCTATTGGAATTATTTTCACACTTTTGTTTTACAGTTTCTTTACATGTCTTGTTTTTTCTGTTGCCAGAATTTTTCATTTAAATATTGACAGAAACAACTGAAATCTTCACAGAAATAAGTGAAATTTATGCAGTGATATTTGAAACTTTGTTAGTACACATTGAAATATTTATAAAGTTTTATAGTACAGGACTAATTAACTTGGATATGACCCAACAAATTATTATTGAGTCTGTAACGATAACTGATAATTGTATTTTTATTTTTATTTTAAGTTTAAGGTTTTATCCATAAAATACCAGTTATGTATTTAAGTTTGTTATATTATTATATTGTTTTATTTATATTTATAAATATAATAACATAACAACCTGAAATTATTTTTATTATTTTATTAATTTATTAAGTTTTGAAAATAATAATAGAAATTTCGACAGTAATCATTAAAAGTTTGACAGAATAATTGCAATTTTGTCATAAATAATACAAATATTGATAATTATCACTGAAATATTTACAGAAATAATTTGGCAATCATACAACTATCAATATTATTAAATAGAAACTTCCTTAAAGTTAATTGGAAAAAATTAATATCCTACCAAATCCATATTTTAAATATTTTTGTGTGGAAATGTAATCGAAATTAATGAATTGTTAATACCTTAACATAATATAACCTTCTCGAGTTGTATGTAAATGATTATATAAATTAATATTGTTATTATTAAGTCTTGTAATATAATTGTTAATTTAGGACTGATATCTACTTTTCTAACAAAACGTTTATGACAAAAGCAGCATTATAAAATGAATATTGCTGCTATAGGGTTTATTCGGTATGACAAATATTAATATCTTGTATTAAGTTAAATGCTTAGTTTAAAAATAGTATTTAAAATAAGTGCTTGCCATTTATAAGGTACACTTTGACAGTATCCATTAAACTGCGCCTACAAAACGACCATTTGAGGGAAATTAAATTCCAGGCTATTAAATACCTACTATAAATGATTGTTATTTAATTATGGTCGTGTAAGCACTAAACCATTACACGTTATTTGAGTGTGATTATTAATATGAAAGGTATACGTGAGCTATTATGGTGTGTATGAATCTATTAATTTTACGCTCTTATTTCAGTGCAATTAATAATAATAATTGCATGTACTGAATACAGTGATTATAATAATAATCTACTGTCATGTAGCTGCTCAGTTAATCAAATAACGTGATACTTTTATGTACCAATATTGTATACAATATACAAAGCGTCTCACAACTTCGTGGCATAAATTTAGGACCATGCTAAGAAATGCAAAACTAAATTAAAATGTATTTTTTTTATCGATTTTGATATGTATATTCTATGTAGAACCCCTGATAATGAAATTTTAAGCCGAAACCAGTCGGGATAAATAAATAAACAAATATTAGAAGATACCTAAAAGTACCACATAATAAACAATAATCAAAAATATCTGTTAACATGGATAACATACTAACAAATATATTAGTTATGCTGTATGCTGCATTAATACGAAAATATATTTATAATTTTATGTGCATAAAATATTTCTAATGGACACAAATATCAATATTTCACTAATTAATGCATTTGTATTATATTGTCGTGCAATGGAATCAAATATTATTCGTACGAAATAATATTTATTATTTTACAGTTCTAGACATCACATATTCAGCCACATATAATAATATGTGGCATATTTATGAACATTGATTTTACAGATAAACAGAAATATTTTATCAATAAAGAATAATAAATTTGAATAATTCAACAATATTTTTTATTTTAAATTAATTTTACTCCTACTGTATTATTAGGAACTCTTCATTTGCGACTCAATAATTGCTTAGTCTGGGAAAAATGATCCTATATAGGGCCAATATCAGCTTCACAGACCAGCAAGTTCACACATAAGGGTGATAAATGATGAGAAGGAAGTAACCGGAAAATATTAACTACTTTCGTTCCACAAAGAATAATGGATGGAGCTGAACAAATAAACAATGACTGACGATTACTTGAAACACGCTCCCTTTATGAAATTAGTTTTGCAATAAATAATAATCAATTATATTACTTTCACCTTTTTAATAATAACCTTTTGACGTTAAAATAAAAATAAATATTTTTCATTTCATATTTTATACATACATACATAATCCATCCCTTTTTTACCCATTGGGTGTCGAGGTTCATATTTGATAATATATTAAAAAAAAAAAAAAAAAAAAAAAAAAAAGGCGGAAAGACCCCATATGGGGTCGATAGCCCAATAAAGATCGATTATATATGTATAAAAAAAAATGTTTTTTTATAATATATAATTTTTTTTATCATCGTTATTCCTATTCATACGGAGATAGTCGTCATATTTTTTAGCTTAAATACAATGATTTGTCTAAATCACGATAAAGCAATAATTTCCCTGTCTCTTTGTTGTATTATCTACATCCCAGATAATCTTGATTGTATTTCAGATTATATCTATTCAATTAGTATTCCGAAGCATCCTTCCATTATCGTTTCTTATCCGTATCGAGAATTAGAGTTTGTAGCTAAATAAGCCGTGCAAATTTATGCGAGCCATTACTCTTGGGCAATTAATCATGATTAAGGGTAGAAAAGTAGGTTATCATGAGTATTAATGATTGGCACTACTCTTGTGGAGGGAACTTTATTGGGTAATTATATCCGTTTGTTATACGTCCGATTTTAAGTGAAATTTTACCTGCATTTCGATATTATGAAGAACATACAAAAATAAATATTAATGTTACTTTTACGAAGACATATCTTTTATAACTTTTTATAACTTTGCAAAGCGATGTATGGTGTCATTTATAATAAAAGTAATTAAATATTAAATAATTTCGTTACATATATTACCTCAATATTGCCTGTTGCGTTCGTAAATAAACTAAAATTTCATATTATTGCTTAAAATAAACATAATAACGCTCGGTATTTTGAAACGTTTACTCCATCAAAACATTGCAACTCTGTTTGTATGGTCTGAAATTTATTACCTCCCAGAAAAGCATTTCGATTATAAAATCCATACATTAAGTTCAGCATGATGTAGTAATTTTAGGCTATGGCCCATTCTGAATTGCGACCTTAAGTAAAAAAAAAAGAAGACTAGCACATTAAGTATATGTGTGCATATTAGTATATGTGTCAACGTGATCTTTTTAGATATTTGTTTTTGATATTTATTAGTAGCCTTATTATCAATTAGCAAAAATGTTATAGAAAAGTGTATGATTTCCTGAAAAAAATCAAAATCTAGGCAAATTTAAAAAAAAAATCATGAGAATTAGAAGGAATTGCAAAGAAAATCACTTATAATTCAATGCTAACTGTATAAAATAATTATGGAACATTGATTACATTTTATGAGAAATACTGTACTTGGTAACTGCAAAATTTCCATGGAAAATTGCTTGATTTATTATTTCTGTCAAAATTTTAGTTATCCTGTTCAAGTTTCCATAATTACTGCAAAATTGTCAGTCAGTTTGTCAAAATTTCGCAGTTTCTATCTAAATCACAATTATTTTGTCAACATTTCAATTGTTGCTCTCAAAATTATGATTACGCCTTCAAAATATTTGTTAAAAATCACAATTTTATATTAATTTTCGTAAAATCCATGTTATATAATTTCCACGGAAAATTCCTCGTAAACGAGTAAAAATCTCATGGAAAATTGAACGAATTTCAAGAAAATACAAACAAAATTGCAAAAAATTTGAGAAAAGTGCATACATTTTGAGTAAAGTTATATAAATCTTGAGGAAATTGCTTACATTTTGAAGAAAGTTGCATAAATTTAATGAAACATATTATAAACCTCATTATAAATAGGCACAAATGTTATAGGAAAATGTATAATTTCACGAAAAATGTCAAAATCTAGGCAAAATTAAAAAAAAAACATGGAAATTAGAAGCAATTGCAACGAAAATCACTTATAATTTAATGCTCATTGTATAAAATAAATATGCAACATTGATTACATTTTATGAGAAATACTGTACTTGGTAACTGCAAAAATTCCATGGAAAATTGCATAATTCATTATATCTTACAAAATTTTAGTTGTCCTGTTCAAGTTTCCATAATGACTGCAAAATTGTCAGTCACTTTGTCAAAATTCCGCAGTTTCTATTAAAATCACAATTATTCTGTCAACATTTCAATTGTTGCTCTCAAAATGATGATTACGCCTTCAAAATATTTGTTAAAAATCACAATTTTATATTAATTTTCGTAAAATCCATGTTATATAATTTCCACGGAAAATTCCTTGAAAACGAGTAAATATCTCTTGGAAAATTGCACGAATTTCAAGAAAATACAAACAAAATTGCAAAAATTTTGAGAAAAGTGCATACATTTTGAGTAAAGTTGTATAAATCTTGAGGAAATTGCTTACATTTTGAAGAAAGTTGCATAAATTTAATTAAACAAATTATAAACCTCATTATAAATTGGCACAAATGTTATAGAAAAGTGTATAATTTCATGAAAAATGTCAAAATCTAGGCAAAATTAAAAAAAAAACATGGAAATTAGAAGGAATTGCAAAGAAAATCACTTATAATTCAATGCTAACTGTATAAAATAATTAAGGAACATTGATTACATTTTATGAGAAATACTATACTTGATAACTGCAAAAATTCCATGGAACATTGCATAATACATTATTTCTGGCAAAATTTTAGTTATCCTGTTCAAGTTTCCATAATTACTGCAAAATTGTCAGTCAGTTTGTGAAAATTTCGCAGTTTCTATCTAAATCACAATTATTCTCTCAAGATTTTAATTGTTTCTCTCAAAATGATGATTACGCCTTTAAAATATTTGTTAAAAATCATAATTATATATTAATTTTCGTAAAATCCATGTTATATAATTTCCACGAAAAATTCCTCGACAACGAGTAAAAATCTCATGGAAAATTGAACGAATTTCAAGAAAATACAAACAATTTTTTTTTAAATGAGAAAACTGCATACATTTTGAGTAAAGTTGCATAAATTTTGAGGATAGTTGCATAAATTTAATGAAACATATTATAAACCTCATTATAAATTGGCACAAATGTTATAGAAAAGAGTATAATTTCATGAAAAATGTCAAAATCTAGGCAAAATTTAAAAAAAACATGGAATTTAGAAGCAATTGCAAAGAAAATCACTTATAATTCAATGCTAACTGTATAAAATAATTATGGAATATTTATTACATTTTATGAGAAATACTGTACTTGGTAACTGCAAAAATTCCATGGAATATTGCATCATTCATTTTTTCTGGCAAAATTTTAATTGTCCTGTTCAAGTTTCCATAATTACTGCAAAGTTGTCAGTCAGTTTGTGAAACTTTCGCAGTTTGTATCAAAATCACAATTATTCTGTAAACATTTCAATTGTTTCTCTCAAAATGATGATTACGCCATCAAAATATTTGTTAAAAATCACAATTTTACATTAATTTTCGTAAAATCCATGTTATATAATTTCCACGGAAAATTCCTCGAAAGCGAGTAAAAATCTCATGGAAAATCGAACGAATTTTAAGAAAATACAAACAAAATTTCAAACAAATGAGAAAATGCATACATTTTGAGTAAAATTCCATAAAATTTGAGGAAAATTGCATACATTTTGAAGAAAGTAGCGTAAATTTAATTAAACAAATTATAAACCTCATTATAAATTGGCACAAATGTTATAGAAAAGTGTATAATTTCACGAAAAATGTCAAAATCTAGGCAAAATTAAAAAAAAAAACATGGAAATTAGAAGGAATTGCAAAGAAAATCACTTATAATTCAATGCTAACTGTATAAAATAATTAAGGAACATTGATTACATTTTATGAGAAATACTATACTTGATAACTGCAAAAATTCCATGGAACATTGCATAATACATTATTTCTGGCAAAATTTTAGTTATCCTGTTCAAGTTTCCATAATTACTGCAAAATTGTCAGTCAGTTTGTGAAAATTTCGCAGTTTCTATCTAAATCACAATTATTCTCTCAAGATTTCAATTGTTTCTCTCAAAATGATGATTACGCCTTTAAAATATTTGTTAAAAATCATAATTATATATTAATTTTCGTAAAATCCATATAATTTCCACGGAAAATTCATCGAAAACCAGTAAAAATCTCATGGAAAATTGAACGAATTTCAAGAAAATACAAGCAAAATTTCAAAAAAATTAGAAACGTGCATACATTTTGAGTAAAATTGCATAAATTTTGAGGAAAGTTGCATACATTTTGAGGAAAGTTACATAAATTTAATAAAACATATTATAAACCTCACTATAAATTGGCACAAATGTTGTAGAAAAGTGTATAATTTCATGAAAATTGTCAAAGTATAGGCAAATTTAAAAAGAAACATGGAAATTAGAAGCAGTTGCAAAGAAAATCACTTATAATTCAATGCTAACTGTATAAAATAATTAAGGAACATTGATTACATTTTATGAGAAATACTGTACTTGGTAACTGCAAAAATTCCATTGAAAATTGCATAATTCATTATTTCTGTCAAAATTTTAGTTATCCTGTTCAAGTTTCCATAATTACTGCAAAATTGTCAGTCAGTTTGTGAAAATTTCGCAGTTTCTATCAAAATCACAGTTATTCTGTAAACATTTCAATTGTTTCTCTCAAAATTATGATTGTGCCATCAAAATATTTGTTAAAAATCACAATTTTATATTAATTTTCGTAAAATCCATGTTATATAATTTCCACGGAAAATTCATCGAAAACGAGTAAAAATTTCATGGAATGGCTAAAATACAGTATTTGAATTTTTCTTCTCAATAGAGGAGAATATGGTGAATTAAAATTCTAAGTAATGGCGTAAACTTTACAGGGAATGTCAATCATTTGTGGCAGTTTTTGATATAGCGGTATCTTGTAAATTGTAATGTACCTAAAAGGGTCGCACACGAATGGCCCTGTCAACAAGAGGATCCCTTTCTAGGGCGTATGTGCGCATATTAAATATTCATGATGCAAAATAGCCCGACGACAATGAGAAATCCCCTTAGAAATTTGCTATGAAACGTTCTTATTGCATTACACGTCTACTTATTTTTAAAATATTTACATCAAAATGAATATTTTATTCAGATAAATGTTTGAGAGAATGCACTTATTTTAATGTATCTTATTTGTAATGTATTTAATGTATGTATAATGTATTATATTAATGTATCCTTAATATGCATTTCCTGCCATATTTTGTTGGTAATTTCGAGCATAACCTAAATGTATGCCAGAATTGAATCGAAACGAAATCGTGAAAATGATCACCATCACAAAGTATGACCATTAAAAATGTGCAAGAAAACACTGTATAATGGTGAAATAAAACATATTTTCTTAAAATTTATTAAGCAATAAAATTAATGCCTCTAAAAATTCGTTCTGCAAACTGAAATTGCTTCCATACCACCTTAAATTACAGTCCGTGACTTAATTGCCATCCATTAAATTAGATCACTTAGCGTAATTATTTCCAACACAGGAATATAATATGGAATTTCATACAGACGAAATTTCACGTCGCTGAAATTGAGCTTTGTCTCCATACGACAGCCTTTGGCCCGTTTTAATTTCGGCTATAAGCTCGAAATTAATGTTCCATTTTTTTGACGATTCACTGGACGTCCTATGAATACAGGCATAATAGCAGCTCGGGAAAAGCACGTACAAAAAAAAATGTCACAATGGAAAATTGCGTGGAAATGGTGAAATGTCCATTCGCTTTTAGTGACAGATATAAGCTGGGGATAATTTTTGAAGACTTAAATGCGAACAGAATTCTTTTGTTACTGACAGCCTTTGCCTTTGCAAAAAAAGGGAGTATGGCGTTATGAAGAAAACAGTATTGTATTTCATACTGCTAAACTTTAGTGAACAGAAAGTGGTGCTTTAATAAGAAATATTTTTATATAAAAGAAAGAATGTTATATCTTATATAAGTACGTGTTAAAATGATTAATAATCCAGATTTATTAACATTATTAATATTCTGAATGAAGATCTTACATACATGTTATATAAGTACGTGTTAAAATGATTAATAATCTAGATTTATTAAAAATATGAATATTCTGAAATATTTTCGTGTACCACTTCCCTAAAATATATATCGTACTTTTTTTTAAAATATTTAAAACTGAAATATCTTAAATAATGCAAAATCCTACGAGCGTAGGGAATGCTTTCACTGGAATATTCCCTGGAATATTCGAGTTTGTTCAGAGACTAGAGGCTATGAGTGGGGAAAATATTTACAGAGCTATGGCACTACAAAAGCATAATCGAACCCTAGCATAAAAAGTGCATAATTTAGAAGAACTTATAGCCTGGTCGCATACTAAGAGTTAACATTAACATTGCATAAACATAGTTCTCTAAAATAAAAATATTTGATTGAATAATTGTATGTATAAAATAATGATAATGAATAAAAATTAATTGAATATTTGATTTATAGTGTGATCACTTGTTTGTACATGCTATTCTCAAACTGTGATTGTACTTACTTAGTGATATTTCAAAAACTAACGAATTAAAACTGATACAACTTATTATTGATTTCTAGAGATATGTAGACATCTGACATATTTAATTGGATTCATATCCAATGCGCGAATTATGAAATATCTAATTTTTGATGTGATCATGTGATATTTTCATATATCATTATTATATTATTCGGGATATTTCAAATATTGGCGCATAAATTTTAATAAAATGTATGCTGTTTATTAGATATGTAGATATGCATATAATAAGTTTAATTGGATTAACATTCAATGAGCGATTTATGAAAAATTTCATTTATAGTGGAATTATGTGATATTTTGATATATTGTTATTACATTATTAGAGATATTTCAAAAATTAGCGCATTAATATTAATAAAATTTAGTAACGATATTTAGAGATATATATATATATATGTATATCACACGTTTAATTAGATTAACATTCAATGTGTAATTTATGAAATATTTCATTTTTAGTGTGATTATATGATATTTTCATATATTGTTATTACATTATTAAAGATATTTCAAGAATTAGCGCATATATGTTAATCAAATTTGGTGATGATATTTAGAGATACATATGCATATAACATATTTAATTGGATAAACATTCAATGTCCCATTTATGAAATATTTATTTTTTAGTATGATTATGTGATATTTTCAATTATTGTTATTATATTATTAGAGATATTTTAAAAATTAGCTCCTACATATTAATTAAATTTAGTGATAATATTTAGAGATACATATGCATATAATAGATTTAATTGGTTACACATTCAATGTGCGATTTATGAAATATTTAAGTTTTAGTGTGATTATGTGATATTTTTAAGTGTTGCTATTACATTATTAGAGATAATTCAAATATTAGCGCATACATGTTAATCATATTTAGTGATGATATTAAGAGATACATATGCATATAACGTATTTAATTGAATAAGCCTTCAATGTGCAATTTATGAAATATTTAATATTTAGTGTGATTATATGATATTTTCATATATTGTTATTACATTATTAGAGATATTTCAAAAATCAGCGCATACATATTAATTAAATTTAGTGATAATATTTAGAGATACATATGCATATAACAGATTTAATTGGTTACACATTCAATGTGCGATTTATGAAATATTTAAGTTTTAGTGTGATGATTATGTGCAATTTTTATGTGTTGCTATTACATTATTAGAGATATTTCAAATATTAGCGCATACATGTTAATCATATTTAGTGATGATATTTAGAGATACATATGCATATAACATATTTAATTGGATAAACATTCAATGTCCCATTTATGAAATATTTAATTTTTAGTATGATTATGTGATATTTTAATTTATTGTTATTATATTATTAGAGATATTTTAAAAATTAGCGCATACATATTAATTAAATTTAGTGGTAATATTTAGAGATACATATGCATATAATAGATTTAATTGGTTACACATTCAATGTGCGATTTATGAAATATTTAAGTTTTAGTGTGATTATATGATATTTGTATGTGTTGCTATTACATTATTAGAGATACATATGCATATAACATATTTAATTGGATAAGCCTTCAATGTGCAATTTATGAAATATTTGATATTTAGTGTGATTATGTGATATTTTCATATATTGTTATTACATCATGAGAGATATTTCAAAAATTAGCGCATAAGTTTTAATCAAATTTAGTAATGATATTTAGAGATACATTTTTATATAATTTGTTTTATTGGATTAATATCCAATATGCGATTTATGAAATATTTCATTTTTAGTGTGATTATATGATATTTTCATATATTGTTATTACATTATTAAAGATATTTCAAGAATTAGCGCATATATATTGATCAAATTTAGTGATGATATTTAGAGATACATATGCATATAACATATTTAATTGGATAAGCCTTCAATGTGCGATTTATGAAATATTTAATATTTAGTGGAATTATGTGATATTTTCATATATTGTTATTACATTATTAGAGATATTTCAAAAATTAGCGCATTTATAATAATAAAATTTAGTGATGATATTTAGAGATATATATGCATATCACACATTTAATTAGATTAACATTCAATGTGTAATTTATGAAATATTTCATATTTAGTGTGATTATATGATATTTTCATATATTGTTATTACATTATTAAAGATATTTCAAGAATTAGCGCATATAAGTTAAACAAATTTGGTGATGATATTTAGAGATACATATGCATATAACATATTTAATTGGATAAACATTCAACGTCCCATTTATGAAATATTTAATTTTTAGTGTGATTATGTGATATTTTCATTTATTGTTATTATATTATTAGAGATATTTTAAAAATCAGCGCATAGATATTAATTAAATTTAGTGGTAATATTTAGAGATACATATGCATATAACAGATTTAATTGGTTACACATTCAATGTGCGATTTATGAAATATTTAGACTTTAGTGTGATTATGTGATATTTGTATGTGTTGCTATTACATTATTAGAGATAATTCAAATATTAGCGCATACATGTTAATCATATTTAGTGATGATATTAAGAGATATATATGCATATAACATATTTAATTGGATAAGCCTTCAATGTGCAATTTATGAAATATTTAATATTTAGTGTGATTATGTGATATTTTCATATATTGTTACTACATTATTAGAGATATTTAAAAAATTAGCGCATAAGTTTTAATCAAATTTAGTAATGATATTTAGAGATACATTTTTATATAATTTGTTTTATTGGATTAATATCCAATATGCGATTTATGAAATATTTCATTTTTAGTGTGATTATATGATATTTTCATATATTGTTATTACATTATTAAAGATATTTCAAGAATTAGCGCATATATATTGATCAAATTTGGTGATGATATTTAGAGATACATATTTATATAACATATTTAATTGGATAAGCCTTCAATGTGCGATTCATGAAATATTTAATATTTAGTGGAATTATGTGATATTTTCATATATTGTTATTACATTATTAGAGATATTTTAAAAATTAGCGCATTTATATTAACAAAATTTAGTGATGATATTTAGAGATATATATGCATATCATACGTTTAATTAGATTAACATTCAATGTGTAATTTATGAAATATTTCATATTTAGTGTGATTATATGATATTTTCATATATTGTTATTACATTATTAAAGATATTTCAAGAATTATCCCATATATATTAATCAAATTTGGTGATGATATTTAGGGATACATATGCATATAACATATTTAATTGGATAAACATTCAATGTCCCGTTTATGAAATATTTAATTTTTATTGTGATTATGTGATATTTTCATTTATTGTTATTATATTATTGGAGATATTTTAAAAATTAGCGCATACATATTAATTAAATTTAGTGGTAATATTTAGAGATACATGTGTATATAACAGATTTAATTGGTTACACATTCAATGAGCGATTTATGAAATATTTAAGTTTTAATGTGATTATGTGATATTTTTATGTGTTGCTATTACATTATTCGAGATATTTCAAATATTAGCGCATACATATTAATAATATTTAGTGATGATATTTGGAGATACATATGCATATAACATATTTAATTGGATAAGCCTTCTATGTGCGATTTATGAAATATTTAATATTTAGTGTGATTATGTATATTTTCATATATTGTTATTACATTATTAGAGATATTTTAAAAATTAGCGTAAAAATTTTAAACAAATTTAGTTATGATATTCAGAGATAGACTTTCATACAATATGTGTAATTGGATTGATATCCAATATGCGATTTATGAAATATTTAATTTTTAGTATGATTATGTGATATTTTTATACATTGTTATTACATTATTAGAGATATTTAAAAAATTAGCGCATTAATATTAATAAAATTTAGTGATGATATTTGGTGGTAAATATGCATATCACACGATAAATTGGATAAACATTCAATGTGCGATTTATTAAATATTTCAATTTTAGTGTGATTATGTGATATTTTCATATGTTGAAATTACATTATTAGAGATTATTGAATAATTGGCGCATAAATTTTAATTAAATTTAATTATGATAGTTAGAGATACATATGACTCGAATATGTTTAATTGGATTAATATCCAATGTGTCATTTATGATATATTTAATTTTAAGTGTGATGACTTTCTTGTGATATAACATTAGATTGATTCTAGAAACATTGCTGATATATTTGCCATATCTCAAAAACTATTGTATTAATATTAATACAATATATTATTGATTTTTGGTAATATATAGGCATCAAGTATATAATGCTTTTTATTTATAGGTACTATTTTTTTGTCAATAACTACGTTTCAATAACTACGATTTCATTTCGCAATTTTTCATTAAACCGTTTTTGTAAGCAATTTTATTATTTTATGGTTCACAATTTGATTGATAACGTTTATTTACTAAATGCGTTTTATGATGTTATTATTATTATTGATGTTAGTATGTGTTTTATGATATTATGATAACCATTTGATATAATACACTTGGAACTTAAATTGCATTTTCTCAAGAACGTGCCTGTCTTTTATCGCACTCGAAGGAGAAACACGCAAACACGGCAAATAAATTGTTTCAGCCCTTCATAATGCCACGAATGCACCCATCCGTACCTAAACAAAGGCACATTCATCCCGAATACTACGCCTCTTCTTGCGAAGTTGATGAAACTTTTCTCATACCTTATTATTTCAACTTGCGCTTGCCTGAAAGTTTAATCTCGCTTACCGCATTTTACACGCATTTTCTACGGGAAATTCACTCATTTCCCATGTGAATTTTAACATAGATTCTTTAAGGAACAACGAAATTTTTACATAGGTTTTTTAAGGAACGTAATATGGCAAAGGAAGCCTCAAAGTATCAAATAAAATAGTTTCTCCCAATAAAAATTTCTATGAAATATATTTGTGAAGAATATGATTTGTGCGGAAAGCCGTTAAAACTTTCAAGTAAAAATTAGCAGGTTCAATTATTTGTTGTAATTTATGAATTTTTTTGTATTTATAATTTAAAAAAATTAATGAAAATTTTGCAAGTTTATTATACAAGAATATAAAATACAATATTAGTGAGGATTATTAATACTAATAATTAATATATAACAGTGAGGATTGAAAAAAACTATTTAGTATGTTCATTCGGGCTGAAGTCAATCTAATAATAAAAAATTCTAATGAAAATTTTGTAAACTCAATATATAAGAAGATAACATACAATATTAGTGAGGATTATTATTATTAATGATTAATATGCAACAGTGAGGATGTTCATTCAGGACCAAAGTCATTCTATTAATAAAAAAAAATGAAGTTTTTGTAAATTTATTATACAAGAATATAAAATACAATATTAGTGAGGATTATTAATATTAATGACTAATATACAACAGTGAGGGTTGGAAAAAACTATGTAGTATGTATATTGGGGCCGATAGTTGTAACGGTACAATACCGGGGTATCATTATAAATTGTAAATAATTTATAAACGTAGAGTGGCTCGTAATCTAAGTGGCTGTACTTCACATGTGTTTGATTCATGAAATCGTTATAGTGACAAGATCGATGGTTCGTTGTTCAAGTATTGTGTCTGTTACGGGGAAAATATCAAATTATACGCATACACAAATATCATCATACAGTAATTTATTCATTCAGTAATTCCTATGGTTTTACATTTTAATTTAGCAAGTAAGGTTTGGTTCGTTTGGTTATGGTATATAATACGCTTTACATTTATGTGATGACTAAGGGTTTATTTAATAAGTAATAACACACAAATAATGAAGAATGACGATTTATTCTGAATTTAAGTTTTGAAATGAATTTAACGATTTTTACGTGGTTTCTGATTATATTTCGTGGTATTCTGACGTGAATTAACGTTATAATTCAAATTCTTCTGGTTACTAGTACATGCGATCTGTCCCAATTACGGTGTTTTAGTTATGTCATTCATTCCACATGTGTTCGTTCATCCATATTTTTATCTTTTATTTACTTGATTTGATTTATCCTCAGATAAAGTTTAGAAGTGTATTTCCCAGCAAATAACATGCCAATATTAAGGATGACGATTTACCCTTAATTAAAGTTTTGCAATGCATTTACCAAGCAATAACACCCAAATAATTATATCGTAAATTTCGATCGGTGATTTGTGCACGATGGTCAGTTGTGTCTGGCTAAAGTACATATATCTGATCTCATAGCGAGTCTCATACCCTAACCCTATTACGTCTGACGTGTATGAAACATAAGCCCTTCGTTTGTTTTTGACTCTTTTTATTTTTTTTAAATTTTTTTATGTCTTTTCGTTTGTTTTCAATATTTTCATTTATTTTTAGTTTGTTTTTACTCCGTTTTTGTGACAATTGAATTCACCTAGCGGATGTGATTCTGCATGATTTTGACTTTGATTCATTCACGGATTTATATCCCTTCTTTACGCATGCTCATGCATGAATTTCCTTGATTCGCATTCATTCTTAATTGCCGTTATGTTTCGTATTTATTATTAACTTTATTTCTCAAGCGATCATGACTTATGACTTAGATTCATTCAATGATTTATCTATAATATCCACATGCTCGTGCTTCAGGAATATACTGACTCGCATTCATTCATTTCTCACTCGCTCACGAATTCAAATATGCAAATACTGACCACATGCATTATCGATGCTGAGGGCTGTTTTATTTCACCGGTATGCAATTACAACTTATTAGTTTGATCACTCACTCGGCTGATTGATTAGTGATATTAACTACGCAACGTTAATTACAAGGATTAAGTGATTTGGTATGACATGATGATATTTGCTAATTTTTGTAATAATTATTGACCTTCCCGGATACCGGTTTTTAGTTCCCGTTGCGATCGCTACCTGGGAAGTCCCTTGAGTTTATATCTGTTTAAATACCTTCCTGAACTAAGCTCTTTCTCGAATCCCTTGCTAATAAAATATAAATAATAATTAAAACGCATGATAATCGAGTATGTTGTTTCGGAGGAAGGATTTCATAAAATTTAGGTAACGGTAATTGGTGGTGGTTTATGTGGAGTAGCAATACTTATCATACGTGACAATATTACGAAGAGAACCATACACGTTGTGGGGTGTGATTGGTTAATATGTTCGACCCGAACACATCAAGGGGTGAGAGCGATTTTTGTAGTCTGCTTCTAGCGCGCCCTTCTGTTTCAAAGTGCGTCGCGAAACCCACATATCGCTCTAATTACGAAGAGAAACATACACGTTATCGTGTGAGATTGATGAATGTGTTCGGTCCGCACATACCAACGGGTAAGAGCAATTTTGTAGTATGCTTCTAGCGCGCCCTTCTGTTTCAAAGTGCGTCGCGAAACCCACAAATCGCTCTCATTACGAAGAGGATCACACATCTTTGCGCCAGTTTGGGCGTTTTGTTCTTTCGAAATTTTGTCACAGGATAATTTCCGGCGGATTGCCGAATTAATTTACTTGACACGCGTAATGACTTGTCTGCTAAATATTTCGCAGTGCCCTTCGAAATTGACAGTTTGATTCGCGTTACTCGATCATCAATTGCGTCAGTACTCACTCATTAACCCTTCCTATCTCTCGCCGACTGGATAGCCGTACTGATGTCGTGGTGGCCCTTGCGCTTGGTGTTGTTTTAATTATTTCGCGGTCTCCCCGAAAATATCTAACTGGTTTAATACTGCCCTAATTGAATTATCAATTTCCCTGACTGTTTATACTAATTGCGCCCACGTTTACACTCTCACGATTTGTCTCGTGCCCTCGGCCGTCGAGCACTAAGTGAACTCCCCCCTGCTTTCGCAGATTCTTATATGTTTACCTTCCCATTTTCCCCGAGCCCCGGGCCCAAACACTGCCGTCCCCGATCTTCTACGGTGGTCCACTCGTCCTGGCCAAGTGCCTTTTTCGATGCCTGCGCAATAATTTCTTCCACATGTTTACGCCACTCGATCTTTTGCTGGCGGATTTGTGTTTGCTACCAATACAAATCATGTCCCTTCGTGGCGTGAGTTATCCAGGCCAAATGGGCCCTGTTCTAAGAATTTGCGTGCATGTAGCCGGCGCTGTTTTTATGGTACTTAAGTTGATGATTCTATGGGCCGTAATATTATACTTTCGGTTTTGAACTCCCCGGAATCGCTCACTGTCGGATAGTGGCACATACCCTGTCTGGTCTCGAGTAATTTATATTTCCATGAACTGTTGATATTTCCGCCCGACCAGTAAACTCTTGTTACCCTTAAGTTAATGGCTTTTATTGTCCCCATTGTTGATAGAATTCTCCCGGACTGGTTCAGGGGGCTGCGGTCCCCCACGAGTCTACGTATTTTTACGCCGGAATGCCATACTTATTTAATTATTAATACGAACGATTTTTCAGCAAATAACACCTGTCTCACCTACTCGTTGTTTAGCTAAATAAAACATGGTATGTCGTGGGTCATTTCATAGTCAATCAAATATTATTATTGTAACTACCTATATTTTGATGGAAACACATCAAATCTATATTTCATTGTTATATTTCATGCACTGCATGCAACAGATTAATAAAGCGTATCAAAGTGTAGCGATTAATTTTGCGAGTTTCCCCAATGATTTATTTGCCATGAAACTGTGTTCAAATGCCATTTATATTGACAGGGCTGAAGTTTTGCCGTCACGCTTCAGTTTTTTATTGAAATTACGCGAGACTTTATTTGTGCTGCAAAACCACGTAGATTCCAATTCAAATAAAATCGTTTTAAAACGCAGTCAAACAATTTTGCCAATAAAAATGTGTTTTCTCATGATAATGAAACTCACTCATGAATCGGTTCGCATTTGGTGAATGTTTAATCTTTTCAAGTTTTAAAAATTCAATCAAAATTTTCATATACATATTTCTCATTAGTTTCAAACAAAATTCGAATAAATCATTAAAATTGAATATAAGTATACCAAACATAATCTAATCGATATATTACAAATAATCATGAACAATTTATAACAGGGTGAAATTTTATTGGTACACAAACTTCTTATACAATACGTATAACTTTGCCTCTTGTACTTTGCTCCACCGGATATTGGAAATCAATAAGTTTTAGGGCTGTCGTAAAAAGTTGTGTTTGCTCTCAAAACTTATACATCATAAAATTCTGCACTTAGTGGTAAAAGCGTGTGTTTGTGGCTGACAAGTAGAACTGGGCTCCAATGAAGGCATATATTTTCTAAATCAATTTCAAAAGTAGTAGACAATTCTACTAGGATTATAAAGAGGATATAAATTACCAAGAAGTTTTCTAGGATTTTCAGAATATTTTCTTATGTAATGAATATGAATATGTCATATGTTTTTTTACTATAGCAACTATCTTGCTATAGATATCTATCAATGTATTCGAGACATTTGAAAAATCTGATTGCTCGATTCTCGAATTTCATATAACTTGAATTCTGTTTATGTAAAATATAAATTTCATATAATGTTTGTTAATATTTTATCCATTTTACCAGATATTTTTGATTATTATTTGTTATTTGAATTCTGTTTATGTAAAATATAAATTTCATATAAATGTTTGTTAATATTTTATCCATTTTACCAGATATTTTTGATTATTATTTGTTATTTGTTAAAGTACTTTTTAGTATCTAAGTAAATGGCAAATAGTAGATCTAGTAAATAGAATAATAATATATGTTAATATGAAAACTGTATTTACTATTTGTGTCTGTGTTTTGCATATATATGACATTATTATTTGTTATTTGATAAAGTACTTTCTGGTATCTAGCTAAATGGTAAATAGTAGATCTAGTAAATATAATAAAAATATGAAAACTGTTATAGTAATAAAAAAAATTTTAGAGTAATAATTTACT
Source organism: Othius punctulatus (assembly GCA_951805005.1). Lineage (NCBI taxonomy): Eukaryota > Metazoa > Arthropoda > Insecta > Coleoptera > Staphylinidae > Othius > Othius punctulatus. The sequence goes on along the minus strand of OX638141.1, from coordinate 204,211 downwards.
ATTTGTGTCTGCTTTTGCACTTTTCTGTTTGTTGTTTTGTTGAAATTTTATATATTATGTAGCTTTTCTGCTAATAAATATTCCTTATCATTATTATCTTCTAAAAAAATACCAGAAAGTACTTTAACAAAAAACAAATAATAATGTCTTATTATCTTCTGAGAAAATACCAGAAAGTACTTTAACAAAAAACAATAATGTCTTATAAATATTACGTGATTTGTAAAATATGCTTCCAAGATACATTTTAAGTAAATCTTGTGCATCGATGTGAATTATTGGGTTTGGGTCCTGCATGGCCTCAAGGTTTGAGATAATTAACGTGAGGTCATCATCAGAATGTCCTCAATGTTTGACCCAGTTCAGCTCCCAAATTGTTTAGATTTCTAACAAATTACACACGTGTCGCGAATGTTGAATAAAATCAATACATTGCATTGAAAGATAATCCAGTTTCATGAAGCTTCGCACGAAATTCATAAAATAAGGGAGCTGAAAATTGTTTATTCATAATATCATCGAGCAAAGGATGAAGGTTAAAGGATAATACCGACAATAATAATAGAATAATAATTTTCATACATTAATTAATTGAATAATAGAATAATAACCCCTTCATGTAGTCTTGCACCTTTGGGGACTTGTATTGAGAAACAGTATTAGTTTAATGGATTAATTATTAAATTAATTAATTAAAACAAACCCTTAAGCTAAATATTAGATGAAAATTTAAATAATAAATAATAAGTACTGATAAAGATCTTCCTTCCTCATAACTACTTAAATAGTTTTCAACTTTAAAGTAACAACTATTGTGAACTCCAAGCGTGGACACACTATATATTAATTAAATCTGAGTCTCTAAAATCGCTTGAGGGTAGCTTTCGATTAAATTGAATGCGCCTTTAAACCGTTTAATTCTGGGATTTATTGCGTTTCTACGTATTCCTCAATTTAATTGCGTTAAACGTCCGAATTCGGGAAATTACAAAAGTCTGTTTGATGCAGTTCAAACGAAAATCATTTGCGTTGTTATTTTAATAGCTTGCGCGCGATTTGATACGTTATTTTGACCTGAAACTAATTTTCCTGAAAATGTAACTAAGTTTCGGTGTTATATAAGGGAAATAATCAAACATATAACTTTCTGCATTGATAAGTATGGAGTAGCAAGTACTGAAATTTCCTGAAAATTTATTATTTGCAAATTCGATATAAGATTAGTGTACAGTACATCTGAAACTAATTCTCCCAAAAATTTGATACAGTTTCAGAATTAAATAAGGAAGAAAATCAAACATATAACTTTCTGCATTGACAACTAAGGAGTAGCAAGTATTGAAATTTCCTGAAAATTTATTATTTGCAAATTTGATATTAGATTAGTGTACAGTACATCTGAAACTAATTCTCCTGAAAATTTGAGAAAGTTTCAGTACTAAATTAGGACGAAAATCAAACATATAACTTTCTGCAATGACAACTATAAAGTAGCAAGTACTGAAATTTCTTGAAAATTTATTATTTGCAAATTTGATAACAGATTAGTGTACACTACACCTGAAACTAATTCTCCTGAAATTTTGAAAAAGTTTCAGTATTAAATAAGGGAGAAAATCAAACATATAACTTTCTGCATTGACAACTATAGAGTAGCAAGTACTGAAATTTCCTGAAAATTTATTATTTGCAAATTTGATATTAGATTAGTGTACAGTATATCTGAAACTAATTCTCCTGAAAATTTGAAAAAGTTTCAGTATTAAATAAGGGAGAAAATCAAACATATAACCTTCTGCATTGACAACTATAGAGTAGTAAGTACTGAAATTTCCTGAAAGTTTATTATTTGCAAATTTGATATTAAATTAGTGTACAGTACATCTGAAACTAATTCTCCTGAAAATTTGACAAAGTTTCAGTATTAAATAAGGGAGGAAATCAAACATATAACTTTCTGCATTGACAACTATAGAGTAGCAAGTACTAAAATTTCCTGAAAATTTATTATTTGCAAATTTGATATTAGATTAGTGTACAGTACATCTGAAACTAATTCTCCTGAAAATTTGAAAAAGTTTCAGTATTAAATAAGGGAGAAAATCAAACATATAACTTTCTGCATTGACAACTATAGAGTAGCAAGTACTGAAACTTCCTGAAAATTTATTATTTGCAAATTTGATATTAGATTAGTGTACAGTACATCTGAAACTAATTCTCCTGAAAATTTGAAAAAGTTTCAGTATTAAATAATGGAGAAAATCAAACATATAACCTTCTGCATTGACAACTATAGAGTAGTAAGTACTGAAATTTCCTGAAAGTTTATTATTTGCAAATTTGATATTAAATTAGTGTACAGTACATCTGAAACTAATTCTCCTGAAAATTTGACAAAGTTTCAGTATTAAATAAGGGAGGAAATCAAACATATAACTTTCTGCATTGACAACTATAGAGTAGCAAGTACTGAAATTTCCTGAAAATTTATTATTTGCAAATTTGATATTAGATTAGTGTACAGTACATCTGAAACTAATTCTCCTGAAAATTTGAAAAAGTTTCAGTATTAAATAAGGGAGAAAATCAAACATATATCTTTCTGCAGTGACAATTATGAAGTAGCAAGTACTGAAATTTCCTGAACATTTATTATATGCAAATTTGATAATAGATTAGTGTACAGTATATCTGAAACTAATTCTCCTGAAAATTTGATAAAGTTTCAGTATTAAATAAGGGAGAAAATCAAACATATAACTTTATGCATAGACAACTATAGAGTAGCAAGTACTGAAATTTCCTGAAAATTTATTATTTGCAAATTTAATATTAGATTAGTGTACAGTACATCTGAAACTAATTTCCCTGAAAATTTGACACAGTTTCAGTATTAAATAAGGGAGAAAATCAAACATATAACTTTCTGCATTGATAACTAAGGAGTAGCAAGTACTGAAATTTCCTGAAAATTTATTATTTGCAAATTTGATATTAGATTAGCGTACAGTACATCTGAAACTAATTCTCCTGAAAATTTGAGAAAATTTCAGTACTAAATAAGGGAGAAAATCAAACATATAACTTTCTGCATTAACAACTCTGGAGTAGCAAGTACTGAAATTTCCTGAAAGTTTATTATTTGCAAATTTGATATTAGATTAGTATACAGTACATCTGAAACTAATTCTCCTGAAAATTTGACAAAGTTTCAGTATTAAATAAGGGAGAAAATCAAACATATATCTTTCTGCAGTGACAATTATGAAGTAGCAAGTACTGAAATTTCCTGAAAATTTATTATATGCAAATTTGATAATAGATTAGTGTACAGTACATCTGAAACTAATTCTCCTGAAAATTTGATAAAGTTTCAGTATTAAATAAGGGAGAAAATCAAACATATAACTTTCTGCATAGACAACTATAAAGTAGCAAGTACTGAAATTTTCTGAAAATTTATTATTTGCAAATTTAATATTAGATTAGTGTACAGTACATCTGAAACTAATTTCCCTGAAAATTTGACACAGTTTCAGTATTAAATAAGGGAGAAAATCAAACATATAACTTTCTGCAATGACATCTATAAAGTAGCAAGTACTGAAATTTCCTGAAAATTTATTATTTGCAAATTTGATAACAGATTAGTGTACACTAAACCTGAAACTAATTCTCCTGAAAATTTGAGAAAATTTCAGTACTAAATAAGGGAGAAAATCAAACATATAACTTTCTGCATTAACAACTATGGAGTAGCAAGTACTGAAATTTCCTGAAAATTTATTATTTGCAAATTTGATAACAGATTAGTGTACACTACACCTGAAACTAATTCTCCTGAAAATTTGAGAAAATTTCAGTACTAAATAAGGGAGAAAATCAAACATATAACTTTCTGCATTAACAACTATGGAGTTGCAAGTACTGAAATTTCCTGAAAATTTATTATTTGCAAATTTGATATTAGATTAGTGTACAGTACATCTGAAACTAATTCTCCTGAAAATTTGAGAAAATTTCAGTACTAAATAAGAGAGAAAATCAAACATATAACTTTCTGCATTGACAACTATGGAGTAGCAAGTACTGAAATTTCCTGAAAGTTTATTATTTGCAAATTTGATATTAGATTAGTGTACAGTACATCTGAAACTAATTCTCCTGAAAATTTGATAAAGTTTCAGTATTAAATAAGGGAGAAAATCAAACATATAACTTTCTGCATTGACAACTATAGAGTAGCAAGTACTGAAATTTCCTGAAAATTTATTATTTGCAAATTTAATATTAGATTAGTGTACAGTACATCTGAAACTAATTTCCCTGAAAATTTGACACAGTTTCAGTATTAAATAAGGGAGAAAATCAAACATATAACTTTCTGCATTGATAACTAAGGAGTAGCAAGTACTGAAATTTCCTGAAAATTTATTATTTGCAAATTTGATATTAGATTAGCGTACAGTACATCTGAAACTAATTCTCCTGAAAATTTGAGAAAATTTCAGTACTAAATAAGGGAGAAAATCAAACATATAACTTTCTGCATTAACAACTCTGGAGTAGCAAGTACTGAAATTTCCTGAAAGTTTATTATTTGCAAATTTGATATTAGATTAGTATACAGTACATCTGAAACTAATTCTCCTGAAAATTTGACAAAGTTTCAGTATTAAATAAGGGAGAAAATCAAACATATATCTTTCTGCAGTGACAATTATGAAGTAGCAAGTACTGAAATTTCCTGAAAATTTATTATATGCAAATTTGATAATAGATTAGTGTACAGTACATCTGAAACTAATTCTCCTGAAAATTTGATAAAGTTTCAGTATTAAATAAGGGAGAAAATCAAACATATAACTTTCTGCATAGACAACTATAAAGTAGCAAGTACTGAAATTTTCTGAAAATTTATTATTTGCAAATTTAATATTAGATTAGTGTACAGTACATCTGAAACTAATTTCCCTGAAAATTTGACACAGTTTCAGTATTAAATAAGGGAGAAAATCAAACATATAACTTTCTGCAATGACATCTATAAAGTAGCAAGTACTGAAATTTCCTGAAAATTTATTATTTGCAAATTTGATAACAGATTAGTGTACACTAAACCTGAAACTAATTCTCCTGAAAATTTGAGAAAATTTCAGTACTAAATAAGGGAGAAAATCAAACATATAACTTTCTGCATTAACAACTATGGAGTAGCAAGTACTGAAATTTCCTGAAAATTTATTATTTGCAAATTTGATAACAGATTAGTGTACACTACACCTGAAACTAATTCTCCTGAAAATTTGAGAAAATTTCAGTACTAAATAAGGGAGAAAATCAAACATATAACTTTCTGCATTAACAACTATGGAGTTGCAAGTACTGAAATTTCCTGAAAATTTATTATTTGCAAATTTGATATTAGATTAGTGTACAGTACATCTGAAACTAATTCTCCTGAAAATTTGAGAAAATTTCAGTACTAAATAAGAGAGAAAATCAAACATATAACTTTCTGCATTGACAACTATGGAGTAGCAAGTACTGAAATTTCCTGAAAGTTTATTATTTGCAAATTTGATATTAGATTAGTGTACAGTACATCTGAAACTAATTCTCCTGAAAATTTGACATAGTTGCAGTATTAAATAAGGGAGAAAATCAAACATATAACTTTCTGCATTGACAACTATAAAGTAGCTAATACTGAAATTTCCTGAAAATTTATTATTTGCAAATTTGATATTAGATTAGTGTACAATACATCTCAAACTAATTTTCCTGAAAATTTGACAAACTTTCGGTATTAAATAAGGGAGAAAATCAAACATATAAGTTTCTGCATTGACTTCTATGTAGTAGCAAGTACTGAAATTTCCTGAAAATTTATTATATGCAAATTTGATATTAGATTAGTGTACAGTACATCTGAAACTAATTCTTCTGAAAATTTGACAAAGTTTCAGTAATAAATAAGGGAGAAAATCAAACATATAACTTTCTGCATTGACAACCATGGAGTAGCAAGTACTGAAATTCTTGAAAATTTATTATTTGCAAATTTTATTTGAGATTCGTGTACAGTACACCTGAAACTAATTATTCTGTACATCTTAGAAAAGATGTACTTTTTAATTTTCAGGAAAAAAAACAGTGTTTACCAGTGTAATCAGATAAGTGATTATCTGATCTGATTATCATCCTACTTCATGCAAATTGCAACTGGACTAACATTTGTGCCTCGCGCAAAATTATTAATTAGAAATTAATCCATTGTACTGTTAATAGATATAACCGATAAATTGAAAATGGACTGACACTTGTGTGCCTAGCCAAATACTAATGAGGTATTGATCTATATATATATATATATATATATATATATATATACATATATATTTATATATATACATATATTATATATATATATATATATATATATATAGATATATATATATATTTATATATATATATATATATATATATATATATATATATATATATATATATATATATATTGTTACGTTTGTGTTTATTGCCCCATTTTGGGGACTACAAATGTTACGTTTTGTATTGCTCTGCCTATTTTATTAGTGTTGAATATTTAAGCATTTACTTGTTTTGTAACTTTTTGTTCTTTCTCTTATCTCAGGTTCAATAGTAGGTTCAATCATAACTAAATAGAGTTTTGTTCAAATACTTTAATGAATTGAAAATAACCAAATATTAAAACGTCTAATATAAACTGAACTAAACAAACAAATCAAAAACAATAGAAAACAAAATTATTAAATAAATAATAAACTATGGCCAACATTAACAAAATAAATCCTATATACACAAGCCAACTTATATGATAATATGACTCTTGCACTTTACGCAAACTTTCTACTTGCAGTTTTCTTCTTGTGGTTCCTTGATTACGTCGTCCTCTTGTCCCTGCTTTCCCTTCTGATCCGTTGTTGATTCCCACAAAAGTAAACAGCTACTTTTGTGTGCGAAGTTGAGCGGCTTGAAGTCCTGATTTTTGAATATCTCCGTCACGGCTCCTATCTTGTTGGAAGTCCTCTCCTGGTTGACTGTCTTCTTCCAGTCCTATGTCCAATCGTTGAAACCCCGTTAATATTTTGTAATGTATTCGTATTAGTATCGCAACATCTCCACCCGCGATCCACACGCGTCTCTCCCACTCGTCAATCTCTTTGTTGATTATTTTCGACTTTCCATTATTCAATTCCCCAAGCGTCTATGCACGAAGTCACCTGTCTCCCGTGGTAACCAATCAACAACCTTCATCCGCGGATTGCTTTGTATATTTGTGCATACTTGTTCATATTCACATTTACAATATTTACAATAATTTTTGTTAGCTTGTGCCCTAAATATTATAATTCTATCTAAAACCTATATAATAATAACAATAAATCTATTCTAATTAATCTAAATAAATAATACAAATACCATCACAATATATATATATATTTAATCATATAAATTGTAGATGGATTAATACGTATAGCCTAATAATTATAACCTACCAATTTATAATTAAATCATATAAATTACAATATTGTAGGCCTCCAAATAATAATATGTAGTTCTGCCACTTGTTCGTGTTTCTACCTATAAATGAATATTGGATCAACAATATCAAATCTCTCTTTGCATTAAACTCTGTAAATTCCTGTAAGTATGCATTAAACTTTTCTCCGTCTGTTGTGCTTCACAATACGTGCCATTGTATGAGTTGTATGGGCCAATTGTCTATAGAAATGAATGGGATGATCTTATTAAGATGAAACTTGTGTATTCACTTAATGGGACAGAGAAGTTGGATATTTACTTCAGAAATGTTAATATTTTCATCTAATAAATGCTACACAAACAAACCACTCGAAGTTTAATGAAAAACAACTTTGTAATTATCAGAAATGCCGTTGATAACGGCGTTTCTGATAAGTTGAAAGTAAAAATTGCGATAAGTTGAAAGTAAAAGTTAATAAGAACATTGTTGTGCAATGGGTTTAAGCCATAGCTTCTCAGATGATAGAAGCTATAGCTTTAACCTATTGCACTACAATGTTATTATTATTATGGCTTCTATCATTTGCAATGATTGAAGATGATAGATATGCAATGTGCAATTAGTTAGGGCTACGACTTAAATAAAATAGTGCATTCCATTCGATATATTGAAATTGTTGTAAATATCTTTATTTCGTAACCATCGTTACAGATATTGAAATTATTACAGATATTAATATTGTTGCCAAATTATGAGAAGTTTGTTTGTGTATATATATATATATATATATATAAAGGCACAAACTTTATATATATATATATATATATATATATATATATATATATATATATATATATATGTTCTTGGAGTTCACAATAGTTATTACTAGTTGGAGGAAATGTGAATATTTATGAAAACTTTTTAAAGAATTTTATTGTTATTTATTATTTATATTAAAAAATTACAATTATATTATATATTATATAAAGAATCTCAAAATTCAAATATTCAAAAATTTAAACCTATTGTAAACCCAATTCGTGATCACACTGTGGTATCATTGTATTTATTATGCTGCAAGAATGCAATATTTGTGCAAATAAAACTTACATTGTGCTTCGTTTGAAATGGAAATGTGTGCACAAAATTCAAATCCTGCAAATCCGATTTGCTCAAATTTGCGTCGAGATACATTCGTCGCACTGAAGTCAGCCACAAACAATACATTCAACATATTTGATTCTTTTGTAATTTGCATATGGTTTATTATAATCTAAACTAAAATATGACTTTGGGGACATATGAGTGATTAGCTTACGTACATATCTGTTTTGCAGTATTGTGCTTGTAGTATAAGGGCATATTATTCTTTTTAATTTAAAATAAAATTAATTCTTTTTATTAAGTTTAAAGTTTTATCCATAAATTAGACATCTATCGAATTTTAAAATTACTTTTCAAGTAAATTCAAGATGTATGAACATTGAATGCATATGACTCTGATGATGGTTGTTCATAACCGAAACTAGTCAGGCGAAAGAAATAAATAATAAAATAAAATAAAAATAAATATTATTTACCAGTAAGTACTAAATATAACAAACTTAAATTAATTATTTTTGTTGTAGTTTAATTTATTTAGGATACCAATTATTATAATATTTTTTTATTGTTATTTTTAATGTCTTAAGTTTCAAGTTTGATGTAAACTATATTTTATATTTTGTATTTTGATTTGACTTGTGCACACTTTTTATGTATTAGCACAAATAAACGTATTATTATTATTATTATTTTCTTTCGTCTTTATTGCAGTACTTACTGATAGTTTATATGTTTAGATATAAAGTTGTTTTGTTGTTTTTATTATTTTTATTATATTTTAATAAAGAAGGTGTGTACATAAATGTGTATGGTTTCGTAAATATTCAATTAACTGCTGCCTGTCAAGCATTCTTCCTGTACTACTAATAAGTGCCCATTTTATTGGAACCGCGATCCCCAAAAGAGGATATTACGATTTTCAAAGCCCTTAATGCTTATCGGTCTGTCCGCATACATCCTGTCCTTTGAAGTGCCTTTATGAAATAGTGGCCAGGAACAATCAACAACGGAACAAGAATCCAGAAGTGGAGGTTAACACACAATGGATGGACATCAATATAACTGGAGTTATTTATAGGTTCTGTGGAAAAATGTTATAAGGATTTCATTTCAGGATTTTGCAAAACTATTTTCAGATTTAATGCAATAGCAATTTCTCTTATAAATAATATGTATCATCATCATTTGGGATTATAATATTTGTAGTTTTATTTTAAGGGTAGGTTTTTCGTAGTATAACATTTTGCAGTGGGAACAGGTGAAACTGTGCAACATTTTTGCAGCAGAGTTTGGAGTGACTTCCGAAAAAGGCTCAGAAATTTGATATCTGGAGCTAAATTTTCACAGAAGTTCCTTTCAATTATACATGTACAGTCATGCTCACATAAATCTAGTACAAAAAATTAGGTTACAATAGCAATTTTATATAGCAATGTCAATATTTTTTGTACTAGATTTATGTGAGCATAACTGTACATCCATATTAATTTTCATCAAAATTGGAGATGGTCCACATAACATCCACATAACACATGATCCACATAACATGATGCTGCTGAAATGAAAACTAATCAAAAGCGTTATAATATTAAAAGCGTAAAACATTCTGTTTGCCCTTATAAATTTCAGTGCAAACGAATGATCACAAAATGACCGCAAAGTGCTTTTATCCCGTTAAAAATGTTAATATCAAATTACCCAGCAAACGCACGCAAAAAAATACATACGGCATAAAACATATATGCTGCTTTTTCACGTGAACAGAAAAGCTGTTTGCATATTTAAAAATTTATAAAAGCCACCCCCAAAAATATTGAAAATCCGTGTTTTTTCCGTACTTTCCTGGGATGTATCATTAATCTGCACAACGTTATGTATATTATGTAGCGTTTTTTTGCTAATAAATATTCTTTATTATTATTATTCGTTATTCATTTATTATTATTTGTCACGATATCAATTTATTTCAAGACGTGTAAAATTACGTACATAACGAATATTCATTGTCAACGCAAATTGATTTGTACGTCGTAAAATAAAGCTTAATTATTTATTAAAAGTTCCACCAATAATATTCAATTATTAATTATTACAGTTTTGTTTGCTTGAGGAAGTCAAACGCGCAAATATAATTTAATTTAAAAATGCATTTCTTTTGGTATCTTTATCAATCTTTAATTAAATTAAATGCAGTGCATTACTTCTTGAAACCCTTCTAAACACTATTCAATCAGATAATAATGACGCATTTCGTTTGATGTCTTTACAAGAAGTGACTCCAGTTCGTAATTAAATTAAGTGCATCGCTTCTGGGCATAGGAAATTATTAATTGCAGTAGAAGTATTGTGACAGAAATATTAAATGATGCTTCTATATACTCATATCCTTGTAAGATAGAAAAATAAATACCTAAAATTACAGTTAAAGTTAATCCTTGTTTAGTTTGCTTAAAATTATTTTCTATTAATCTACATGAAAATACGAATTTTCACAATCTGTAGTTTGTTGACCGATAATGTGCTTGTGAAAGTATCGTAGGAAACAAACGCAAAATAGTACTGTTTTGCTACTGAACACAGTAGCAAATCTCGCTTTTCTTATTGGCTGCGAAAATTTCCAAGGTTAATTGCTGAAATTTAAATGATCACTTGGTACATATGCAAGCTGACGGCTGACTGGACGTAATTGCACTTTTCTCTTAAGCTTTTAGCTTGATTAATCCATTAGCATGTGGTGGATGAGGTCGCAGGAGATCTTACATTATAATATGAGTAATGTCAGCAGTCCTTGCTTGAGTAGGGTAGAAATGGTCTGGGAGTCCTTATTAATCTCAATAAGCCTTCTTTCGCGTATTCATCATGCCTGAAGAATAGGAGTATTTCACCAGCTTATTATTTAGTTTTCAACCAAAGGATTAGTCCAATAATGCCCATTGTGTTTATTGCAAGCTTGCATAATTAAATCGCTACATTCAAACCTAAAATATAAGCTATATGCAATTTAATAACTATACTATGCATACAAAATCCATTCATTTTTTACATTTCCTAAAATATCTAAGCAGCATCTGATATCCAAGCTGTCTAGAAATGGTATACATTTTTTTTATGAATATACAATATACAATATTGAATATACAATAGTTTTATGATATTGGTCACTTACGACCAATATCTATAAAGACTCGTCAATATTTGTGAAATAGCAACACATGTTGCAAAAATCGTTAAAAAATTAACGCAAAACTTCATTTTACGTAATTTTATACATAACTAAAAACGGTTTTACAATTTTTTTAAATTAATTTTCCTTATTATTGTAAAATTACTTTTACTAATTTTGGAATCAGCAGTAGCTATTATTCAATCTTACATATTTGCTGTGTTTTTTTGTGAAACTTACAATACTGTTATCTAACTTTTGTAAGATGAAATTTTATATCCATGTTTCTGTAGTTTTTTACAATTTATTAACTTCTTGCAAATTGTACGACTGATAATTCACTTACGTACAACTGTATGTAAAGTAGTTGTTTACAACGTGGTTACCGTGGTGGAAACTGCAACTTTACGAGAAGCGGTCTCGTAAAGAGACCAAAATTTGTGAAATCGCAAGAAATTTTGCAAAAATTGTTAAAAAATTAATGTCAAACTTTATTTTGTACAAAATTAAAAACTATGTTTTACAAAATTGTGTTTTTCGTGAAACTTACAACACTTTCGTCTAACTTATGTGAGATGAAATTTTATATCCACGTTTCTGTAGTTTTTTACAATTTATTAACTTCTTGCGAATTGTACGACTGTTAATTCACTTACGTACAACTGTATGTAAAGTAGTTGTTTACAGCGTGGTTGCCGTGGTGCAAACTGCAACTTTACGAGAAGCGGTCTCATGAAGTCTCGTCAAAATTTGTGAAATCGCAAGAAATTTTGCAAAATTTGTTAAAAAATTAATATCAAACTTTATTTTGTACAAAATCAAAAACTATGTTTTACAAAATTGTGTTTTTCGTGAAACTTACAACACTTTCATCTGAGTTATGTGAGATGAAATTTTATATCCATGTTTCTGTAGTTTTTTACAATTTATTAACTTCTTGCGAATTGTACGACTGTTAATTCACTTACGCACAACTGTATGTAAAGTAGTTGTTTACAGCGTGGTTGCCGTGGTGTAAACTACAACTTTACGAGAGGCGGTCTCGTAAAGTACTTGCTTTACAGTTCGGTATTTACAGTATTTGCCGTAAGTATTTACCGTCCAGTAATACGTTTTATTTATACAATACCATAGTAACCCAATGCCTAAAGTGCATATAATTTAGAAATATAATAATAATAATAATAAGTATTTTATATTTTATGGTTTTCTTCCTTCTTTATTGGGTGTCTAAAACCAATAAAAAATATAACAATAACTGATATCCAAAATAGATGAAACTATAACAAAAATAAGTATTTTATTCACTTAGCGGTTTTTACAGATATGATAAGTACAATAGGCCCAATAGCTGTTTTTACAGATATGATAAGTACAACAGGCCTAATAATCGAATATTCAAACAAAAATTGATATTCTTAAATCTCTCATTGGATATTAACGAAATTGCACATATGATATACTGATATATCACTTAATATCAAATATAAATTGCATTCATATTGATACGTCAGTTCTTAAGATTCCGTTAATTAAATACTCGTATGAGAAAATTGGGGAAATTGCCTAAAAATCAATTGTTCGCACTAAAAATAAAATATCTCCTAAATTACTCATTGGAAATTAATTTAATTACACACATTCAATATTTCCATATTACCTAATAGGAGTATTAAATTTGATTTATATTGATACGGTGGTTTTAGAGATATCGTTATTTCAAGTCAATGAGACACAAGAGACAAAAAAAAGTATAACATACAATATACATGTATTATATTATACTATTTTTCACTCTTATTGAAACAATAAAAAAAATACTGTTTTGAGATTGAAAATGACATAAAAAATGAACATTTCAATCGAAGATTGCAAAAAATATATAATATGTTCAATTTTTCGATAACCAAATGACTATGATGCAGATATGATACAAAATCATTTTAAAATTCTGATAAAAGGCATATTTAAATATATTTTCAATAGGAACTGAAACTGAATTTTCAATTGAAAATTGAAACAATTTATGAGAACTATCGATGGGGTATGTCAATTGTTTCCAATTTTGCTACCAAATAAATTGTGTGGAAAAATTATTATGTAGTATGTCGATTTTATAAAGTTAAAGTTAAGTTAAAGTTAAAATATGTATAAATTGTGTAATTTATATATGTGTGTAAACTTTACACATAACATTGAGGGAGAAGTTGAGGGATAAAAATGGTTTTGATAGTATCAAACATTTATGTCAATTGTTTCCAATTTTGATACCAAATAAATTGTGTGGAAATTAACGTTAAAGTTGAAGTTAAGTTAAAGTTAAAATATGTGTAAATTGTGTAATTCATATATGTGTGTAAACTTTACACATAACATTGTGGGAGAAGTTGAGGGAGAAAAATGGTTTTGATAGTCTCATACAAACTTTGCAAATTTCTTTAATTTGTAGTTTTTTTTATACATATCTACGATACATTTATACATTAACTCATATTTGCATTTTTATAATAAAGAACAAATAGAAAAATTTGAGAGTATTCCATGCTTAATTTTTATTAAAAAAATTATATATCGAATACAAATTTTGCAATTTCGTTTTCATACTCAAGTATCATCATACCAATATAAGTTTCTTGTTTTCATACCCTATTTTGTTAGACCTGGACATGTTTATTATAATAGTTGAATTATTACTGTCAAAAATATAATTATTTTGCCAAATTTCATTGATTGCTGTCAACATTTCAATTATTTTGTATACGTTTTAAATATTAGTGTCGAAATTTTATATTCTGTCAATGTTGGCATTATTACTGTCAAAATTATAATTATTCCACTATAATTGTATTGATTACTGTCAACATTTGTAGTATTTTGTAAAATTTTCAAATAGCATTGTCTAAATAACTTGTTCTGTTAATATTGACATTATTATTGTCAAGATATCAATGAATAATTATAATTATTCCGCCAAAAATTTTATTGATCACAGTCAACATTTCAATTATTATGTAAAAATGTCATATACTACTGTTTAAGTTTTATATTCTGTCAATGTTGTCATTATTATTGTCAGAATTATAATTATTCCGCCAACATTGTATTGATTACTGTTAAACATCATTATAAAACTAGCAAGAAAATATAAAAATTTCACAATAAATCTTAGAAAAATATACAAAAAGATGCAAAGAAATGAAACTCCCATAAAATATATTAGAATTCTACAACTTTAAAAATTAGTATTATACTAAATAAGGAAGGGAAATTCATAAATTAGAATTACGAGTAGAATTAGAATTTGAATATAATAATTGTTATAAATTCAAAGATAATCTCACAAAATTTCAGTAGAATATCTATCAGTTCATTAGTAGTTTCAAAACTAATATTGAATATTGGTTAATATTAAATGAAAAATATTAAAACTTCCAAACAAATCTCAGAAAAATATATAAAAAGATGAAAACTGAACTATCATGCAAAACTAGCATGAAAATATAAAAATTTCACAATAAATCTTAGAAAAATATATAAAAAGATGCAAAGAAATGAAACTCCCATAAAATATATTAAAATTCTACAAAATTAAAAATTAGTATTATACTAAATAAGGAAGGGGAATTCATAAATTAGAATTACGAGTAGAATTAGAATTTGAATGTAATAATTGTTATAAATTCCAAGATAATCTCACAAAGTTTCAGTAGAATATCTGTCAGTTCATTTGTACTTCCAAAACTAATATTGAATATTGGTTAATATTAAATGAAAAATATTAAAACTTCCAAACAAATCTCAGAAAAATATATAAAAAGATGCAAACTAAACTATCATGCAAAACTAGCATGAAAATATAAAAATTTCACAATAAATCTTAGAAAAATATATAAAAAGATGCAAAGAAATGAAAGTCCCATAAAATATATTAAAATTCTACAAAATAAAAAATTAGTATTATACTAAATAAGGAAGGGGAATTCATAAATTAGAATTATGAGTAGAATTAGAATTTGAATGTAATAATTGTTATAAATTCCAAGATAATCTCACAAAGTTTCAGTAGAATATCTGTCAGTTCATTTGTACTTCTAAAACGTATATTGAATATTGGTTAATAATAAATGAAAAATATTAAAACTTCCAAACAGTTCTCAAAAAAAAAATATAAAAAATGCAAACTAAACTATTATGCAAAACTAGCATGAAAATATAAAAATTTCACAATAAATCTTAGAAAAATATATAAAAATATGCAAAGAAATGAAACTCCCATAAAATATATTAAAATTCTACAAAATTAAAAATTAGTATTATACTAAATAAGGAAGGGGAATTCATAAATTAGAATTATGAGTAGAATTAGAATTTGAATATAATAATTGTTATAAATTCTAAGATAATCTCACAAAATTTCAGTAGAATATCTGTCAGTTCATTTGTACTTCCAAAACTAATATTGAATATTGGTTAATTATAATGAAAAATATTAAAATTTCCAAACAGTTCTCAGAAAAATATATAAAAAGATGCAAACACATGAAAATATATCAAAATTCTACAAAATTAAATATTAGTATTATAATAAATAAGGAAAGTAAATTCATAAGTTAGAATTAGAATTAGAATATAATAATTGTTAGAAATTCTTCCACTTTTTGGTCAATTTTTGGTACAGGTAGACAGAAATTTGTTTTTATCATCAATTCTTGTTCAGATTTTTCCGAAGTATTTCGAAACTGCAGTCATATTAAACGTTAAAATAAAATTGATATAAAACGTGTGTTCGTGTGTTTCTATTCCAGCTAATACTAGTAATTTCTGAGGCTTTTTACCTGTGAATTCCATATAGTGTATGATAATGTGTGCTTTTGTAGATGCATACAAATTCTAGGTAATGACTGTATTGCAAGTCATGCCATACTCCCCAAAGCAACATATATTTATTTTACTATTTGCACATCCATTTTCTCAAGAAATATTTATTCTGCAATCGCAGTCGCACATCGGGAATATAAAAGGCCATCGGAAAGCTCCACTCGAGAAGCACGCCGCAAATGTTAACCTGCAGACGTGGAAATTGCAGAGCTTTGAAATAACGATGCTATTTTCGTGTTTCAACTCGTCGGATTTCCTGCAAAGTATATGCTGAAATGATGAGCAGACTCTAAAATTCGCGCAACAAATTCATTCGCATTTATAGGTAACGCAGCTTTCGCTAACGATTATCTTACTACGAGAATATTGCACAGGTGCTAATTAAGTTCTGCCGTGTAAACATCGTAAATAGGTCGATGCAACAATCAGAGGTATATTTAGAATACGTTTGCAGATGAGGATTTTCATTCATTGCTTCAAAACGTTTCTAGATGATGATATGAGGAATCTAAAATAGTTAAATATGCACTTACTGGGTATAATTGGGTAATTGTGTTACTGGTTTAGAAGTAAAGTTTCATTTCTTAAGACATTTTAACAAATACTAATTGATTTTGATTATTTGTTTTGTAATCAATTAGTGAAACATATTAAAAAAAAGAATTATAAGACAAGTTTGAAAACGGCCCCCAAAATATTGTAATTTTAGATGTTGATTTGTGGGATCAATGTTAAAACAGACCAATTTTCTGATTGTTTGTTGTTTCACTTGCTGAAACATAGTGAAAAAGGGAAATATCAGACAAGTTTGAAAACGCCCCAAAAAATATAATTTTAGATTTGTGGAATTAATGTTAAAACAGATATTTTTTTTATTATAATTTTTTTTATTGTTCGTTTGGTAACCACTTGATGTCGCAAACAACCCACTTAACAGATACTTCTGTTGGCATTAGGTAACATTCAACTTGAAAATCTAATATCCCGCTGTAATTGATTTCCACTTTCTTTGTTTAAATTGTGTGCTCGTTAAGAAATCTCCGAAATCTTCCCCTCAGGGAAAATTAGACCCATTTGCATGCACAATTAAGCCACGTGTCGGAAAGTACTTTAAATGTCCTGGAATTTATGTATTTCCTTCCTTTGCATGCTTCCACATCTTCCGACCGATTTATAAATCCGCTTCGTAATGCGGAATTCAAGGTGGTTGATGTGAAAGACGTTTTCAAATTTAAACCGGGATTTTGTCGCGTATTCATCACACATACACGTGCACGAAATGCACTTACGTGCGAAGAAGCATGTGGAAATTTATTTAAATGATAACTACAACTTTGCGCATTTTTCTGGAAAATCCTCAGAAAATTTGATGAAAGTAGTGAAGTAAATAAGTGATAAAATCAAACGGATAACTTTCCCACTTGACAGGTTTCGTTAAATCTGCTACTGAAATTTCTGAAAAATTGTCTGATGGATATTTGGAAAATTTTATGCCAGATTTGAAAACGGTATGCCTGAAGCTATATCTTCAGAAATTTTGAAAAAAATTGTGAAGTAAATAAGTAAGATAATCGAAATCTTTACTTTCCCAGTTGTAATATCTCTTACTGAAATTTCTGAAAATTTGTCTAATGGATATTTGGAAAATTTAATGCCAGATTTGAAAACAGTATGCTTGAAGATATATCTTCAGAAATTTTTGAAAAGGTTGGGAAGTAAATAAGTAAGATAATCGAAAACTTTACTTTCCCAGTTGTAATATCTGTCAGTGAAATTTTTGAAAATTTGTCTAATAGATATTTGGAAAATTTTATGCCAGATTTGAAAACAGTATGCCTGAAGATATATCTTCAGAAATTTTTGAAAAGGTTGTGAAGTAAATAAGTAAGAGAATCGAAAACTTTACTTTCCCAGTTGACATATCTGCAACTGAAATTTATGAACATTTGTCTAATGAATATTTTGAAAATTTTATGCCAGATTTGGATACAGTATGCCTGAAGATATATCTTCTGAAATTTTGATGAAGGTTGTGAAGTAAATAAGTAAGAGAATCGAAAACTTTACTCTCCCAGTTGACATATCTGTCACTGAAATTTCTAAAACTTTGTCTAATGGATATTTGGAAAATTTCATGCCAGATATGAATACAGTATGCCTGAAGATATATCCTCTAAATATTTGATAAAGGTTGTGAATTAAATAAGTAAGATAATCGAAAACTTTACTTTCCCAGTTGACATATCTGTCACTGAAATTTCTGAAAATTTGTCTAATGGATATTTGGAAAAATTCATGCCAGATTTGAATACAATATGCCTGAAGATATATCTTCAGAAATTTTGAAAAAGGTTGTGAAGTAAATAAGTAAGATAATCGAAACCTTTACTTTCCCAGTTGTAATATCTGTCACTGAAATTTCTGAAAATTTGTCTAATGGATATTTGGAAAATTTCATGCCAGATTTGAATACAATATGCCTGAAGATATATCTTCAGAAATTTTGAAAAAGGTTGTGAAGTAAATAAGTAAGATAATCGAAAACTTTACTTTCCCAGTTGTAATATCTGTCACTGAAATTTCTGAAAATTTGTCTAATGGATATTTGGAAAATTTCATGCCAGATTTGAATACAATATGCCTGAAGATATATCTTCAGAAATTTTGAAAAAGGTTGTGAAGTAAATAAGTAAGATAATCGAAAACTTTACTTTCCCAGTTGTAATATCTGTCACTGAAATTTCTGAAAATTTGTCTAATGGATATTTGGAAAATTTCATGCCAGATTTGAATACAGTATGCCTGAAGATATATCTTCAGAAATTTTGATAAAGGTTGTGAAGTAAATAAGTAAGATAATCGAAAACTTTACTTTCCCAGTTGACATATCTGTTACTGAAATTTCTGAAAATTTGTCTAATGGATATTTGGAAAATTTCATGCCAGATTTGAATACAGTATGCCTGAAGATATATCTTCAGAAATTTTGATAAAGGTTGTGAAGTAAATAAGTAAGATAATCGAAAACTTTACTTTCCCAGTTGACATATCTGTCACTGAAATTTCTGAAAATTTGTCTAATGGATATTTGGAAAATTTCATGCCAGATTTGAATACAGTATGCCTGAAGATATATCTTCAGAAATTTTGATAAAGGTTGTGAAGTAAATAAGTAAGATAATCGAAAACTTTACTTTCCCAGTTGACATATCTGTCACTGAAATTTCTGAAAATTTGTCTAATGGATATTTGGAAAATTTCATGCCAGATTTGAATACAGTATGCCTGAAGATATATCTTCAGAAATTTTGATAAAGGTTGTGAAGTAAATAAGTAAGATAATCGAAAACTTTACTTTCCCAGTTGACATATCTGTCACTGAAATTTCTGAAAATTTGTCTAATGGATATTTGGAAAATTTCATGCCAGATTTGAATACAATATGCCTGAAGATATATCTTCAGAAATTTTGAAAAAGGTTGTGAAGTAAATAAGTAAGATAATCGAAAAATTTACTTTCCCAGTTGACATATCTGTTACTGAAATTTCTGAAAATTTGTCTAAGTGATATTTTGAAAATTTTATGCCAGATTTGGATACTGTATTTTGTGAACTTTATGAAGTAAATAATTCATCGTTCAAAGTTTTAAGTACATATAAATGAATTGTCATAACAAATATCAACTGAACTGCTACTGAGGAAAATAAGTTAACGTAATATCATTCATTATTATGAAAATACTTCTTCACAAAGCTCTGAAAATAATACATCTTTATACCTCATCGTAAAATCTAACCACGTTACTAAAAATGCGTCTTCTTTATTCCCAGGTACAGTATTTTCGTAATATATTTTTGGGATGTTTTATGAAAGGTTATTAAAAGTTAATAAAGATTTTATTGACTCGTGCGACGTATAAAAATTGATTACCGCATCAAATTTATAGACATTGTAATTAATCCATTGGAATCAATGATTTTTTTAGCACCAGAAAAACATGTTTGCTTCTACATTTGTACAAATAAAACGAACTTACATAACGTTCACTTGGGAAATTTTGCACAGAAGGTAATTAATTTCGAAAATATTTATCAAATTAAATACAGCTCGCGGAAAAGTTTGTTTTGGCCTTCATAAACCTCTTTGTTTATGAAGGCCAAACAAGACCTCTTTGTCATTGTGGCTAAGGCAAAATTATACAAAAAAGTAAGCCCTTTGATCACTTAAATTAGAAAAGCTGCAGTAAAGCAAACCCAAGTTCCACAAAGCACCGTCAGTCTCTGATTAATAAGCGTAATATTTCAGAAATTTAATTACGCCTCGTAATTACGTCCCTACTTCAAGCACACAACACACTTCTAAAACAATCAGTGCATATTGTGCATGTAGGTATATTACAACCGAAATTGGTTTCAAGCTGGGATATTAAATAGGCATACATTAGAGGGTTAATTAAATGGCAATGAGTAGGTTTTAGCTTCTCAGGGAGAAGAGCAGATCGAATTCATCAAACAGGTATGCAGATATTATGCAGCACGAACGATTTGTTATTCATATTAAAACTGAAGATGTGTACAAGAAACGAATGCAAATTGTTATGCCACATCAGTGAATTTACTTCGATTCCTAAAAGTCGTAGCTTGAGAATCATTTACAGTTTATACATTCACGTCAAACATTCAGGAATTTGTTCAGATTTCAAATGTTCAGTTTTAGAAAATCCACGTTAACCTTAATAGAGTACATATGCAACCAAACTTACATATGGCTGTGAAATTGTTTTATAACATAACTTTCAATAATTGCGAATTTTAGAATTGACGCATCGAAGCAAATCAACAAAATTCAACAGAAGCTTTAGGCATTACAAAGAGTGCACATAAAATGCTAGCGAAATATACTATTTGTCCAGGAGTTTTCATTGAAACACAAGTATTAGAACCCAAAATTCCTTTGAAATAATTGTCTGGGAAAATATATCGATTCCTGGGACGGTCGAGACGTTTAACTTCGCCGTTCCACTAGGATGAAACACAATAGAGATGGCTACAAATTAAAGTATACTTCGAATCAAATTAATAACGGTCCGTCGAGGATTCGACGGAAACTGAGTTACAGAAAATGTTATACCTCTCAAAGAGTGTCTGCCTTTTAAACTAAGTTAATTAATTTCGCTGCCTTTGGCTGGATACAAGAGACTTGCAGGGATTATATCCATCATTGCGAAAATCTGTTAATAGTTCTTTGGGAGTCAAGTGCACTAATATCATCACTACACTAATCTAATATCTAATTTGCAAATAATAAATTTTCAGGAAATTTCAGTACTTGTTATTCCATTATTGTCCATGCAGAAAGTTATATGTTTGATTTTCTCCCTTATTTAATACTGAAACTTTGTCAAATTTTCAGGAGAATTAGTTTCAGATGTACTGTACACTAACCTAATATCAAATTTGCAAATAATAAATTTTCAGGAATTTTCAGTACCTGCTACTCTATAGTTGTCTATGCATAAAGTTATATGTTTGATTTTCTCCCTTATTTAATACTGAAACTTTGTCAAATTTTCAGGAAAATTAGTTTCAGATGTACTGTAAACTAATCTAATATCAAATTTGCAAATAATAAATTTTCAGGAAATTTCAGTACTTGTTACTCTATAGTTGTCAATGCAGGAAGTTATATGTTTGATTTTCTTCCTTATTTATTACTGAAACTTTATCAAATTTTCATGAAAATTAGTTTCAGATGTACTGTACACTAATCTAATATTAAATTTGCAAATAATAAACTTTCAGGAAGTTTCAGTACTTGCTACTCCATAGTTTTAAATGTAGAAATTTATATGTATGATTTTCTCCCTTATTTAATACTGAAATGTTGTCAAATTTTAAGGAGAATTAGTTTCAGAAGTACTGTACACTAATCTAATACAAATTTGCAAATAATAAATTTTCAGGAAATTTCAGTACTTGCTACTCCATAGTTGTTAATGCAGAAATTTATATGTTTGATTTTCTCCCTTATTTAATACTGAAACTTTGTCAAATTTTCAGGAGAATTAGTTTCAGATGTACTGTATACTAATCTAATATCAAATTTGCAAATAATAAATTTTCAGGAAATTTCAGTACTTGCTACTCCATAGTTGTTAATGCAGAAAGTTATATGTTTGATTTTCTCCCTTATTTAATACTGAAACTTTGTCAAATTTTCAGGAGAATTAGTTTCAGATGTACTGTATACTAATCTAATATCAAATTTGCAAATAATAAATTTTCAGGAAATTTCAGTACTTGCTACTCCATAGTTGTTAATGCAGAAAGTTATATGTTTGATTTTCTCCCTTATTTAGTACTGACACTTTGCCAAATTTTCAGGAGAATTAGTTTCAGAAGTACTGAATACTAATCTAATACAAATTTGCAAATAATAAATTGTCAGGAAATTTCAGTACTTGCTACTCCATAGTTGTTAATGCAGAAAGTTATATGTTTGATTTTCTCCCTTATTTAATACTGAAACTTTGTCAAATTTTCAGGAGAATTAGTTTCAGATGTACTGTATACTAATCTAATATCAAATTTGCAAATAATAAATTTTCAGGAAATTTCAGTACTTGCTACTCCATAGTTGTTAATGCAGAAAGTTATATGTTTGATTTTCTCCCTTATTTAATACTGAAACTTTGTCAAATTTTCAGGAGAATTAGTTTCAGATGTACTGTATACTAATCTAATATCAAATTTGCAAATAATAAATTTTCAGGAAATTTCAGTACTTGCTACTCCATAGTTGTTAATGCAGAAAGTTATATGTTTGAGTTTCTCCCTTATTTAATACTGAAACTTTGTTAAATTTTCAGGAGAATTAGTTTCAGATGTACTGTATACTAATCTAATATCAAATTTGCAAATAATAAATTTTCAGGAAATTTCAGTACTTGCTACTCCATAGTTGTTAATGCAGAAAGTTATATGTTTGATTTTCTCCCTTATTTAATACTGAAACTTTGTCAAATTTTCAGGAGAATTAGTTTCAGATGTACTGTATACTAATCTAATATCAAATTTGCAAATAATAAATTTTCAGGAAATTTCAGTACTTGCTACTCCATAGTTGTCAATGCAGAAAGTTATATGTTTGAGTTTCTCCCTTATTTAATACTGAAACTTTGTTAAATTTTCAGGAGAATTAGTTTCAGATGTACTGTATACTAATCTAATATCAAATTTGCAAATAATAAATTTTCAGGAAATTTCAGTACTTGCTACTCCATAGTTGTTAATGCAGAAAGTTATATGTTTGATTTTCTCCCTTATTTAATACTGAAACTTTGTCAAATTTTCAGGAGAATTAGTTTCAGATGTACTGTATACTAATCTAATATCAAATTTGCAAATAATAAATTTTCAGGAAATTTCAGTACTTGCTACTCCATAGTTGTTAATGCAGAAAGTTATATGTTTGATTTTCTCCCTTATTTAATACTGAAACTTTGTCAAATTTTCAGGAGAATTAGTTTCAGATGTACTGTATACTAATCTAATATCAAATTTGCAAATAATAAATTTTCAGGAAATTTCAGTACTTGCTACTCCATAGTTGTTAATGCAGAAAGTTATATGTTTGAGTTTCTCCCTTATTTAATACTGAAACTTTGTTAAATTTTCAGGAGAATTAGTTTCAGATGTACTGTATACTAATCTAATATCAAATTTGCAAATAATAAATTTTCAGGAAATTTCAGTACTTGCTACTCCATAGTTGTTAATGCAGAAAGTTATATGTTTGATTTTCTCCCTTATTTAATACTGAAACTTTGTCAAATTTTCAGGAGAATTAGTTTCAGATGTACTGTATACTAATCTAATATCAAATTTGCAAATAATAAATTTTCAGGAAATTTCAGTACTTGCTACTCCATAGTTGTCAATGCAGAAAGTTATATGTTTGAGTTTCTCCCTTATTTAGTACTGACACTTTGCCAAATTTTCAGGAGAATTAGTTTCAGAAGTACTGAATACTAATCTAATACAAATTTGTAAATAATAAATTTTCAGGAAATTTCAGTACTTGCTACTCCATAGTTGTTAATGCAGAAAGTTATATGTTTGATTTTCTCCCTTATTTAGTACTGACACTTTGCCAAATTTTCAGGAGAATTAGTTTCAGAAGTACTGAATACTAATCTAATACAAATTTGCAAATAATAAATTTTCAGGAAATTTCAGTACTTGCTACTCCATAGTTGTTAATGCAGAAATTTATATGTTTGATTTTCTCCCTTATTTAATACTGAAACTTTGTCAAATTTTCAGGAGAATTAGTTTCAGAAGTACTGAATACTAATCTAATACAAATTTGCAAATAATAAATTTTCAGGAAATTTCAGTACTTGCTACTCCATAGTTGTTAATGCAGAAAGTTATATGTTTGATTTTCTCCCTTATTTAGTACTGACACTTTGCCAAATTTTCAGGAGAATTAGTTTCAGAAGTACTGAATACTAATCTAATACAAATTTGCAAATAATAAATTTTCAGGAAATTTCAGTACTTGCTACTCCATAGTTGTCAATGCAGAAATTTATATGTTTGAGTTTCTCCCTTATTTAATACTGAAACTTTGTTAAATTTTCAGGAGAATTAGTTTCAGATGTACTGTATACTAATCTAATATCAAATTTGCAAATAATAAATTTTCAGGAAATTTCAGTACTTGCTACTCCATAGTTGTTAATGCAGAAAGTTATATGTTTGATTTTCTCCCTTATTTAATACTGAAACTTTGTCAAATTTTCAGGAGAATTAGTTTCAGATGTACTGTATACTAATCTAATATCAAATTTGCAAATAATAAATTTTCAGGAAATTTCAGTACTTGCTACTCCATAGTTGTTAATGCAGAAAGTTATATGTTTGATTTTCTCCCTTATTTAATACTGAAACTTTGTCAAATTTTCAGGAGAATTAGTTTCAGATGTACTGTATACTAATCTAATATCAAATTTGCAAATAATAAATTTTCAGGAAATTTCAGTACTTGCTACTCCATAGTTGTTAATGCAGAAAGTTATATGTTTGAGTTTCTCCCTTATTTAATACTGAAACTTTGTTAAATTTTCAGGAGAATTAGTTTCAGATGTACTGTATACTAATCTAATATCAAATTTGCAAATAATAAATTTTCAGGAAATTTCAGTACTTGCTACTCCATAGTTGTTAATGCAGAAAGTTATATGTTTGATTTTCTCCCTTATTTAATACTGAAACTTTGTCAAATTTTCAGGAGAATTAGTTTCAGATGTACTGTATACTAATCTAATATCAAATTTGCAAATAATAAATTTTCAGGAAATTTCAGTACTTGCTACTCCATAGTTGTTAATGCAGAAAGTTATATGTTTGATTTTCTCCCTTATTTAGTACTGACACTTTGCCAAATTTTCAGGAGAATTAGTTTCAGAAGTACTGAATACTAATCTAATACAAATTTGTAAATAATAAATTTTCAGGAAATTTCAGTACTTGCTACTCCATAGTTGTTAATGCAGAAAGTTATATGTTTGATTTTCTCCCTTATTTAGTACTGACACTTTGCCAAATTTTCAGGAGAATTAGTTTCAGAAGTACTGAATACTAATCTAATACAAATTTGCAAATAATAAATTTTCAGGAAATTTCAGTACTTGCTACTCCATAGTTGTTAATGCAGAAATTTATATGTTTGATTTTCTCCCTTATTTAATACTGAAACTTTGTCAAATTTTCAGGAGAATTAGTTTCAGAAGTACTGAATACTAATCTAATACAAATTTGCAAATAATAAATTTTCAGGAAATTTCAGTACTTGCTACTCCATAGTTGTTAATGCAGAAAGTTATATGTTTGATTTTCTCCCTTATTTAATACTGAAACTTTGTTAAATTTTCAGGAGAATTAGTTATAGATGTACTGTACACTAATCTAATATCAAATTTGCAAATAATAAATTTTCAGGAAATTTCAGTACTTGCTACTTTATAGTTGTCAATGCAGAAAGTTATATGTTTGATTTTCTTCCTTATTTAATACTGAAACTTTGTTAAATTTTCAGGAGAATTAGTTATAGATGTACTGTACACTAATCTAATATCAAATTTGCAAATAATAAATTTTCAGGAAATTTCAGCACTTGCTACTCCATAGTTTAAATGCAGAAATGTATATGTTTGAATTTTCCCCTTATTTAATACTGTAACTTTGCCAAATTTTCAGGAGAATTAGTTTCAGAAGTACTGTACACTAATGTAATATCAAATTTGCAAATAATAAATTGTCAGGAAATTTCAGTACTTGCTACTTCATAGTGTTCAATGCAGAAAATTATATGTATGATTTTCTCCCTTATTTAATACTGAAACTTTGTAAAATATTTAGGAGAATTAGTTTCAGATGTACTGTATACTAATCTAATATCAAATTTGCAAATAATAAATTTTCAGGAAATTTCAGTACTTGCTACTCCATAGTTGTTAATGCAGAAAGTTATATGTTTGATTTTCTCCCTTATTTAGTACTGACACTTTGCCAAATTTTCAGGAGAATTAGTTTCAGAAGTACTGAATACTAATCTAATACAAATTTGCAAATAATAAATTGTCAGGAAATTTCAGTACTTGCTACTCCATAGTTGTTAATGCAGAAAGTTATATGTTTGATTTTCTCCCTTATTTAATACTGAAACTTTGTCAAATTTTCAGGAGAATTAGTTTCAGATGTACTGTATACTAATCTAATATCAAATTTGCAAATAATAAATTTTCAGGAAATTTCAGTACTTGCTACTCCATAGTTGTCAATGCAGAAAGTTATATGTTTGAGTTTCTCCCTTATTTAATACTGAAACTTTGTTAAATTTTCAGGAGAATTAGTTTCAGATGTACTGTATACTAATCTAATATCAAATTTGCAAATAATAAATTTTCAGGAAATTTCAGTACTTGCTACTCCATAGTTGTTAATGCAGAAAGTTATATGTTTGATTTTCTCCCTTATTTAATACTGAAACTTTGTCAAATTTTCAGGAGAATTAGTTTCAGATGTACTGTATACTAATCTAATATCAAATTTGCAAATAATAAATTTTCAGGAAATTTCAGTACTTGCTACTCCATAGTTGTTAATGCAGAAAGTTATATGTTTGATTTTCTCCCTTATTTAATACTGAAACTTTGTCAAATTTTCAGGAGAATTAGTTTCAGATGTACTGTATACTAATCTAATATCAAATTTGCAAATAATAAATTTTCAGGAAATTTCAGTACTTGCTACTCCATAGTTGTTAATGCAGAAAGTTATATGTTTGAGTTTCTCCCTTATTTAATACTGAAACTTTGTTAAATTTTCAGGAGAATTAGTTTCAGATGTACTGTATACTAATCTAATATCAAATTTGCAAATAATAAATTTTCAGGAAATTTCAGTACTTGCTACTCCATAGTTGTTAATGCAGAAAGTTATATGTTTGATTTTCTCCCTTATTTAATACTGAAACTTTGTCAAATTTTCAGGAGAATTAGTTTCAGATGTACTGTATACTAATCTAATATCAAATTTGCAAATAATAAATTTTCAGGAAATTTCAGTACTTGCTACTCCATAGTTGTCAATGCAGAAAGTTATATGTTTGAGTTTCTCCCTTATTTAATACTGAAACTTTGTTAAATTTTCAGGAGAATTAGTTTCAGATGTACTGTATACTAATCTAATATCAAATTTGCAAATAATAAATTTTCAGGAAATTTCAGTACTTGCTACTCCATAGTTGTTAATGCAGAAAGTTATATGTTTGATTTTCTCCCTTATTTAATACTGAAACTTTGTCAAATTTTCAGGAGAATTAGTTTCAGATGTACTGTATACTAATCTAATATCAAATTTGCAAATAATAAATTTTCAGGAAATTTCAGTACTTGCTACTCCATAGTTGTTAATGCAGAAAGTTATATGTTTGATTTTCTCCCTTATTTAATACTGAAACTTTGTCAAATTTTCAGGAGAATTAGTTTCAGATGTACTGTATACTAATCTAATATCAAATTTGCAAATAATAAATTTTCAGGAAATTTCAGTACTTGCTACTCCATAGTTGTTAATGCAGAAAGTTATATGTTTGAGTTTCTCCCTTATTTAATACTGAAACTTTGTTAAATTTTCAGGAGAATTAGTTTCAGATGTACTGTATACTAATCTAATATCAAATTTGCAAATAATAAATTTTCAGGAAATTTCAGTACTTGCTACTCCATAGTTGTTAATGCAGAAAGTTATATGTTTGATTTTCTCCCTTATTTAATACTGAAACTTTGTCAAATTTTCAGGAGAATTAGTTTCAGATGTACTGTATACTAATCTAATATCAAATTTGCAAATAATAAATTTTCAGGAAATTTCAGTACTTGCTACTCCATAGTTGTCAATGCAGAAAGTTATATGTTTGAGTTTCTCCCTTATTTAATACTGAAACTATGTTAAATTTTCAGGAGAATTAGTTTCAGATGTACTGTATACTAATCTAATATCAAATTTGCAAATAATAAATTTTCAGGAAATTTCAGTACTTGCTACTCCATAGTTGTTAATGCAGAAAGTTATATGTTTGATTTTCTCCCTTATTTAGTACTGACACTTTGCCAAATTTTCAGGAGAATTAGTTTCAGAAGTACTGAATACTAATCTAATACAAATTTGTAAATAATAAATTTTCAGGAAATTTCAGTACTTGCTACTCCATAGTTGTTAATGCAGAAAGTTATATGTTTGATTTTCTCCCTTATTTAGTACTGACACTTTGCCAAATTTTCAGGAGAATTAGTTTCAGAAGTACTGAATACTAATCTAATACAAATTTGCAAATAATAAATTTTCAGGAAATTTCAGTACTTGCTACTCCATAGTTGTTAATGCAGAAATTTATATGTTTGATTTTCTCCCTTATTTAGTACTGACACTTTGCCAAATTTTCAGGAGAATTAGTTTCAGAAGTACTGAATACTAATCTAATACAAATTTGCAAATAATAAATTGTCAGGAAATTTCAGTACTTGCTACTCCATAGTTGTTAATGCAGAAAGTTATATGTTTGATTTTCTCCCTTATTTAATACTGAAACTTTGTCAAATTTTCAGGAGAATTAGTTTCAGATGTACTGTATACTAATCTAATATCAAATTTGCAAATAATAAATTTTCAGGAAATTTCAGTACTTGCTACTCCATAGTTGTTAATGCAGAAAGTTATATGTTTGATTTTCTCCCTTATTTAGTACTGACACTTTGCCAAATTTTCAGGAGAATTAGTTTCAGAAGTACTGAATACTAATCTAATACAAATTTGCAAATAATAAATTGTCAGGAAATTTCAGTACTTGCTACTCCATAGTTGTTAATGCAGAAAGTTATATGTTTGATTTTCTCCCTTATTTAATACTGAAACTTTGTCAAATTTTCAGGAGAATTAGTTTCAGATGTACTGTATACTAATCTAATATCAAATTTGCAAATAATAAATTTTCAGGAAATTTCAGTACTTGCTACTCCATAGTTGTCAATGCAGAAAGTTATATGTTTGAGTTTCTCCCTTATTTAATACTGAAACTTTGTTAAATTTTCAGGAGAATTAGTTTCAGATGTACTGTATACTAATCTAATATCAAATTTGCAAATAATAAATTTTCAGGAAATTTCAGTACTTGCTACTCCATAGTTGTTAATGCAGAAAGTTATATGTTTGATTTTCTCCCTTATTTAATACTGAAACTTTGTCAAATTTTCAGGAGAATTAGTTTCAGATGTACTGTATACTAATCTAATATCAAATTTGCAAATAATAAATTTTCAGGAAATTTCAGTACTTGCTACTCCATAGTTGTTAATGCAGAAAGTTATATGTTTGATTTTCTCCCTTATTTAATACTGAAACTTTGTCAAATTTTCAGGAGAATTAGTTTCAGATGTACTGTATACTAATCTAATATCAAATTTGCAAATAATAAATTTTCAGGAAATTTCAGTACTTGCTACTCCATAGTTGTTAATGCAGAAAGTTATATGTTTGAGTTTCTCCCTTATTTAATACTGAAACTTTGTTAAATTTTCAGGAGAATTAGTTTCAGATGTACTGTATACTAATCTAATATCAAATTTGCAAATAATAAATTTTCAGGAAATTTCAGTACTTGCTACTCCATAGTTGTTAATGCAGAAAGTTATATGTTTGATTTTCTCCCTTATTTAATACTGAAACTTTGTCAAATTTTCAGGAGAATTAGTTTCAGATGTACTGTATACTAATCTAATATCAAATTTGCAAATAATAAATTTTCAGGAAATTTCAGTACTTGCTACTCCATAGTTGTCAATGCAGAAAGTTATATGTTTGAGTTTCTCCCTTATTTAATACTGAAACTTTGTTAAATTTTCAGGAGAATTAGTTTCAGATGTACTGTATACTAATCTAATATCAAATTTGCAAATAATAAATTTTCAGGAAATTTCAGTACTTGCTACTCCATAGTTGTTAATGCAGAAAGTTATATGTTTGATTTTCTCCCTTATTTAATACTGAAACTTTGTCAAATTTTCAGGAGAATTAGTTTCAGATGTACTGTATACTAATCTAATATCAAATTTGCAAATAATAAATTTTCAGGAAATTTCAGTACTTGCTACTCCATAGTTGTTAATGCAGAAAGTTATATGTTTGATTTTCTCCCTTATTTAATACTGAAACTTTGTCAAATTTTCAGGAGAATTAGTTTCAGATGTACTGTATACTAATCTAATATCAAATTTGCAAATAATAAATTTTCAGGAAATTTCAGTACTTGCTACTCCATAGTTGTTAATGCAGAAAGTTATATGTTTGAGTTTCTCCCTTATTTAATACTGAAACTTTGTTAAATTTTCAGGAGAATTAGTTTCAGATGTACTGTATACTAATCTAATATCAAATTTGCAAATAATAAATTTTCAGGAAATTTCAGTACTTGCTACTCCATAGTTGTTAATGCAGAAAGTTATATGTTTGATTTTCTCCCTTATTTAATACTGAAACTTTGTCAAATTTTCAGGAGAATTAGTTTCAGATGTACTGTATACTAATCTAATATCAAATTTGCAAA
Organism: Othius punctulatus; assembly: GCA_951805005.1. Lineage (NCBI taxonomy): Eukaryota > Metazoa > Arthropoda > Insecta > Coleoptera > Staphylinidae > Othius > Othius punctulatus. The sequence goes on along the minus strand of OX638141.1, from coordinate 172,366 downwards.
TAATAAATTTTCAGGAAATTTCAGTACTTGCTACTCCATAGTTGTCAATGCAGAAAGTTATATGTTTGAGTTTCTCCCTTATTTAATACTGAAACTATGTTAAATTTTCAGGAGAATTAGTTTCAGATGTACTGTATACTAATCTAATATCAAATTTGCAAATAATAAATTTTCAGGAAATTTCAGTACTTGCTACTCCATAGTTGTTAATGCAGAAAGTTATATGTTTGATTTTCTCCCTTATTTAGTACTGACACTTTGCCAAATTTTCAGGAGAATTAGTTTCAGAAGTACTGAATACTAATCTAATACAAATTTGTAAATAATAAATTTTCAGGAAATTTCAGTACTTGCTACTCCATAGTTGTTAATGCAGAAAGTTATATGTTTGATTTTCTCCCTTATTTAGTACTGACACTTTGCCAAATTTTCAGGAGAATTAGTTTCAGAAGTACTGAATACTAATCTAATACAAATTTGCAAATAATAAATTTTCAGGAAATTTCAGTACTTGCTACTCCATAGTTGTTAATGCAGAAATTTATATGTTTGATTTTCTCCCTTATTTAATACTGAAACTTTGTCAAATTTTCAGGAGAATTAGTTTCAGAAGTACTGAATACTAATCTAATACAAATTTGCAAATAATAAATTTTCAGGAAATTTCAGTACTTGCTACTCCATAGTTGTTAATGCAGAAAGTTATATGTTTGATTTTCTCCCTTATTTAATACTGAAACTTTGTTAAATTTTCAGGAGAATTAGTTATAGATGTACTGTACACTAATCTAATATCAAATTTGCAAATAATAAATTTTCAGGAAATTTCAGTACTTGCTACTTTATAGTTGTCAATGCAGAAAGTTATATGTTTGATTTTCTTCCTTATTTAATACTGAAACTTTGTTAAATTTTCAGGAGAATTAGTTATAGATGTACTGTACACTAATCTAATATCAAATTTGCAAATAATAAATTTTCAGGAAATTTCAGCACTTGCTACTCCATAGTTTAAATGCAGAAATGTATATGTTTGAATTTTCCCCTTATTTAATACTGTAACTTTGCCAAATTTTCAGGAGAATTAGTTTCAGAAGTACTGTACACTAATGTAATATCAAATTTGCAAATAATAAATTGTCAGGAAATTTCAGTACTTGCTACTTCATAGTGTTCAATGCAGAAAATTATATGTATGATTTTCTCCCTTATTTAATACTGAAACTTTGTAAAATATTTAGGAGAATTAGTTTCAGATGTACTGTACACTAATCTAATATCAAATTTGCAAATAATAAATTTTCAGGAAATTTCAGTACTTGTTACTCCATAGTTGTTAATGCAGAAATTTATATGTTTGATTTTCTTCTTTATTTAATACTGAAACTTTGTCAAATTTTCAGGAGAATTAGTTTCAGAAGTACTGTACACTAATCTAATACAAATTTGCAAATAATAAATTTTCAGGAAATTTCAGTACTTGCTACTCCATAGTTGTTAATGCAGAAAGTTATATGTTTGATTTTCTCCCTTATTTAATACTGAAACTTGGTTAAATTTTCAGCAGAATTAGTTTCAGATGTACTGTACACTAATCTAATATCAAATTTGCAAATAATAAATTTTCAGGAAATTTCAGTACTTGCTACTTTATAGTTGTCAATGCAGAAAGTTATATGTTTGATTTTCTCCCTTATTTAATACTGAAAAATTGCCAAATTTTCAGGAGAATTAGTTTCAGATGTACTGTACACTAATCTAATATCAAATTTGCAAATAATAAATTTTCACGAAATTTCAGTACTTGCTATTCTATAGTTTTCAATGCAGAAATTTATATGTTTGATTATCTCCCTTATTTAATACTGAAACTTTGCCAAATTTTCAGGAGAATTAGTTTCAGATGTACTGTACACTAATCTAATATCAAATTTGCAAATAATAAATTTTCAGGAAATTTCAGTACTTGCTACTCCATAGTTGTCAATGCAGAAATTTAGATGTTTGATTTTGTCCCTTATTTAATACTGAAACTTTATCAAATTTTCAGGAGAATTAGTTTCAGATGTACTGTACACTAATCTAATATCAAATTTGCATATAATAATTTTTCAGGAAATTTCAGTACTTGCTACTCCATAGTTGTCAATGCAGAAATTTAAATGTTTGATTTTCTCCCTTATTTAGTACTGAAATTTTGTCAAATTTTCAGGAGAATTAGTTTCAGATGTACTATATACTAATCTAATATCAAATTGGCAAATATTAAATTTTCACGAAATTTCAGTACTTGCTACTCCATAGTTGTCAATGCAGAAAGTTATATGTTTGATTTTCTCCCTTATTTAGTACTGAAAGTTTGGCAAATTTTTAGGAGAATTAGTTACAGATTTACTGTACACGAATCTAATATAAAATTTGCAAATAATAAATTTTCAGGAAATTTCAGTACTTGCTATTCAATAGTTGTCAATGCAGAAAGTTATATGTTTGATTTTCTCCCTTATTTAATACTGAAACTTAGTCAAATTTTCAGGAGAATTAGTTTCAGATGTTCTGTGTACTAATCTTATATCAAATTTGCAAATAATAAATTTTCAGGAAATTTCAGTACTCGCTACTTCATAGTTGTCAATGCAGAAATTTATATCTTTGATTTTCTCCTTTATTTAATACTGAAAGTGTAGCAAATTTTCAGGAGAATTAGTTTCAGATGTACTGTATACTAATCAAATATTAAATTTGCAACAAATAAATTTTCAGGAAATTTCAGTACTTGCTACTCCATAGTTGTCAATGCAGAAGTTATATGTTTGATTTTCTCCCTTATTTAATACTGAAACTTTGTCAAATTTTCAAGAGAATTAGGTTTAGGTGTACTGTACACTTATCTATATATCTATATCAATGTATGTGTCTGACCTATGTAAACATTTTAATGTATTGACATCAATAAAATATTATTATTATTATTATTATTATTATTATTATTATTATCTAATATCAATTTTGCAAATTATAATTTTTCAGAAATTTCAGTAATAGCCAAGTCATATTTGTCAATGCAGAAAGTTATGGATCTAACTATGGAGCTATGGATTGCTGCTGTAAGTCATTAATCAAGCAGATTGCAATAATACTAACATAACTTAACTATGTTATCTCCATTTTAACATTATTCCCGTATTTTACATTTCTGCCGCCACTTTTCTTGATTATCACGCAGTTTTACGCCATGAAAAGTTAAGCCCATAGATTACCTCATGCAAATTAGCTGCGTGTATATTTACATGCAGCTGAATTGCTTATAATAAACAGCACTTTAACGTCGCACAAAAACAAGCGAATGCTGAGGTTTAAACTTTCCATTTGATCGTTTATTTAATCCCTCTAAACCGTCACTTCTTGGATACAATAAGAAGATCCTCTAAAATCGCTTTATATCGGATAATTAATCGCCAAGACCCTTCAGGTAAATTGCATTTTAATGAAGACGTTAACATTATCAAGGCGTATTATGCATGATGGATTTCAGCAGCGACCTAATCGATAGTTTTCAAATTCCGCCTTTAGCACATTTAAACCGTTTCCTCCTCATAATCATGCAAAATACTAGAAAACAAATAACAGAACACGAAAAGGAAGACAATGGCATGGGAACAAGAAAGTGAAACTGGAAAAGGAAAAGCTATAAGTACCACACGAAAAAAAGAACAGAACTCGTCTTCATATTAAGCTTTTAGCAACTTTAAACCATTTCCTTCTCATAATCACATACAAAACACTAGAAAAAAAAGAACAGAACACAGGAAAGTGAGACAGGAAAATAAAAAGCTATATGTTTTTTTTTTTTTTTTTTTTTTTTTTTTTTAAATAAAGAATATTTATTAGCTAATAACGCTACATAACATACAAAATTTCATCATAACATAAGTAAGGAAAAATTCAGAAAGAAAGGAGAAAGAAACATAAGACTGATAAGGAGAGGAGCATGGAAAGTAAGGAGTTACAAGAACAAAGAGAGAAATAAAATGTTTGATGGTGATGGATACGAAATTGCTCATGGCCTTCATGAGCATAAATAAGCGTGAAAATGAAGCCTGAAAATATCACTGGAAACACCCAATAAAATCATGAATTATTCTCTTGTGAGGACTGCAATAACAGTTCCAGTTAATGTATTCCCCCATAACAGCCATGGCCATAACTTGGCGCAGTACAATTCGCAAATTCAGGGCTGTTAAGGGTCATGATCTGAATCGTGCCCTTCGCATGCAGATTCAACTTCTGCTGCAGGAGAGTGGCCAATTAGGATTCGACGTAATTTTAATAACCCTAAGTGTTTATGGCGTAAGCCATTAGTTTTAATTCGATCATAAATATAACAAGTTCAACGCTTACACGTGTAATTTTGACGCTACGTTGTTATGGGGTTTATGGGATTCTGAAAGTAAACTGCATAATTATACAGAGTGGTTTATTTAAGATGCACACACATAATAAATAATAAAAGCTTATTGTGAATAAGTTTTTGACAGTGAATTACATTTTAGTTGCAACAAGTCCATTAATATTAAGATTAAACAATGAGTACTCAAAAATATTACTAGATTTTTTTTTAATATTTTGCTATTAAGTCTCCACGACTTAATACACTTATTATACTTATATATCCTCAAGTATAATAATATCCATTAATCCATTAATCATAATACACTTATTATACTTATGTATCCTCAATTATAATAATATCCATTAATCTATTAATCATAATACACTTATTATACTTATGTATCCTTAATTATAATAATATCCATTAATCACTAACACATCCAGCAGTGATTAATAATTATTATTCACTATTGAAATGTTCTTAGGACTTGTAATTTTAAAAGATTTTACATTTCGCGTTACGCTACATAAACCAGGTACTCGAGCAATATATCGCATTAAGTCCGCCGGTTTAGACGGCTATGGCACTTCTGTGGCAGCAATTGTTAACCATCTATATTCATATTTCTATTCATAACTCAAGTCATAATTAATAAATAAGTGATTCAGTACAACTTTCGTATGGCTTTGACAGTTTGTTTCCCATAAATAACATATTTATATATCTTCGTATATTTACACACGCAATTAGTGTTTAAACCTTTTGATGTTTCAGTAATTCAATTATTGTTGACTGTAAATGTAAATTCCGGGATTTATCAATCGTATGGATTTGCCTCTTGAATTGGAAACGGCGAGAGTCAAAACGCTGCCATTAAAATTCTCTTCAGGGACGTATTCAGGCGAAAGCTTTCAAGTGTTTATACGCGACAAAAGAACTGCGAGTTGTATTATTTATGGCGCCTCGTGGAAACGGAGTCACGAAAAACAAGTGGAATAAGAAACTGGGACTCGTCTTTTATCGTCGAGGTTTATGCTGAAGCAACAGAGTCTGATTCAATTTATATGGAAATTAGAAATTGAGGCGGTTCAGATGTGCCCAAATTGAGTGAAGTTGAGAAATATATCTACAACATATATAATATAATAAAATATTGTTACTAATATAAATAACATATTGATTGTGCAAAAACTGAGAAGTATGAGACGTCTACAACATTAGTCGATACCCAATAAAATATTGTTATTATTCACTAAGAAAAACAAATTAATTGTGCAAAAACTTACCATAATTTTAAATCTGAATCAGAAATTATTAAATGAAAATAGAATAAAACGTTGCATGTACCACGGGCATAATGATCGATTATGGCCCTCAGGGAACTAAAACCGCTCATTCGTCGGGCTTTAAAAATTCCCTCGTGCCATAATCTCCTAATTATGCCCTTAATACATAAATAACTATTATAGACTATTAATAATATATTACATATTGATTTTCTTACAATACATGCCGGCCATAATATAAGAACTCCAGGGAATTCTGTCTTCTGCTTACAATGAATATTTTATGACCCCGGCCCTTTATATTAGGTTGGTGGCTCTTATTTATTACACTCCATCTTGCCAAGATGAATAGCTTTTCATTTTTATATTATCATATAAGTAATGTTAAAATATTCAGAATTCCTCTTATATTGCACGACATTAAAGAGCGAGAGCAAATAAATAATAAATACTTTGGGACACTAAGCCAAATTAAAAATCCATTTTTATGGCATGAAATAAGTAATAAAATGAATATAATATAATTTTGTATTCCTGAATTTTGTAATTTTTGTAAATTTTAAGTGTACAGTTTTAGATTTTAATCTGAATTTTAGATTTTAAGGTTTTGGTACAGAATAGGTTATCATATTGCATAGGATAAGACAGTTATTATAAAAGTACACAGACATTCTAATTTGAGTTACTATTATATAATTTTCGACGAATATTTTATAGGTTTCATTGAAAATTATATCACTATTTCACCACTTTTGCAATTTTTAATAAAAATTTGCAAGCAGCGGTTTAAATTTTGCAATATTTATTAAATCATATTGTTAATTGATTAAATAAATAAATAATGTCGAAGGTAATAAATTTCAGAGAAACTTTGTAATTTGGCATACACATTTCTTAATTTCTACTGAAATTATAAATTTGTAATAAAATCTCTCACTGTTCACTGCAATTTTGTAGTATGCAATGAAATTTTTAGTGTTACAATTTTTTAAAATTAAGGAGGAGTAGTACGGATTATTATTATTATTATTTATATTATACGCAAATTTCTGGGCATCAGCTATAAATCTGATATAATCTTATTTTATTTGTGGTAACCCAATTAATCACTGAGCATCAGCTATAATTATAATAGTTACAGCTGATGCCTAGTGATTAGCTATAACTAGATAGTGACAGCTATAGTTATTTTATTAAATTGATATTAAGAAAATGCAATCAATGTAAGATATTCTCAATATAATATAATTTTGTATTACTAAATTTTGTAATTTTTGTAAATTTTAAGTGTAAAGGTTTAGATTTTAATCTGAATTAGAGATTTTAAGGTTTTGGTACAAAATAGGTTACCATATTGTATAGGATAAGACAGTTATTATAAAAGTACACAGACATTCTAATTTCAGTTACTATTATATAATTTTCGACGAATATTTTATAGGTTTCATTCAAAATTACATCACTATTTCACCATTTTTGCAATTTTTAATAAAAATTTGCAAGCAGCGGTTTAAATTTTGCAATATTTATTAAATCATATTGTTAATTGATTAAATAAATAAATAATGTCGAAGGTAATAAATTTCAGAGAAACTTTGTAATTTGGCATACACATTTCTTAATTTCTACTGAAATTATAAATTTGTAATAAAATCTCTCACTGTTCACTGCAATTTTGTGGTATGCAATGAAATTTTTAGTGTTACATTTTTTTAAAATTAAGGAGGAGTAGTACGGATTATTATTATTATTATTTATATTATACGCAAATTTCTGGGCATCAGCTATAAATCTGATATAATCTTATTTTATTTGTGGTAACCCAATTAATCACTGAGCATCAGCTATAATTATAATATTTACAGCTGATGCCTAGTGATTAGCTATAACTAGATAGTGGCGGCTATAATTATTTTATTAAATTGATATTAAGAAAATGTAATCAATTTTAGATATTCTCAATATAATATAATTTTGTATTCCTAAATTTTGTAATTTTTGTAAGTTTTATGTGTAAAGTTTTAGATTTTAATCTGAATTTTAGATTTTAAGGTTTTGGTACAGAATAGGTTACCATATTGTATAGGATAAGACAGTTATTATAAAAGTACACAGACATTCTAATTTCAGTTACTATTATATAATTTTCGACGAATATTTTATAGGTTTCATTGAAAATTACATCACTATTTCACCACTTTTGCAATTTTTAATAAAAATTTGCAAGCAGCGGTTTAAATTTTGCAATATTTATTAAATCATATTGTTAATTGATTAAATAAATAAATAATGTCGAAGGTAATAAATTTCAGAGAAACTTTGTAATTTGGCATACACATTTCTTAATTTCTACTGAAATTATAAATTTGTAATAAAATCTCTCACTGTTCACTGCAATTTTGTAGTATGCAATGAAATTTTTAGTGTTACAATTTTTTAAAATTAAGGATGAGTAGTACGGATTATTATTATTATTATTATTTATATTATACGCAAATTTCTGGGCATCAGCTATAATTCTGATATAATCTTATTTTATTTGTGGCAACCCAATTAATCACTGAGCATCAGCTATAATTATAATAGTTACAGCTGATGCCTAGTGATTAGCTATAACTAGATAGTGACAGCTATAGTTATTTTATTAAATTGATATTAAGAAAATGCAATCAATTTAAGATATTCTCAATATAATATAATTTTGTATTCCTCAATTTTGTAAATTTTAAGTGTAAAGTTTTAGATTTTAATCTGAATTTTACATTTTAAGGTTTTGGTACAGATTATGTTACCATATTGCATAGGATAAGACAGTTATTATAAAAGTACACAGACATTCTAATTTCAGTTACTATTATATAATTTTCGACGAATATTTTATAGGTTTCATTGAAAATTACATCACTATTTCACCATTTTTGCAATTTTTAATAAAAATTTGCAAGCAGCGGTTTAAATTTTGCAATATTTATTAAATCATATTGTTAATTGATTAAATAAATAAATAAATATGTCTAAGTTAATAAATTTCAGAGAAACTTTGTAATTTGGCATACACATTTCTTAATTTCGACTGAAATTATAAATTTGTAAAAAAATCTCTCACTGTTCACTGCAATTTTGTAGTATGCAATGAAATTTTTAGTGTTACAATTTTTAAAATTAAGGAGGAGTAGTACGGATTATTATTATTATTATTATTTATATTATACGAAAATTTCTGGGCATCAGCTATAAATCTGATATAATCTTATTTTATTTGAGGCAACCCAATTAATCACTGAACATCAGCTATAATTATAATAGTTACAGCTGATGCCTAGTGATTAGCTATAACTAGATAGTGACAGCTATAGTTATTTTATTAAATTGGTATTAAGAAAATGTAATGAATTTAAGATATTCTCAATATAATATAATTTTGTATTCCTCAATTTCGTAAATTTTAAGTGTAAAGTTTTAGATTTTAATCTGAATTTTAGATTTTAAGGTTTTGGTATAGAATAGGTTACCATATTGCATAGGATAAGACAGTTATTATAAAAGTACACAGACATTCTAATTTCAGTAACTATTATATAATTTTCGACGAATATTTTATAGGTTTCATTGAAAATTACATCACTATTTCACCATTTTTGCAATTTTTAATAAAAATTTGCAAGCAGCGGTTTAAATTTTGCAATATTTATTAAATCATATTGTTAATTGATTAAATAAATAAATAAATATGTCTAAGTTAATAAATTTCAGAGAAACTTTGTAATTTGGCATACACATTTCTTAATTTCGACTGAAATTATAAATTTGTAAAAAAATCTCTCACTGTTCACTGCAATTTTGTAGTATGCAATGAAATTTTTAGTGTTACAATTTTTAAAATTAAGGAGGAGTAGTACGGATTATTATTATTATTATTATTTATATTATACGAAAATTTCTGGGCATCAGCTATAAATCTGATATAATCTTATTTTATTTGTAGCAACCCAATTAATCACTGAGCATCAGCTATAATTATAATATTTACAGCTGATGCCTAGTGATTAGCTATAACTAGATAGTGACAGCTATAGTTATTTTATTAAATTGATATTAAGAAAATGCAATCAATTTAAGATATTCTCAATATAATATAATTTTGTATTCCTAAATTTTGTAATTTTTGTAAGTTTTATGTGTAAAATTTTAGATTTTAATCTGAATTTTAGATTTTAAGGTTTTGGTACAGAATATGTTACCGTATTGCATAGGATAAGACAGTTATTATAAAAGTACACAAACATTCTAATTTCAGTTACTATTATATAATTTTCGACGAATATTTTATAGGTTTCATTGAAAATTACATCACTATTTCACCACTTTTGCAATTTTTAATAAAAATTTGCAAGCAGCGGTTTAAATTTTGCAATATTTATTAAATCATATTGTTAATTGATTAAATAAATAAATAATGTCGAAGTTTATAAATTTCAGAGAAACTTTGTAATTTGGCATACACATTTCTTAATTTCTACTGAAATTATAAATTTGTAATAAAATCTCTCACTGTTCACTGCAATTTTGTAGTATGCAATGAAATTTTTAGTGTTACAATTTTTTAAAATTAAGGAGGAGTAGTACGGGTTATTATTATTATTATTATTTATATTATACGCAAATTTCTGGGCATCAGCTATAATTCTGATATAATCTTATTTTATTTGTGGCAACCCAATTAATCACTGAGCATCAGCTATAATTGTAATAGTTACAGCTGATGCCTAGTGATTAGCTATAACTAGATAGTGACAGCTATAGTTATATTATTAAATTGATATTAAGAAAATGTAATCAATTTAAGATATTCTCAATATAATATAATTTTGTATTCCTGAATTTTGTAATTTTTGTAAATTTTAAGTGTAAAGTTTTAGATTTTAATCTGAATTTTAGATTTTAAAGTTTCACAAGTTGTGAAACTTTACCAAGTGTTTTCTTTATTAACATAATCAAAATGTTTCACCAGGAAGTAACCACTTCTTCATACAATTTAATTATTATTATTATATTATTATTATTATTATTATTATTATTATTATATTATTATAATAAATCATAAGCAATCCGTTTTTTGATAAACGATTCATCATTTTATATTTGCAGTTCAAATCAGTCATCAAATTGTTATTACGGAAATTTAATCCATTTAATTTTTATCAAGCTATTTTGGATATAATAAATCATAATCCTTTCGCAATCCTTCTCTTGGTGTGCCATTCATCATTGTCTATTTTCGCTGTTATATCGTGGACATTATTAACCTTACAATTCTCTCTCCATAACTTGCAATATTTTATGGATTAGGGGAAGGAATTACTTATGAGAAATTTAATAACCCAAGTAAGTTTGCAGCTAGCTGAACTTTGGTGGTTATGGGCTTATAATGGCGTTATAATATTGCTAAGATATACACAATTAAATTTCAGGACGGATTAAAGTATTTATAAATAATGCAATTGTTACTTCGTAAACTGCATTATTTATTTATACATAATGTATCACGAAGTAGAAACCTCCAGTGTTATAAAAATATTATTTATACTTTATAACAACGTTAGCATTTTATTTATAATATAACAATTGATTTCCGGTGAAAATTGTGTGTTAATAAAAATTTGCAGCCTGTAATTTAAGTTTTTCAAAATCTATTAAATCACATTGTTAATTGATTAAATAAATAAATAAATAATGTCGAAGTTAATACATTTTAGAGAAACTTTGTAATTTGGCATACAATGTAAATTCTGCAATTTCAATTAAATCTAACTGTTTATTATTTAAATAAATAAGTATATAATAATGAAGTTCGTATATTTCAGAGAAACTTTGAAATTTGGCATACAACTTTTTTAATTTCTACAGAAATTATAAATTTGTAACAAAATTTCTCATTCTTCACTGCAATTTTGTAGTCTGCAATGAAAATTTTTCATTTCCGGTGAAAATTGTGCAATTTGCAATAATATTTTGCCATTTTCAATGTAGTTTTGTAAATTATAACCGAAATTTGGCATGTTACTGCGAAAATTTCGTAAATTCCTATGAAAATATTCATAACTGAGAGATATGCTTTTGGCATAAAGCTGTCAATTTTTTAAATGAAAAGTTTCTATCTAATTTTGAAGTTCATAACCAAATTTTTGCTTTTTCCACAGAATTCTTGAATCGTTAATACTTTTGTTGGAATTTCCAATAAATATTTATAAGTTTCAATTACAATTTCTTAGTTTTGTGTAATTTTCAATCACAATTTATTAGTTTTGTATAAGTTTCAATGAAAATTTCATCATTTCTAATAATAATTTTGCAATTTCCAGTAAAATTTCAAATTCAAGCTGAATATGTTATAATTTCCATTGCAATGGTTAATTTACAATCTTAATTTCGCATTTTCCAATCAAAATATGTAATTTCAGTTACTATTATATAATTTTCGACGAATATTTTATAGGTTTAATTGAATACTACATCATCAATTCACCATTTTGCAATTTTTAATAATAATTTGAAACCTGTAATTTAAATTTTGCAACATCTATTTAATCATATTGTTAATTAATTAATGAAAAAATTAAATAATGATGACGTTCACAAATTTCAGAGAGACTTTGTAATTTGGCATACAATTTAAATTTTGCAATTTCTATTACATCATACTGTTTATTAATTAAATAAATAAGTATATAATAATGAAGTTCACAAATTTCAGAGAAACTTTGAAATTTGGCATACAACTTTTTTAATTTCTATAGAAATTATAATATCGTAACAAAATTTCTCATTGTTCACTGCAATTTTGTAATATGCAGTGAAAATTTTTCATTTCCGGTGAAATTTGTGCAATTTGCAATAATATTTTGCCATTTTCAATGTAGTTTTGTAAATTATAACCGAAATTTGACATGTTGCTGAGAAAATTTCGTAAATTCCTATGAAAATATTCATAACTAAGAGATATGCTTTTGGTATAAAGCTGTTAATTTTTTAAATGAAAAATTTCCATCTAATCTTGTAGCTCATAATCAAATTTTTGCTATTTTCACAGAATTCTTGAAATGTTAATACTTTTTTGGAATTTCCAATAAATATTTATAATTTTCAATTACAATTTCTTAGTTTTGTGTAATTTTCAATCACAATTTATTAGTTTTGTATAAGTTTCAATGAAAATGTTATCATTTCTAGTAACAATTTTGCAATTTCCAGTAAAATTTCAAATTCAAGCTGAATATGTTATAATTTCCATTACAATGGTTAATTCACACTCTAAATTTCACATTTTTCAATCAAAATATGTAATTTAATTTACTATTATATAATTTTCGACGAATATTTTATAGGTTTAATTGAATACTACATCATCAATTCACCATTTTGCAATTTTTAATAATAATTTGCAACCTGTAATTTAAATTTTGAAATATCTATTAAATCATATTGTTAATTAATTAATGAAATAATTAAATAATGATGAAGTTCACAAATTTCAGAGAAACTTTGTAATTTGGCATACAATGTAAATTTTGCAATTTCTATTACATCATACTGTTTATTATTTATATAAATAAGTATATAATAATGAAGTTCGTATATTTCAGAGAAAGTTTTAAATTTGGCTTACAACTTTTTAATTTCTACAGAAATTATAAATTCGTAACAAATTTTCTCATTGTTCACTGCAATTCGTAGTATGCAGTCAAAATTTTTCATTTCCGGTGAAAATTGTGCAATTTGCAATAATATTTTGCCATTTTCAATGTAGTTTTGAAAATTATAACCGAAATTTGGCATGTTGCTGCGAAAATTTCGTAAATTCCTATGAAAATATTCATAACTGAGAGATATGCTTTTGGCATAAAGCTGTAAATTTTTTAAATGAAAAGTTTCTATCTAATTTTGTAGTTCACAATCAAATTTTTGCTATTTCCACAGAATTCTTGAATTGTTAATACTTTTTCTGGAATTTCCAATAAATATTTATAAGTTTCAATTACAATTTCTTAGTTTTGTGTAATTTTCAATCATAATTTATGAGTTTTGTATAAGTTTCAATTAAAATTTTATCATTTCTAATAACAATTTTGCAATTTCCAGTAAGATTTCAAATTCAAGCTGAATATGTTATAATTTCCATTGCAATGGTTAATTTACAATATAAATTTCGCATTTTCCAATCAAAATATGTAATTTCAGTTACTATTATATAATTTTCGACGAATATTTTATAGGTTTCATTGAATATTACATCATCAATTCACCATTTTGCAATTTTTAATAATAATTTGCAACCTGTAATTTAAATTTTGCAACATCTATTTAATCATATTGTTAATTAATTAATGAAATAATTAAATAATGATGACGTACACAAATTTCAGAGAGACTTTGTAATTTGGCATACAATGTAAATTTTGCAATTTCTATTACATCATACTGTTTATTAATTAAATAAATAAGTATATAATAATGAAGTTCACAAATTTCAGAGAAACTTTGAAATTTGGCATACAACTTTTTTAATTTCTACAGAAATTATAAATTCGTAACAAAATTTCTCATTGTTCACTGCAATTTTGTAATATGCAGTGAACATTTTTCATTTCCGGTGAAATTTGTGCAATTTGCAATAATATTTTGCCATTTTCAATGTAGTTTTGTAAATTATAACCGAAATTTGACATGTTGCTGAGAAAATTTCGTAAATTCCTATGAAAATATTCATAACTAAGAGATATGCTTTTGGCATAAAGATGTCAACTTTTTAATTGAAAATTTTGTATCTAATTTTGTAGTACATAATCAAATTTTTGCAATTTCCACAGAATTCTTGAATTGTTAATACTTTTTTTGGAATTTCCAATAAATATTTATAATTTTCAATTACAATTTCTTAGTTTTGGGTAATTGTCAATCACAATTTATTAGTTTTGTATAAGTTTCAGTGAAAATTTTATCATTTCTAGTAACAATTTTGCAATTTCCAGTAAGATTTCAAATTCAAGCTGAATATGTTATCATTTCCATTGCAATGGTTAATTTACAATATAAATTTCGCATTTTCCAATCAAAATATGTAATTTCAGTTACTATTATATAATTTTCGACGAATATTTTATAGGTTTCATTTAATACTACATCATCAATTTGCCATTTTGCAATTTTTAATAATAATTTGCAAGCTGTAATTTAAATTTTGCAATATTTATTAAATCATATTGTTAATTAATTAATGAAATAATTAAATAATGATGAAGTTCACAAATTTCAGAGAAACTTTGTAATTTGGCATACAATGTAAATTTTTCCATTTCAATTAAATCATACGGTTTATTATTTAAATCAATAAGTATATAATAATGAAGTTAATAAATTTCAGAGAAACTTTGAAATTTGGCATACACCTTTTTTAATTTCTACATAAATTATAAATTCGTAACAAAATTTCTCATTGTTCACTGCAATTTTGTAGTATGCAATGAAAATTATTCATTTCCGGTGAATATTGTGCAATTTGCAATAATATTTTGCCATTTTCAATGTAGTTTTGTAAATTATGACAGAAATTTGACTTGTTGCTGCGAAAATTTCGTAAATTCCTATGAAAACATTCATAACTAAGAGATATGCTTTTGGTATAAAGCTGTCAATTTTTTAAAAGAAAAGTTTCTATCTAATTTTGTAGTTCATAATCAAATTTTTGCTATATCCACAGAATTCTTGAATTGTTAATACTTTTTTTGGAATTTCCAATAAATATTTATAATTTTCAATTACAATTTCTTAGTTTTGTGTAATTTTCAATCACAATTTATTAGTTTTGTATAAGTTCCAATGAAAATGTTATCATTTCTAGTAACAATTTTGCAATTTCCAGTAAAATTTCAAATTCAAGCTGAATATGTTATAATTCCCATTGCAATGGTTCATTTACAATCTTAATTTCGCATTTTCCAATCAAAATATGTAATTTCAGTTACTATTATATAATTTTCGACGAATATTTTATAGGTTTCATTTAATACTACATCATCAATTCACCATTTTGCAATTTTTAATAATAATTTGAAACCTGTAATGTAAATTTTGCAATTTCTATTACATCGTACTGTTTATTATTTAAATCAATAAGTTTATAATAATGAAGTTCGTATATTTCAGAGAAACTTTGAAAATTGGCACACATCTTTTTTAATTTCTACAGAAATTATAATTTCTTAACCAAATTTCTCATTGTTCACTGCAATTTTGTAGTATACAATGAAAATTATTCATTTCCGGTGAATATTGTGCAATTTGCAATAATATTTTGCCATTTTCAATGTAGTTTTGTAAATTATAACCGAAATTTGGCATGTTACTGCGAAAATTTCGTAAATTCCTATGAAAATATTCATAACTGAGAGATATGCTTTTGGCATGAAGCTATCAATTTTTTAAATGAAAAGTTTCGATCTAATTTTGTAGTTCATAATCAAATTTTTGCTATTTCCACAGAATTCTTGAATTGTTAATACTTTTTTTGGAATTTCCAATAAATATTTTTAATTTTCAATTACAATTTCTTAGTTTTGTGTAATTTTCAAACACAATTTATTAGTTTTGTATAAGTTTCAACGAAAATTTTATCATTTCTAGTAACAATTTTGCAATTTCCAGTAAAATTTCAAATTCAAGCTGAATATGTTATAATTTCCACTGTAATGGTTAATTTACAATCTAAATTTCGCATTTTCCTATCAATATTTGTAATTTCATTTACTATTATATTATTTTTGAGGAATATTTTCTAGGTTTCATTGAAAATTACATCATCAGTTCATCATTTTTGCAATTTTTAATAAAATTTTGTCTGCTTGCTTGGTATGCTTGGTTGCCTAAACTTCAGTACTGTGTATTTTGGCTTATATACTTAATGGTTTTTATAACTTAAATATATAATATAAATACAGTCTTCACTTGTTTCAGTTGCGCTTCTATTAGTGCAATTGCGTTTTTAATTCCGGTTTTGGATCTTTGGGTCTTCTCTTCGAGTTATAAAATCACTGAATGTATTTTATGTGTAATACAATGGAAAGTTTGAGTTATCTGCAAGATTGTGCCACTCCAGGTGTGCTGGGCACGTCTTATGGGACTAATAATTCTCGAGAGGATTGTGAAGGTGAAGAAGTATATCGTAGAAAAGGCACGTCGCGAGAATTACGTGACTCTTGGATGCTGCATGAAATCCTGTGGAAAGGATAACTGTTTCAATTACACGTAGATTTTCAAGTGCTAATATTTAGCAATCTGTAACCAAATTTCGTGAAAATATTTTCAATCTGAGCTATTTATACCAATATTAGTTATATATTATATATAGTTAGGTTAATAAATAATAATAAATAAATAAATAATAATACTTTTGAATTAAGAACATTAATCAGTAGTTATTGATAAACTTAAGAGTTCAAGATACTGATACTAACATTTATAGATAAGTATCAGTAATTATTTTATTTATATCAAAATTTAGTATTTAATTTACAATTAGTAAGAAGGTTACGAGTACATAACGAAAATCGAAGCCAGAATTAGTCTTCAATGTCTTAATATTTAGTGAGAGCTGTGCATATAATTGATATCGTTATATTTCATCCTGAGGCACGACTGATGGATGAAACTTGTAATTTACTTGGCATTATATGAAGAGTGCTTAAGATATTCTCGGTAGAAAATCCTATAGAAACCTATAGAAACTGCAGTAAGGCTAAGTGCACGAATGCAATTAAATTACCCTATAAATGAAAGCTTATTGTCTACAGCTTTGTACTTAATAACTTGCAAACCTCTAAATTTTCATTCCTTGTAGATGGAAAAGTATGGATTTAATATAACAATAATAGTTTTATCCCATGTAAGGAAAATTACATGCAATGTAAATATGTTTGTACTAGATTTGTGTGAGCATGACTATTTTTCGAGACTCAAAATGATTATATTCTTCAAACTACTATTCATTTTTTTATGTAAAGAATAAAAGGCTTCAGTTCTCAAAAACAAATCAAAATTATCTTTTACTTCTACGTTATTACTCAATTTATTTCAAAAAATAAAATTCGATCAACCTGTTTAAAAAACATGAGGAAAATTAGATTTTTTCACCATATTAACAATATCCTTATGATTGGTATATCAAGCAGCATTAATTTCTAACAATACGTAATGAAGCATTGATCACAACACATCGCTGAATGCAACCTTATTGCGAAAATTAATATGTATTCCTGCAGATGCTGTACTCAATTTTCATATGAAATGCATAATGCATAATGCATAACGCCGTACATACACATATGTACGCCCCAAGCTTCTTCTTCGTGTGATCTATCATCAAGGGAGTGTGGCGTCCTTTAAATATTCAGTTTTATTCAGATTTAGTTAGATTCCACCACATAACTCTTGATATCTTCCAACTCGAAGTCAATACTTTATAGTTATAGACTTGTTATGGTTATTGTAAAATATATGCATTCAGAGGTTTCCTATGTAATATGGTCTTGTAGTGTAAACACTAGGTAATCATAAGATGAGAAATAACTAAGAACTTGACAAACTTTCAGTATTAAATAAGGGATAAAATCAAACATATAACTTTCTGCATTGACAACTTATAAAGTAGCAAGTACTAAAATTTCCTGAATATTTATTATTTGCAAATTTGATATTAGATTAGTATACAGTATACCTGAAGGTAATTCTGCTGAAAATTTGACAGAGTTTCAGTATTAAATAAGTGAGAAAGTCAGAAGTAGGTTAGGTTAGGTAGGCGAGGTTAGGTCTCTATTACAGATTTTTTTTATATTTAATTTTAGATTTGTGTTCAGTATACCTAAAGGTAATTCTGCTGAAAATTTGACAGAGTTTCAGTATTAAATAAGTGAGAAAGTCAGAAGTAGGTTAGGTTAGGTAGGCGAGGTTAGGTCTCTATTACAGATTTTTTTATATTTAATTTTAGATTTGTGTTCAGTATACCTGAAGGTAATTCTGCTGAAAATTTGACAGAGTTTCAGTATTAAATAAGTGAGAAAGTCAGAAGTAGGTTAGGTTAGGTAGGCGAGGTTAGGTCTCTATTGCAGATTTTTTTTATATTTAATTTTAGATTTGTGTTCAGTATACCTGAAGGTAATTCTGCTTAAAATTTGACAGAGTTTCAGTATTAAATAAGTGAGAAAGTCAGAAGTAGGTTAGGTTAGGTAGGCGAGGTTAGGTCTCTATTGCAGATTCTTTTTATATTTAATTTTAGATTTGTGTTCAGTATACCTAAAGGTAATTCTGCTGAAAATTTGACAGAGTTTCAGTATTAAATAAGTGAGAAAGTCAGAAGTAGGTTAGGTTAGGTAGGCGAGGTTAGGTCTCTATTGCAGATTTTTTTTATATTTAATTTTAGATTTGTGTTCAGTATACCTGAAGGTAATTCTGCTGAAAATTTGACAGAGTTTCAGTATTAAATAAGTGAGAAAGTCAGAAGTAGGTTAGGTTAGGTAGGCGAGGTTAGGTCTCTATTGCAGATTTTTTTTATATTTAATTTTAGATTTGTGTTCAGTATACCTGAAGGTAATTCTGCTGAAAATTTGACAGAGTTTCAGTATTAAATAAGTGAGAAAGTCAGAAGTAGGTTAGGTTAGGTAGGCGAGGTTAGGTCTCTATTGCAGATTTTTTTTATATTTAATTTTAGATTTGTGTTCAGTATACCTAAAGGTAATTCTGCTGAAAATTTGACAGAGTTTCAGTATTAAATAAGTGAGAAAGTCAGAAGTAGGTTAGGTTAGGTAGGCGAGGTTAGGTCTCTATTACAGATTTTTTTTATATTTAATTTTAGATTTGTGTTCAGTATACCTAAAGGTAATTCTGCTGAAAATTTGACAGAGTTTCAGTATTAAATAAGTGAGAAAGTCAGAAGTAGGTTAGGTTAGGTAGGCGAGGTTAGGTCTCGATTACAGATTTTTTTTATATTTAATTTTAGATTTGTGTTCAGTATACCTGAAGGTAATTCTGCTGAAAATTTGACAGAGTTTCAGTATTAAATAAGTGAGAAAGTCAGAAGTAGGTTAGATTAGGTAGGGCGAGGTTAGGTCTCTATTACAGATTTTTTTTATATTTAATTTTAGATTTGTGTTCAGTATACCTGAAGGTAATTCTGCTGAAAATTTGACAGAGTTTCAGTATTAAATAAGTGAGAAAGTCAGAAGTAGGTTAGGTTAGGTAGGCGAGGTTAGGTCTCGATTACAGATTTTTTTTATATTTAATTTTAGATTTGTGTTCAGTATACCTGAAGGTAATTCTGCTGAAAATTTGACAGAGTTTCAGTATTAAATAAGTGAGAAAGTCAGAAATAGGTTAGGTTAGGTAGGCGAGGTTAGGTCTCGATTACAGATTTTTTTTATATTTAATTTTAGATTTGTGTTCAGTATACCTGAAGGTAATTCTGCTGAAAATTTGACAGAGTTTCAGTGTTAAATAAGTGAGAAAGTCAGAAGTAGGTTAGGTTAGGTAGGCGAGGTTAGGTCTCTATTACAGATTTTTTTTATATTTAATTTTAGATTTGTGTTCAGTATACCTGAAGGTAATTCTGCTGAAAATTTGACAGAGTTTCAGTATTAAATAAGTGAGAAAGTCAGAAGTAGGTTAGGTTAGGTAGGCGAGGTTAGGTCTCTATTACAGATTTTTTTTATATTTAATTTTAGATTTGTGTTCAGTATACCTGAAGGTAATTCTGCTGAAAATTTGACAGAGTTTCAGTATTAAATAAGTGAGAAAGTCAGAAGTAGGTTAGGTTAGGTAGGCGAGGTTAGGTCTCTATTACAGATTTTTTTTATATTTAATTTTAGATTTGTGTTCAGTATACCTGAAGGTAATTCTGCTGAAAATTTGACAGAGTTTCAGTATTAAATAAGTGAGAAAGTCAGAAGTAGGTTAGGTTAGGTAGGCGAGGTTAGGTCTCTATTACAGATTTTTTTTATATTTAATTTTAGATTTGTGTTCAGTATACCTGAAGGTAATTCTGCTGAAAATTTGACAGAGTTTCAGTATTAAATAAGTGAGAAAGTCAGAAGTAGGTTAGATTAGGTAGGGCGAGGTTAGGTCTCTATTACAGATTTTTTTTATATTTAATTTTAGATTTGTGTTCAGTATACCTGAAGGTAATTCTGCTGAAAATTTGACAGAGTTTCAGTATTAAATAAGTGAGAAAGTCAGAAGTAGGTTAGATTAGGTAGGGCGAGGTTAGGTCTCTATTACAGATTTTTTTTATATTTAATTTTAGATTTGTGTTCAGTATACCTAAAGGTAATTCTGCTGAAAATTTGACAGAGTTTCAGTATTAAATAAGTGAGAAAGTCAGAAGTAGGTTAGATTAGGTAGGGCGAGGTTAGGTCTCTATTACAGATTTTTTTTATATTTAATTTTAGATTTGTGTTCAGTATACCTGAAGGTAATTCTGCTGAAAATTTGACAGAGTTTCAGTATTAAATAAGTGAGAAAGTCAGAAGTAGGTTAGGTTAGGTAGGCGAGGTTAGGTCTCTATTACAGATTTTTTTTATATTTAATTTTAGATTTGTGTTCAGTATACCTGAAGGTAATTCTGCTGAAAATTTGACAGAGTTTCAGTATTAAATAAGTGAGAAAGTCAGAAGTAGGTTAGGTTAGGTAGGCGAGGTTAGGTCTCTATTACAGATTTTTTTTATATTTAATTTTAGATTTGTGTTCAGTATACCTGAAGGTAATTCTGCTGAAAATTTGACAGAGTTTCAGTATTAAATAAGTGAGAAAGTCAGAAGTAGGTTAGGTTAGGTAGGCGAGGTTAGGTCTCTATTACAGATTTTTTTTATATTTAATTTTAGATTTGTGTTCAGTATACCTGAAGGTAATTCTGCTGAAAATTTGACAGAGTTTCAGTATTAAATAAGTGAGAAAGTCAGAAGTAGGTTAGGTTAGGTAGGCGAGGTTAGGTCTCTATTACAGATTTTTTTTATATTTAATTTTAGATTTGTGTTCAGTATACCTGAAGGTAATTCTGCTGAAAATTTGACAGAGTTTCAGTATTAAATAAGTGAGAAAGTCAGAAGTAGGTTAGGTTAGGTAGGCGAGGTTAGGTCTCTATTACAGATTTTTTTTATATTTAATTTTAGATTTGTGTTCAGTATACCTGAAGGTAATTCTGCTGAAAATTTGACAGAGTTTCAGTATTAAATAAGTGAGAAAGTCAAAAGTAGGTTAGGTTAGGTAGGCGAGGTTAGGTCTCTATTGCAGATTTTTTTTATATTTAATTTTAGATTTGTGTTCAGTATACCTAAAGGTAATTCTGCTGAAAATTTGACAGAGTTTCAGTATTAAATAAGTGAGAAAGTCAGAAATAGGTTAAATTAGGTAGGCGAGGTTAGGTCTCTATTACAGATTTTTTTTTATATTTAATTTTAGATTTGTGTTCAGTATACCTAAAGGTAATTCTGCTGAAAATTTGACAGAGTTTCAGTATTAAATAAGTGAGAAAGTCAGAAGTAGGTTAGGTTAGGTAGGCGAGGTTAGGTCTCTATTACAGATTTTTTTTATATTTAATTTTAGATTTGTGTTCAGTATACCTGAAGGTAATTCTGCTGAAAATTTGACAGAGTTTCAGTATTAAATAAGTGAGAAAGTCAGAAGTAGGTTAGGTTAGGTAGGCGAGGTTAGGTCTCTATTACAGATTTTTTTTATATTTAATTTTAGATTTGTGTTCAGTATACCTGAAGGTAATTCTGCTGAAAATTTGACAGAGTTTCAGTATTTAATAAGTGAGAAAGTGAGAAAGTCAGAAGTAGGTTAGGTTAGGTAGGCGAGGTTAGGTCTCTATTACAGATTTTTTTTATATTTAATTTTAGATTTGTGTTCAGTATACCTGAAGGTAATTCTGCTGAAAATTTGACAGAGTTTCAGTATTAAATAAGTGAGAAAGTCAGAAGTAGGTTAGGTTAGGTTAGGTAGGCGAGGTTAGGTCTCTATTACAGTCTTTATTTATATTTAATTTTAGATTTGTGTTCAGTATACCTGAATGTAATTCTGCTGAAAATTTGACAGAGTTTCAGTATTAAATAAGTGAGAAAGTGAGAAAGTCAGAAGTAGGTTAGGTTATGTAAGGCGAGGTTAGGTCTTTATTACAGATTTTTTTTATATTTAATTTTAGATTTGTGTTCAGTATACCTGAAGGTAATTCTGCTGAAAATTTGACAGAGTTTCAGTATTAAATAAGTGAGAAAGTCAGAAGTAGGTTAGGTTAGGTAGGCGAGGTTAGGTCTCTATTGCAGATTTTTTTTATATTTAATTTTAGATTTGTGTTCAGTATACCTAAAGGTAATTCTGCTGAAAATTTGACAGAGTTTCAGTATTAAATAAGTGAGAAAGTCAGAAGTAGGTTAGGTTAGGTAGGCGAGGTTAGGTCTCTATTACAGATTTTTTTTATATTTAATTTTAGATTTGTGTTCAGTATACCTAAAGGTAATTCTGCTGAAAATTTGACAGAGTTTCAGTATTAAATAAGTGAGAAAGTCAGAAGTAGGTTAGGTTAGGTAGGCGAGGTTAGGTCTCGATTACAGATTTTTTTTATATTTAATTTTAGATTTGTGTTCAGTATACCTGAAGGTAATTCTGCTGAAAATTTGACAGAGTTTCAGTATTAAATAAGTGAGAAAGTCAGAAGTAGGTTAGATTAGGTAGGGCGAGGTTAGGTCTCTATTACAGATTTTTTTTATATTTAATTTTAGATTTGTGTTCAGTATACCTGAAGGTAATTCTGCTGAAAATTTGACAGAGTTTCAGTATTAAATAAGTGAGAAAGTCAGAAGTAGGTTAGGTTAGGTAGGCGAGGTTAGGTCTCGATTACAGATTTTTTTTATATTTAATTTTAGATTTGTGTTCAGTATACCTAAAGGTAATTCTGCTGAAAATTTGACAGAGTTTCAGTATTAAATAAGTGAGAAAGTCAGAAATAGGTTAGGTTAGGTAGGCGAGGTTAGGTCTCGATTACAGATTTTTTTTATATTTAATTTTAGATTTGTGTTCAGTATACCTGAAGGTAATTCTGCTGAAAATTTGACAGAGTTTCAGTGTTAAATAAGTGAGAAAGTCAGAAGTAGGTTAGGTTAGGTAGGCGAGGTTAGGTCTCTATTACAGATTTTTTTTATATTTAATTTTAGATTTGTGTTCAGTATACCTGAAGGTAATTCTGCTGAAAATTTGACAGAGTTTCAGTATTAAATAAGTGAGAAAGTCAGAAGTAGGTTAGGTTAGGTAGGCGAGGTTAGGTCTCTATTACAGATTTTTTTTATATTTAATTTTAGATTTGTGTTCAGTATACCTGAAGGTAATTCTGCTGAAAATTTGACAGAGTTTCAGTATTAAATAAGTGAGAAAGTCAGAAGTAGGTTAGGTTAGGTAGGCGAGGTTAGGTCTCTATTACAGATTTTTTTTATATTTAATTTTAGATTTGTGTTCAGTATACCTGAAGGTAATTCTGCTGAAAATTTGACAGAGTTTCAGTATTAAATAAGTGAGAAAGTCAGAAGTAGGTTAGGTTAGGTAGGCGAGGTTAGGTCTCTATTACAGATTTTTTTTATATTTAATTTTAGATTTGTGTTCAGTATACCTGAAGGTAATTCTGCTGAAAATTTGACAGAGTTTCAGTATTAAATAAGTGAGAAAGTCAAAAGTAGGTTAGGTTAGGTAGGCGAGGTTAGGTCTCTATTGCAGATTTTTTTTATATTTAATTTTAGATTTGTGTTCAGTATACCTAAAGGTAATTCTGCTGAAAATTTGACAGAGTTTCAGTATTAAATTAGTGAGAAAGTCAGAAGTAGGTTAGGTTAGGTAGGCGAGGTTAGGTCTCTATTGCAGATTTTTTTTATATTTAATTTTAGATTTGTGTTCAGTATACCTAAAGGTAATTCTGCTGAAAATTTGACAGAGTTTCAGTATTAAATAAGTGAGAAAGTCAGAAGTAGGTTAGATTAGGTAGGGCGAGGTTAGGTCTCTATTACAGATTTTTTTTATATTTAATTTTAGATTTGTGTTCAGTATACCTGAAGGTAATTCTGCTGAAAATTTGACAGAGTTTCAGTATTAAATAAGTGAGAAAGTCAGAAGTAGGTTAGATTAGGTAGGGCGAGGTTAGGTCTCTATTACAGATTTTTTTTATATTTAATTTTAGATTTGTGTTCAGTATACCTAAAGGTAATTCTGCTGAAAATTTGACAGAGTTTCAGTATTAAATAAGTGAGAAAGTCAGAAGTAGGTTAGATTAGGTAGGGCGAGGTTAGGTCTCTATTACAGATTTTTTTTATATTTAATTTTAGATTTGTGTTCAGTATACCTGAAGGTAATTCTGCTGAAAATTTGACAGAGTTTCAGTATTAAATAAGTGAGAAAGTCAGAAGTAGGTTAGGTTAGGTAGGCGAGGTTAGGTCTCTATTACAGATTTTTTTTATATTTAATTTTAGATTTGTGTTCAGTATACCTGAAGGTAATTCTGCTGAAAATTTGACAGAGTTTCAGTATTAAATAAGTGAGAAAGTCAGAAGTAGGTTAGGTTAGGTAGGCGAGGTTAGGTCTCTATTACAGATTTTTTTTATATTTAATTTTAGATTTGTGTTCAGTATACCTGAAGGTAATTCTGCTGAAAATTTGACAGAGTTTCAGTATTAAATAAGTGAGAAAGTCAGAAGTAGGTTAGGTTAGGTAGGCGAGGTTAGGTCTCTATTACAGATTTTTTTTATATTTAATTTTAGATTTGTGTTCAGTATACCTGAAGGTAATTCTGCTGAAAATTTGACAGAGTTTCAGTATTAAATAAGTGAGAAAGTCAGAAGTAGGTTAGGTTAGGTAGGCGAGGTTAGGTCTCTATTACAGATTTTTTTTATATTTAATTTTAGATTTGTGTTCAGTATACCTGAAGGTAATTCTGCTGAAAATTTGACAGAGTTTCAGTATTAAATAAGTGAGAAAGTCAGAAGTAGGTTAGGTTAGGTAGGCGAGGTTAGGTCTCTATTACAGATTTTTTTTATATTTAATTTTAGATTTGTGTTCAGTATACCTGAAGGTAATTCTGCTGAAAATTTGACAGAGTTTCAGTATTAAATAAGTGAGAAAGTCAAAAGTAGGTTAGGTTAGGTAGGCGAGGTTAGGTCTCTATTGCAGATTTTTTTTATATTTAATTTTAGATTTGTGTTCAGTATACCTAAAGGTAATTCTGCTGAAAATTTGACAGAGTTTCAGTATTAAATTAGTGAGAAAGTCAGAAGTAGGTTAGGTTAGGTAGGCGAGGTTAGGTCTCTATTGCAGATTTTTTTTATATTTAATTTTAGATTTGTGTTCAGTATACCTAAAGGTAATTCTGCTGAAAATTTGACAGAGTTTCAGTATTAAATAAGTGAGAAAGTCAGAAGTAGGTTAGATTAGGTAGGGCGAGGTTAGGTCTCTATTACAGATTTTTTTTATATTTAATTTTAGATTTGTGTTCAGTATACCTAAAGGTAATTCTGCTGAAAATTTGACAGAGTTTCAGTATTAAATAAGTGAGAAAGTCAGAAGTAGGTTAGGTTAGGTAGGCGAGGTTAGGTCTCTATTACAGATTTTTTTTATATTTAATTTTAGATATGTGTTCAGTATACCTAAAGGTAATTCTGCTGAAAATTTGACAGAGTTTCAGTATTAAATAAGTGAGAAAGTCAGAAGTAGGTTAGGTTAGGTAGGCGAGGTTAGGTCTCTATTGCAGATTTTTTTTATATTTAATTTTAGATTTGTGTTCAGTATACCTAAAGGTAATTCTGCTGAAAATTTGACAGAGTTTCAGTATTAAATAAGTGAGAAAGTCAGAAGTAGGTTAGGTTAGGTAGGCGAGGTTAGGTCTCTATTACAGATTTTTTTATATTTAATTTTAGATTTGTGTTCAGTATACCTAAAGGTAATTCTGCTGAAAATTTGACAGAGTTTCAGTATTAAATAAGTGAGAAAATAAAACATATAACTTTCTGCATTGACAACTATAGAGAAGCAAGTACTGAAATTTCCTGAAAATTTGTTATTTACAAATTTGATATTAGACTAGTGTACAGTACATTTGAAACTAATTATTCTGAAAAGTTGACAAAGTTTCAGTATTCAGTACAGTGTGAAAGGCAATTAGAAGCGCACACATTACATTTTGAAACACCATCAAAGTTTGTAGTTATTTAACGTACTAAATATGTTATTTCTGGTTATATATGTAGTTTTTTGTCATACTGTGTGAAGAAATTATCATTTTTATTTATTCAGGAATATTAAAGTTAAACAGCCGCCTGGTTTTCCCTTGAAACTCATTAAACTTCTCTTGTTTAATGGAGGCAATCAATCAGAATTTTTCTATTAGAAGGGTTTTCCGCTAACTTTAAGGTTCATTTTCTCATATCACCATAATTAAGCCGCAACAAGTTTTAAATTAGATTAAATGCGCAAGACTGCTTCTATGGGTGTTTTAAATAATAAAAGAAGAAATATAAAGATATATTAATTGCAAATAAGGATTGTTTATTGTACGTAGTCACGCAAATAATAGTATAATAATAACGATGATAATAATATTGGTATAAACTTATGTACTGAAGTTTCAACTTTACTATTGATCCATGAGCTACAATTATTTGGGACACACAAATATTATATTTTTTATGCACAAAAATTATTAATCAAATATGGCATTATGTGATTAAAATATTGCTCTTCCTTAATTATACCTCAGGCGTAATAATTTGGAGATTATTATTCAATTTGTTTGTTTTGTTTGTATTAAATTAGTCTGATTGAACTTCTGAACCTTTTACGTTGCTCCATTTATGCGAAAGCTAATAATATTACACAAATTCAATTACCTTAATTACCAGAGATGGTTTATTTATAAACTTAATGTGCACACGTTTGATATGAGGTGAAATTTCTATTGGCGCGATATACTGAATAATAAACACTGATATAATCAGTGTTTACTTGAATGCAGCGTTTGCAAACACAAGTTTAAACACAACATGACCCATACAAAGCAGCAGTAATTCATGTTTTGATGTTGCAAACAAACAGCTCGGACAAGCCCAATATTAATTCCAGCATTTTGCACCAAAATTACACACAGTGTGTTTGCCAGTACATACTATACAAACTAAACAGACATACACAAGCCACATACAATTTTTAATTACAAGTTTCGCAAAATAATAAAAACAAATATGAGTATAAATACATTATTTGTTCTACGGTGTGTAAATTATCTTTTTACGCAGTGTTCACAGTGAGTAAAGTGGTACTTTTTAGCACAAGTGCGTAAATAAATCACCTGTGGGTAAAAACATCAAATGTATGTAAAATAAGTTTTACACACAATTCATTCAATCAGCAATAAAAAACAAATATAGTATTTTGCATCAAATTTTAGCTGTTTTTTAGAATAGAAAAAACTTTGTATGATACATATTCGTAAAGTAGTGCTTTACAGACTACGAATATAAAATTAACAAATGTTTATTGGGGCAGAAAGACCTGAGCATCGTTAGTCCTTTGAAATATTAAATATTGCTTATTATACAGAGTAATCAGAATAATAATTAATAAATAGACTTGTGACATTGTCCATTTGTTACAAGTCCATTTGTTACAAGTCCATTTGTTACCTATTATGGATAAATGCAGGACTTTTTTGCCTAACAACTTTTTCTCTGAAATGCATACCAAAAAAGTTGGCCATCAATTAAATAAGTAAATTAATACTAGTAATTAAATTATTAAATACAAAGATATTAGCAACTACTAAATGTTTATTGGTAAAAACCCCAATCCATTTTTTGTTTGAATCATAAACTTCCACAAGTCTTCAAATACCTGATTAAACTTTGCTGTGTCAGCAGAGATAATTCAGTTTTATTCTTGTTATCTGATTTAAATGAGTTCGTCTGAAAATGTCTGCACAATACATTGCTGCAATGCGATGTAAATCAGATTTTCATTACGTTAATACTCTAACTGAATCTTTTATTGAGAAGCTTAATTTGATTTTCACATACGTGTGATATCGGGTGTCTGTCCGATTGTGTGGAAAACTAATTTGTATTCACTGGAATAGAGCTTTTGCAAACTCAGTTGGGGTTTAAACACAACACGGTTTGCAGAAAATAAAAGCTGCGATCCATGTTTTGATATTATAAGCACGTAGCTGCTGGCAATTGCCAGACTTTAGCAAAAACTAAATATCCAATTTACTGTATATGTAATGATATAATTATATAATCATATATTATATAATTATATAATATATGATATAATTATATAAGATATAATATATTTATATGATATAATTATATATGATTATGAAATATATAATATATTTCAATAATGATTATTAATTCTTTATTCCTTATTTTTTATTCTTCATTCTTCATTATTTGTTCTTTATTCTATATTCTTTATTCTCTATTATTGATTCTTGATTCTTGATTTTTTATTCTTTATTCTTTATTCTTTATTTTTTATATTTTATTTTTTATTCTTTATTCTTTATTCATTTTTCTTTAGTTTCCAACCCAAATTGAAAGATATCAATGAAAACTATCAAAATCTATGTCTTATTCGTTAAAAATGTAAAAAAAAATGAAAATTACATAGATGTACAAGTTTCAAGAAATTTCATATCCCTCAGTAATCAATAGCACTATTAAATTAACTACAGGTTTTAAAAACTAAAAGATATCACTGAAAACTATCGAAATGTATGTCTTATTCATTAAAAATGTAAAACATTTGAAGTGACGAGTTATTTATTATCTATAGGTTTTAAAAACTGAAAGATATCACTGAAAACTATCAAAATGTATGTCTTATTCGTTAAAAGTGTAAAAAATTTGAAGTTACGTGTTATTTATTAAGTACAGGTTTTAAAAACTGAAAGATATCACTGAAAACTATCAAAATGTATGTCTTATTCGTTGAAAATGTAAAAAATATGAAGTTACATGCTATTTATTAACTACAGGTTTTAAAAACTGAAAGATATCACTGAAAACTATCAAAATGTATGTCTTATTAGTTAAAAATGTAAAAAATATGAAGTTACGTGCTATTTATTAACTACAGGTTTTAAAAACTGAAAGATATCACTGAAAACTATCAAAATGTATGTCTTATTAGTTAAAAATGTAAAAAATTTGATGTTACGTGTTATTTATTAACTACAGGTTTTAAAAACTGAAAGATATCACTGAAAACTATCAAACTGTATGTCTTATTCGTTAAAAATGTAAAAAATATGAAGTTACATGCTATTTATTAACTACAGGTTTTAAAAACTGAAAGATATCACTGAAAACTATCAAAATGTATGTCTTATTAGTTAAAAATGTAAAAAATATGAAGTTACGTGCTATTTATTAACTACAGGTTTTAAAAACTAAAAGATATCACTGAAAACTATCAAAATGTATGTCTTATTCGTTAAAAATGTAAAAAAATTGAAGTTACGTGTTATTTATTAACTACAGGATTTAAAAACTGAAAGATATCACTGGATACTATCAAAATGTATGTCTTATTCGTTAAAAATGTAAAAAAATTTGAAGTTACGTGTTATTTATTAACTACAGGTTTTAGAAATATATCACTGAAAACTCAAAATGTATGCCTTATTCGTTAAAAATGTAAAAAAAATTAAGTTACGTGTTATTTAGTAACTACAGGTTTTAAAAACTGAAAGATATCACTGAAAACTATCAAAATGTATGTCTTATTCGTTAAAAATGTAAATAATTTGAAGTTACGTGTTATTTATTAACTACAGGTTTTAAAAACTGAAAGATATCACTGAAAACTCTCAAAATGTATGTCTTATTCGTTAAAAATGTAAATAATTTGAAGTTACGTGTTATTTATTAACTACAGGTTTTAAAAACTGAAAGATATCACTGAAAACTATCAAAATGTATGTCTTAATCGTTAAAAATGTAAAAAATTTGCACTTACGTGTTATTTATTAACTACAGGTTTTAAAAACTGAAAGATATCACTGAAAACTATCAAAATGTATGTCTTATTAGTTAAAAATGTAAAAAATATGAAGTTACGTGCTATTTATTAACTACAGGTTTTAAAAACTAAAAGATATCACTGAAAACTATCAAAATGTATGTCTTATTCGTTGAAAATGTAAAAAATATGAAGTTACGTGTTGTTTATTAACTACAGGTTTTAAAAACTGAAAGATATCACTGAAAACTATCAAACTGTATGTCTTATTCGTTAAAAATGTAAAAAATATGAAGTTACATGCTATTTATTAACTACAGGTTTTAAAAACTGAAAGATATCACTGAAAACTATCAAAATGTATGTCTTATTAGTTAAAAATGTAAAAAATATGAAGTTACATGCTATTTATTAACTACAGGTTTTAAAAACTGAAAGATATCACTGAAAACTATCAAAATGTATGTCTTATTAGTTAAAAATGTAAAAAATATGAAGTTACGTGCTATTTATTAACTACAGGTTTTAAAAACTAAAAGATATCACTGAAAACTATCAAAATGTATGTCTTATTCGTTGAAAATGTAAAAAATATGAAGTTACGTGTTGTTTATTAACTACAGGTTTTAAAAACTGAAAGATATCACTGAAAACTATCAAACTGTATGTCTTATTCGTTAAAAATGTAAAAAATATGAAGTTACATGCTATTTATTAACTACAGGTTTTAAAAACTGAAAGATATCACTGAAAACTATCAAAATGTATGTCTTATTAGTTAAAAATGTAAAAAATATGAAGTTACATGCTATTTATTAACTACAGGTTTTAAAAACTGAAAGATATCACTGAAAACTATCAAAATGTATGTCTTATTAGTTAAAAATGTAAAAAATATGAAGTTACATGCTATTTATTAACTACAGGTTTTAAAAACTGAAAGATATCACTGAAAACTATCAAAATGTATGTCTTATTCGTTAAAAATGTAAAAAATTTGCACTTACGTGTTATTTATTAACTACAGGTTTTAAAAACTGAAAGATATCACTGAAAACTATCAAAATGTATGTCTTATTAGTTAAAAATTTAAAAAATATGAAGTTACGTGCTATTTATTAACTACAGGTTTTAAAAACTGAAAGATATCACTGAAAACTATCAAAATGTATGTCTTATTAGTTAAAAATGTAAAAAATTTGAAGTTACGTGTTATTTATTAACTACAGGTTTTAAAAACTGAAAGATATCACTGAAAACTATCAAAATGTATGTCTTATTCGTTACAAATGTAAAAAATTTGAAGTTACGTGTTATTTATTAACTACAGGTTTTAAAAACTGAAAGATATCACTGAAAACTATCAAAATGTATGTCTTATTCGTTAAAAATGTAAAAAAAATTGAAGTTACGTGTTATTTATTAACTACAGGTTTTAAAAACTGAAAGATATCACTGAAAACTATCAAAATGTATGTCTTATTCGTTACAAATGTAAAAAATTTGAAGTTACGTGTTATTTATTAACTACAGGTTTTAAAAACTGAAAGATATCACTGAAAACTATCAAAATGTATGTCTTATTCGTTAAAAATGTAAAAAAATTGAAGTTACGTGTTATTTATTAACTACAGGTTTTAAAAACTGAAATATATCACTGAAAACTATCAAAATGTATGTCTTAATCCTTAAAAATGTAAAAAATTTGAAGTTACGTGTTATTTATTAACTACAGGTTTTAAAAACTGAAATATATCACTGAAAACTATCAAAATGTATGTCTTATTCGTTGAAAATGTAAAAAATATGAAGTTACGTGTTATTTATTAACTACAGGTTTTAAAAACTGAAATATATCACTGAAAACTATCAAAATGTATGTCTTAATCCTTAAAAATGTAAAAAATTTGAAGTTACGTGTTATTTATTAACTACAGGTTTTAAAAACTGAAATATATCACTGAAAACTATCAAAATGTATGTCTTAATCCTTAAAAATGTAAAAAATTTGAAGTTACGTGTTATTTATTAACTACAGGTTTTAAAAACTGAAATATATCACTGAAAACTATCAAAATGTATGTCTTATTCGTTGAAAATGTAAAAAATATGAAGTTACGTGTTATTTATTAACTACAGGTTTTAAAAACTGAAATATATCACTGAAAACTATCAAAATGTATGTCTTAATCCTTAAAAATGTAAAAAATTTGAAGTTACGTGTTATTTATTAACTACAGGTTTTAAAAACTGAAATATATCACTGAAAACTATCAAAATGTATGTCTTATTCGTTGAAAATGTAAAAAATATGAAGTTACGTGTTATTTATTAACTACAGGTTTTAAAAACTGAAATATATCACTGAAAACTATCAAAATGTATGTCTTAATCCTTAAAAATGTAAAAAATTTGAAGTTACGTGTTATTTATTAACTACAGGTTTTAAAAACTGAAATATATCACTGAAAACTATCAAAATGTATGTCTTAATCCTTAAAAATGTAAAAAATTTGAAGTTACGTGTTATTTATTAACTACAGGTTTTAAAAACTGAAATATATCACTGAAAACTATCAAAATGTATGTCTTATTCGTTGAAAATGTAAAAAATATGAAGTTACGTGTTATTTATTAACTACAGGTTTTAAAAACTAAAAGATATCACTGAAAACTATCAAAATGTATGTCTTATTCGTTAAAAATGTAAAAAAATTGAAGTTACGTGTTATTTATTAACTACAGGTTTTAAAAACTGAAATATATCACTGAAAACTATCAAAATGTATGTCTTATTCGTTAAAATGTAAAAAAAATGAAAATTACATAGATGTACAAGTTTCAAGAAATTTCAAATACCTCAGTAATCAATAGAACTATTAAATATTTACTGTAGTTAATTACATTCCTGAATTGTCACACCTCTTGGGCATAAAGTGTACTGATAATAATGAATCATTGCTCATTCGCATATAATACTACATTATTATTCAATTAACTTGATTAAGAATTTGTGTGACGCATTTCGTTATGACCAGTCCTGTGCCAATAATATAATATTACAATATTATCCCAAGTAATGCGAAAAAGTTTATGTGTCCTTGTGCACACTTATTTCAGGAATAACAAAGGATCTCGTTCGTCTTCTTCAAGGATGCTACAGCCGTTACCAATTTCAACAGGGAGATATTTGTTAGGGAGAGTAATGAAAAAGTTATTTGGAAATTGATACATTACATGCCAATCCTAGATTTTCATCTCAAATAGCTGGAATTCTGGGATAACTTGATATAACTCAAACTTGCAAGTGAGAAAATCAAACATATAACTTTCTACATTGATAAGTATGAGTTAGCTATTACTGAAATTTCTAAAAAAATATTATTTGCAAATTTGATATTAGATTACTGTACAGTACATCTGAAACTAATTCTCCTGAAAATTTTACAAAGTTTCAGTATGAAATAAGGGAGAAAATCAAACATATAACTTTCTGCATTGCAACTATGAAGTAGCAAGTACTGAAATTTTCTGAAAATTTATTATTTGCAAATTTGATATTAGATTAGTGTACAGTACATCTGAAACTAATTCTCATGAAAATTTGGCATAGTTTCAGTATTAAATAAGGGAGAAAATCAAACATATAACTCTCTGCATTGACAACTATAAAGTAGCAAGTACTGAAATTTCCTGAAAATTTATTATTTGAAAATTTGATATCAGATTCGTGTACAATACATCTGAAACTAATTCTCCTGAAAATTTGACAAAGTTTCTGTATTAAATAAGGAAGAAAATCAACATATAATTTTCTGCATTGACAACTATGGAGAAGCAAGTACTGAAATTTCCTGAAAATTTATTATTTGCAAATTTGATATCAGATTAGTGTACAGTACATCTGAAACTAATTCTACTGAAAATTTGACAAAATTTCAGTATTATTTAAGGGAAAAAATCAAATATATAAGTTTCTGCATTGACAAGTATGTGGTAGCAAGTACTGAAATTTCCTGAAAATTTATTATTTGCAAATTTGATATTAGATTAGTGTACAGTACATCTGAACTAATGTTCCTGAAAATTTGACAAAATTTCAGTATTATTTAAGGGAAAAAATCAAATATATAAGTTTCTGCATTGACAAGTATGTGGTAGCAAGTACTGAAATTTCCTGAAAATTTAATAGTTGCAAATGTGATATTAGATTAGTGTACAGTACATCTGAAACTAATTCTCTTGAAAATTTGACAAAGTTTCAGTATTAAATAAGGGAGAAAATCAAACATATAACTTTCTGCATTGACAAGTATGTGGTAGCAAGTACTGAAATTTCCTGAAAATTTATTAGTTGCAAATTTGATATTAGATTAGTGTACAGTACATCCGAAACTAATTTTCCTGAAAATTTGACAAAATTTTAGTATTAATTAAGGGAAAAAATCAAACATATAACTTTCTGCATTGACAACTATAGAGTAGCAAGTACTGAAATTTCCTGAAAATGTATTATTTGCAAATTTGATATTAGATTAGTGTACAGTACGTCTGATACTAATTCTCCTGAAAATTTGGCACAGTTTCAGTATTAAATAAGGGAGAAAATCAAACATATAGCTTTCTGCATTGACAAGTATGTGGTAGCAAGTACTGAAATTTTATGAAAATTTATTATTTGCAAATTTGATATTAGATTAGTGTACAGTACATCTGAAACTAATTCTCCTGAAAATTTGGCATAGTTTCAGTATTAAATAAGGGAGAAAATCAAACATATAACTTTCTGTATTGACATCTATGGAGAAGCAAGTAGGTACTGAAATTTTCTGAAAATTCATTATTTGCAAATTTGATATTAGATTAGTGTACAGTACATCTGAAACTAATTTTGCTGAAAATTTGACAAAGTTTCAGTGATAAATAAGGGAAGAAATCAAACATATAACTTTCTGCATTGACAAGTATAGAGTAGCAAGTACTGAAATTACCTGAAAATTTATTATTTGAAAATTCGATATTAGATTCATGTACAGTACATCTGAAACTAATTCTCCTGAAAATTTGACAAAGTTTTAGTATTAAATAAGAGAGAAAATCAAACATATAACTTTGTGCATTGACAAGTATGTGGTAGCAAGTACTGGAATATCCTGAAAATGTATTATTTCCAAATTTGATATCAGATTCGTGTACAATACATCTGAAACAAATTCTCCTGAAAATTTAACAAAGTTTCCGTATTAAATAAGGAAGAAAATCAACATATAATTTTCTGCATTGACAACTATGGAGAAGCAAGTACTGAAATTTCCTGAAAATTAATTATTAGCAAATTTGATATTGGATTCGTATACAGTACATCTAAAACTAATTCTCCTGAAAATTTGACAATGTTTCAGTATGAAATAAGGGAGAAAATCAAACATAAAACTTTCTGCATTGACAACTATAGAGTAGCAAGTACTGAAATTTGCTGAAAATTTATTATTTGCAAATTTGATATTAGATTAGTGTACAATACATTTGAAACTAATTTTCCTGAAAATTTCACAAAGTTTCAGTATTAAATAAAGGAGAAAATCAAACATATAACTTTCTGCATTGACAACTATGGAGTAGCAAGTACTGAAATTTCCTGAAAATTTATTATTTGAAACTTTGATAATAGATTAGTGTACAGTACATATGAAACTAATTCTCCTGAAAATTTTACAAAGTTTCAGTATTAAATAAGGGAGAAAATCAAACATATAACTTTCTGCATTGACAAGTATTGAGTAGTAAGTACTTAAATTTCCTGAAAATTTATTATTTGCAAATTTGATACTAGATTAATGTACACTACATCTGAAACTAATTCTCCTGAAAATGTGACAAAGTTTCAGTATTAAATAAGGGAGAATAAGAGGAATATAATCGTCTCTTTAATAGTTTGTACCAAACGGTAATTACGTCCAGCTAAACGTCGCCGCTTATTTCAAACCACCCCCGAGGTGCATCCCTGCATAAATTACTATTTCAGCGGAGCCAATTAGCCCTCGCAAAGGCGGTCTTAGCCAAGGGACTTACCTAAGGGATGATAGCACTGCTTCGCAAAGGACCCTCCGATAATTAAAGAGAGCAGGGCGAGTATGGCCTGCGGGAATTCGGTGATCAGGAAGAGCAGCAGGACCGTGAGCAGCATCCTCGTGGTCCTGTCGGTCTGCTGCTCCTTCTCGATGTTTCTCTTGTGCGTCAGAGTCTTTTTACCGTTCGTCTCCACCAGAGGCACACCACTGTTGTACAAAAGCTGCCGTCTTCTTTTTTTTGTCTCAATTAACGCAGACACTAGACTTAATGAGAGTACAGTCAGAAGTATGCAAGGTGCCAGTTTGATGACTATGCCGTACACAATGAAAGTCACGTTTTTGAAGTTACCACTTAACTCGATGGTGTACAGCGAACCGTTTTTCGTGGGTCCTCCCGAGTAGTTCTTCGGGATGAGCTTGCGGTTGATGTCGACTTGGTGGTACGTCCGCGATATTTGGTGCGTGAGGAACAACGGCAGGCACACTAAAGGGCACCACAAGTACGTTAAGAAGATGGTGAGCAAAGTCCTGGGCACGCTCGTTACTGTCGACAGAAGCCTGTTGTTGTGCAGATGGCTGATGGCCACATACCTCCACACCGCCAAGACCACGGTGAGGCAGCAGGATATGAAGTGGCAGACTTGGGTGAACAAGGCGTGGAAGTACATGTACACAGCCCAAGGATACGAGAAGTAGCTCTCAGTTAACTTCGCGTCCGGATTGAGGTAGACGTGAGCAGCGAACGGGATGTAGTCCAGCATCACCAAGAGGTCGGCCACTGCGAGGCCCGTGAGGATGAGGTTCGTCGGCCATCGCATCTCGCGCGTCGACAGGACGCAGATGTTGAGGACGTTGGTCACCGAGCCGAAGACGCAGACCAGGATGGACAGGTAGCCGTGGACGCTACTGTAGGTCCTCGCGAAGTCCTGAAGGTTGCAGTACACGTGGGTCACGTTCAGCCCTTCCTGACTGGTATTCATGACTGCAAGGGCCATCGAGGTTACATTTTGCAGTTGTAGCGTTTCAAATCTGAAACAATCAAAACTTATATTAGCTTCATGAATTGATGAATGTCACAGGTGTAAATGTCTTAAGACCTTTTTATAACTTTTCGCCAGAATAAGGCAATGATAGGTTTTCCTGGTAAAGATTAATAATCATAGAGTCTGTGAAACATCACAAACTTCATGAAATTTTCCATGAAAATTACGAATAAATATAATAAAATTTCAACGAAATTTATTGTGGACAAACATTTTAATAAACTTCATATCACAAACTTCATGAAATTTTCAAACTTTCCATAAAATTTTCAAATTTTCCATGAAAATTACGAATAAATATAATAAAATTTCAACGAAATTTTATATGGCCAAACATTTCAGAAAAATTTTCAGAAAATTCAATAAAAGTAGCATAAATTTAATAAAATTTCTCAAAAAACCCCTAAAATTACTATAAAATTCACTAACTTTACTACAAAATATATCCACATAAATATATATTATCCAAACATCCATAAAATTTCCACAAAATTCAATAAAACCATCACAAAGTACATAAAATTACTAGAAAATCCACAAAGTAGCCATAAGGTGCTCGATTTGTCATAAAAGCCATCAAAGTTTTATAAAACCGTTAACAGTTTTAATATGTTTTTAAACATTGCAAAACAAAAATAAATACATATTCAAAAATTCCATGAAAATTATAAAAGAAAGTATACAATTTCCACATTTCTATAAACTTTCTAGAATTCTAATGAATTCCTGACCACTCATGACTTTTTAAACCCATGAACGTATCACAGACTTCATGAAATTTTCAAATTTTTCATGAAAATTACGAATAAATATGATAAAATTTCCACGATTTTTAATATTACCAAATATTTCTGAAAGTTTTCAGAACATTTAATGATAGTAGAATAAAGTACATAAAATATTTCAAAAAACCCGTAAAATTAAAAAAAAAAATCATGAAGTTTGCTACAAAATATATCCACATAAATATATAATATCCAAACATCCATCAAATTTCCAGAAATTTCAGTTAAACCATCACAAAATACATAAAATTACTAAAAAATCCACAAAGTAGCCATAAAGTGCCCGATTTGTTATAAAAGCCATCAAAGTTTTATGAAATCAAGAACAGTTTCAATTTGTTTAGAAAATTCAAGAAAATCATCACAAAATACATCAAATTACTAGAAAATCCACAAAATAGCCATAAGGTGGTCGAATTGTCATAAAACCCATCAAAGTTTTATAAAACCCGTAACAGTTTGAATTTTTTTTAAAGATTGCAAAACCAAAATTAATAAACATTTCCATGAAAATTATAAAACAAAAAATATAATTACCACATTTCTATAAACTTTCTATAATTCCTATGATTTGCTAACCACTCATAATTTTTTTAACCCATGAACGTATCACAAACTTCATGAAATATTCAAATTTTCCATGAAATTTTCAATTTTCCATGAAAATTACGAATAAATATAATAAAATTTCAACGAAATTTGATATGGCCAAACATTTCAGTAAACTTCATATCACAAACTTCATAAAATTTTATTTTCAAATTTTCCATGAAAATTACGAATAAATATAATAAAATTTCAACGAAATTTAATATGGCCAAAGATTTCAGTAAATTTTCAGAAAATTCAATAAAATCAGGATAAAACTCATAAAATATCTCAAAAATCCCTAAAATTACTATAAAATTCACGAACTTTACTACAAAATATATCCACATAAATAAATAATATCCAAAAATCCATCAAATTTCCAGAAATTTCAATTAAACCATCACAAAGGACATAATATTCCAAAAAAAAAACCACAAAGTAGTCATAAAGTGCTCGATTTGTCATAAAAGCCATCAAAGTTTTATGAAACCAGGAACAGTTTCAATTTGTTCAGAAAATTCAAGAAAATCATCACAAAATACATCAAATTACTAGAAAATGCACAAAGTAGCCATAAGGTGCTCGATTTGTCATAAAAGCCATCAAAGTTTTATGAAACCTATAACAGTTTTAATTTTTTTTTTAAATATTGCAAAACCAAAATTAATAAACATTCAAAATTTCCATGAAAATTATAAAACAGAAAATATAATTACCACATTTCTATAAACTTTCTATAATTCCTATGATTTGCTAACCACTCATAATTTTTTTAACCCATGAACGTATCACAAACTTCATGAAATATTCAAATTTTCCATAAAATTTTCAATTTTCCATGAAAATTACGAATAAATATAATAAAATTTCAATGAAATTTAATATGGCCAAACATTTCAGTTAACTTCATATCACTAACTTCATGAAATTTTCAAATTTTCCATGGAATTTTCAAATTTTCCATGAAAATTACGAATAAATATAATAAAATTTCAACGAAATTTAATATGGCCAAACATTTCAGCAAATTTTTAGAAAATTCAATAAAAGTAGCATAAATTTCATAACAATTCTCAAAAAAACCCTAAAATTACTATAAAATTCATTAACTTTACTACAAAATATATCCACATAAATATATAATATCCAAACATCCATCAAATTTGCACAAAATTCAATTAAACCATCACAAAGTACATAAAATTACTAAAAAATCCACATAGTAGCCATAAAGTGCTCGATTTGTCATAAAAGCCATCAAAGTTTTATAAAACCCATAACTGTTTTAATTTTTTTTTAAAGATTGCAAAACCAAAATTAATAAACATTCAAAATTTCCATGAAAATTATAAAACAAAAATATAATTACCACATTTCTATAAACATTCTATAATTCCTATGATTTGCTGGCCACTCATAATTTTGTTAACCCATGAACGTATCACAAACTTCATGAAACATTCAAATTTTCCATGAAAATTTCAAATTTTCCATAAAAATTACGAATAAATATAATAAAATTTCAACGAAATTTTATATGGCCAAACATTTCAGTAAACTTCATATCACAAACTTCATGGAATTTTCAAATTTTCCATGAAATTTTCAAATTTTTCATGAAAATTACGAATAAATATAATAAAATTTCAACGAAATTTAATATGGCCAAACATTTCAGCAAATTTTTAGAAAATTCAATAAATGTAGCATGAATTTCATAAAATTTCTCAAAAAACCGCTAAAATTACTATAAAATTCACTAACTTTACTACAAAATATATCCACATAAATATATAATATCCAAACATCCATCAAATTTCCAGAAATTTCAATTAAACCATCACAAAGAACATAAAATTACTAAAAAATCCACAAAGTAGCCGCAAAGTGCTCGATTTGTCATAAAAGCCATCAAAGTTTCATGAAACCAAGAACAGTTTCAATTTGTTCAGAAAATTCAAGAAAATCATCACAAAATACATAAAATTACTAGAAAATCCACAAAATAGCCTAAGGTGCTCGATTTGTCATAAAAGCCATCAAAGTTTTATAAAACCCATAACTGTCTTAATTTTTTTTTAAAGATTGTGAAACCAAAATTAATAAACATTCAAAATTTCCATGAAAATTATAAAACAAAAAATATAATTACCACATTTCTATAAACTTTCTATAATTCCCATGATTTGCTGACCACTCATATTTTTT
Source organism: Othius punctulatus (assembly GCA_951805005.1). Lineage (NCBI taxonomy): Eukaryota > Metazoa > Arthropoda > Insecta > Coleoptera > Staphylinidae > Othius > Othius punctulatus. The sequence goes on along the minus strand of OX638141.1, from coordinate 130,897 downwards.
TTAACCCATGAACGTATCACAAACTTCATAAAATATTCAAATTTTCCATGAAATTTTCAAATTTTCCATGAAAATTACGACTAAATATAATAAAATTTCAACGAAATTTAATACGGCCAAACGTTTCAGTAAATTTTCAGAAAATTCAATAAAATCAGTATAAAATTCATAAAATATCTCAAAAATCCCTAAAATTACTATAAAATTCACGAACTTTACTACAAAATATATCCACATAAATAAATAATATCCAAAAATCCATCAGATTTCCAGAAATTTCAATTAAACCATCACAAAGGATATAAAATTCCAAAAAAAACCCACAAAGTAGTCATAAAGTGCTCGATGTGTCATAAAAGCCTTCAAAGTTTTATGAAACTAAGAACAGTTTCAATTTGTTAAGAAAATTCAAGAAAATCATCACAAAATACATCAAATTACTAGAAAATGCACAAAATAGCCTTAAGGTGCTCGATTTGTCATAAAAGCCATCAAAGTTTTATGAAACCTATAACAGTTTTAATTTTTTTTTTAAATTGCAAAGCCAAAATTAATAAACATTCAAAATTTCCATGAAAATTATAAAACAGAAAATATAATTACCACATTTCTATAAACTTTCTATAATTCCTATGATTTGCTAACCACTCATAATTTTTTTAACCCATGAACGTATCACAAACTTCATGAAATATTCAAATTTTCCATGAAATTTTCAAATTTTCCATGAAAATTACGAATAAATATAATAAAATTTCAACGAAATTTAATATGGCCAAACATTTCAGTAAACTTCATATCACAAACTTCATGGAATTTTCAAATTTTCCATGAAATTTTCAAATTTTCCATGAAAATTACGAATAAATATAATAAAATTTTAACGAAATTTAATATGGCCAAACGTTTCAGTAAATATTCAGAAAATTCAATAAAAGTAGCATGAATTTCATAAAATTTCTCAAAAAACCGCTAAAATGACTATAAAATTCACTAACTTTACTACAAAATATATCCACATAAATATATAATATCCAAACATCCATCAAATTTCCACAAAATGCAATTAAACCATCACAAAGTACATAAAATTACTAAAAAATCCACAAAGTAGCCATAAAGTGCTCGAATTGTCATAAAAGCCATCAAAGTTTTATAAAACCCATAACTGTTTTAATTTTTTTTTAAAGATTGCAAAACCAAAATTAATAAACATTCAAAATTTCCATGAAAATTATAAAACAAAAATATAATTACCACATTTCTTTAAACTTTCTATAATTCATATGATTTGCTGGCCACTCATAATTTTTTTAACCCATGAACGTATCACAAACTTCATGAAATATTCAAGTTTTCCATGAAATTTTCAAATTTTCCATGAAAATTACGAATAAATATAATGAAATTTCAACGAAATTTAATATGGCCAAACATTTCAGTAAACTTCATATCAGAAACTTCATGAAATTTTCAAATGACACTTCCGCTTTTACCGGAAGTGGAAATCAATTTTGTTATTTTAATTGGAACACCCTGTATATACAAGTTCGGACTCCCCCTTTCAATTCTGAACATATAAACTTTAAATAAAGACTTGCGTAATTGTATTACAAAATATAAATATGGATTTTTGTAAGGGCGACCATAACAATATAGAAAGTATAGTCATAAGCGGAATCGCTCTTAGGAGTCAGTCCATCTGTTAACCGAGAGCATTGAATAATTCATTGCTCTGTGCCTGGATCCCATAATTTTCACAAAACTTTGTGCAACGCAATTTCTTTTCTTATACATAATGGACACTCTTAAGTGAGGGAAATATGTATTGCACAGCTAATATAAAGTGTGGCAATAAAGTTAGGAAGAATGTTCGTAAGTGCTACATTTACATCTTTTCGCTTCATATGGTTAATTTAATTTAATTTAATTTATTTATTTATTTAAAGGTATTATCATCGTTTCTAAATAAATATATTTAAATAAATAGGCGGAAATAAATAGGCGGAAAATAAATAGGCGGAAAGACCCCATATGGGGTCGATAGCCCAATAAAGATCGATTATATATATATATATATATATATATATATATATTTTTTTTAAATGTCGTTGATTTTACTAAATTATGCCATCGTCTTTTTTAAATTTATTTATTTTGTATTACAACATTATATATACACATATATGTTTGAATATTTTTCAATTGTATCTTTTGAATTTTTAATAAACATATTTTAAATGTCGTTGATGTTTACAAAATTATGCCACCGTGTTTTTTTAATTAATTTATTTTTTATTACAACATTATATGTACTCATATGTTTGAATATTTTTCTATTGTATATTTTGAATTATAGTTTATGTTTTATTTATGAAGGAAGTTATTGCGTTTTTTTGTAATTAATGTGAAATTGTTATATATTTTTTTTAACTTTTCAAATTTATTATTTGTATTTCATATTACTTCCTTGCTTCTTTATTACTTGTGCCACAGTTTTATGAATTCATGCATCACGTGACAAACGGCACGAGGAAATTCCGTAATTCCATTTTACGAGTTCCGTTTTCCTTGCATAAGCTACTCAAATTGAAAACTTTTTATTTACAGAAAACTCATGCATGTGTGTACAGCTGGATGTGGGAATGCAAGCGTAGTATGTCTGGACGGTTTTCGGTTTTATTAAATCTAAAATGAAATACGAGAAATGAAATTGCACGGTACAAAACATATTTTATATTATGTGGTTGAAATATTAGTTAATAACTTTATAGCCCAGAGGTGTACACTGCTTATTAGTTAATATTAAAATAAACTCATGCGAATTTCATGATAATTATTCAGAGCTTTCAGTGATAGATATAACGATACCTGTCAAGTGGGAAAGTTAACTGTTCGATTTTCACACTTATTTACTTCACAACTTTCATAACATTTTCAGAGGATATATCTTCAAGCATACTGTATCTGGCATAAAATTTTCAAAATATCCATCAGACATTTTTTTTTAGAAATTTCAGTGACATAGATAGCGATACCTGTCAACTGGAAAAGTTATCTGTTCGATTATCTCCCTTATGTACTTTACAACTTCCATCAAATTTTCAGAGTATATATCTGCAGGCATACTATTTCCAAATCTGGTACAAAATTTTCAAAATATCCATCAGACAATTTTTTAGAACTTTCAGTGATAGTTAAATGGTGAAAAATCTTCGAAGTAATGACAAACATAATTAATTCTCATAATTCGTTTAAATATTGTCAGTAATAATTGAAATGGTAGAAACATCTTCAAAATGTTGACAAAAATAATTAAAAAATTAACAGAGATGATCGAACAATTGATAGATTACATGAATTGTCACAATGCCACAATGAATAAAGCTGTTGGAAATGTCAACAGATATATTTATAAATTTCACATTGGCAATTAACATAATTCCCCAATTATCATCGACATTTTAAAATAATCATTGGAATTTTAGACATAATGATTGAAATTTTCACAGAGTTAATTAAAAAATCATCAGTAACAACTGCAAAGGTAGAAACATGTTCGAAACGTTGACAAAAATAATTAATTCTCAGAATTAAAGTTAAAAAATCGTCAGTAATAATTGAAATGGCAGAAAAATCTTCGAAATGTTGACAAAAATAATTAAAAATTTGACAGAGATGATCGAACATTTGGCAGATTACATAATTTCTCAATTATCATCGACATTTAGGTAATAATCATTGCAATTTTAAATATATAGATTGAAATGTTCACAGAGCACATTTAAAAATCGTCAGTAATAACTGAAATGGTGAAAAATCTTCGAAATATTGACAAACATAATTAATTCTCATAATTCGTTTAAATATTGTCAGTAATATTTGAAATGGTAGAAAAATCTTCAAAATGCTGACAAAAATAATTAAAAAAATAACAGAGATGATCAAACAACTGGCAGATTACATGAATTGTCACAATGCCACAATGAATAAAGCTGTTGGAAATGTCGACAGATATATACATAAATTTCACATTGGCAATTAACATAATTCCCCAATTAACATCGACATTTTAATAATAATCATTGCAATTTTAGACATAATGATTGATATTTTCACAGAGTTAATTAAAAAATCATCAGTAATAACTGAAAAGGTAGAAAAATGTTCGAAACGTTGACAAAAATAATTAATTCCCAGAATTAAATTTAAAAATTGTCAGTAATAATTGAAATGGCAGAAAAATCTTCGAAATGTTGACAAAAATAATTAAAAATTTGACAGAGATGATCGAACATTTGGTAGATTACATAATTTCTCAATTATCATCGACATTTAGGTAATAATCATAGCAATTTTAAACATATTGATTGAAATGTTCCCAGAGCACATTTAAAAATAGTCAGTAATAACTGAAATGGTAAAAAATCTTCGAAATAACGACAAACATAATTAATTCTCATAATTCGTTTAAATATTGTCAGTAATATTTGAAATGGTAGAAAAATCTTCAAAATGTTGACAAAAATAATTAAAAATTTGACAGAGATGATCGAACATTTGGCAGATTACATAATTTCTCAATTATCATCGACATTTAGGTAATAATCATTGCAATTTTAAACATATTGATTGAAATGTTCACAGAGCACATTTAAAAATCGTCAGTAATAACTGAAATGGTGAAAAAGTGGAAAAGTTATCTGTTACACTAATTTACTTCACAACCTTCATCAAATTTTCAGAGGATTAAAATGTTCTTAGTTATTGCACATTACTAAATATTTCCTTAGGAGTCTCTAATAATTCTAAGCATTTAAGTTATTTTAGTGTCGTTGCATTTCCTTTATTGAAGTACGTCCGTAAATATCTCTTCCGTTTAGGAATCCGCAATAATTCAAGTCGACGTATAAAGCAACAGGCGGACATTCTACATCGCAAAGTGAGCACGTTCACTCTCATAACAATGTCCATAAAATAAGTTGGGAAGTTTATTCGAGTTGAAAATAGTTTAATGAGGCATAGCTGGGCCACCCAGAGGACTGAAATATCAATGTGATGACACATTTTAGCGAGAAATATTTTATTATACAGTAATTCAATATAACTCCAAACTGGGTCAGAGTGGATGATGGATGGATATTCATCGGCGTGTAAAATAAAAATCTACAGTTTTACTTTACAAATACACAATGTATGGGCATTTGTTTACAGTATTATATTTTTTTTGTGACCAAAAAAAAAACGTATTTTACGTTAAAATTTTAAAACCGAATATTCCAGCAATAATAATTTGTTTATTATTGGTATGTAATATTGGGAGATATAATTAGGAGATTATTAGAGAATTAGGGATATTGGGAGATTGGGAAATATATAAATTTGTTATTCCGCACAAATCTGTGTATAACTACGTATGAACTATGTGGATGTATTATGTTGTACCTACAGGTAATACAATTTCTACAAAGCTGTACAATAATTGATTACTTTAATGTCGATTTCGGCTCAATTAATTGACGATTTCTCTTGTAAAATAATATATATATATATATATATATATATATATATATATATATATATATATATATATATATATATATATATATATATATATATATATATATATATATATGTAGTGAGTGAGATAAAATAGTTATTTATGCATTAAGGGAATAAACTAAGGTTTTAATCCCGACCGTAATGTATAAAATGATGGTTTCTTACGCCGAAAACTGCGGAGTTTCTGCATCTAACTGCATTTTATTTTATACATTGTCCTGACAATATTTTCCTACTGATAGGAGGATATTGTAAAATTCGTTGTTTTCGTTCGTCGCAAAGTTTGATAAAACATATTTCCTACTAACAATTCTAAAGTCAATTATCCATAATAATTGTGAATCTCAAGTACAGTACAGTACAGTACAGTACAGTACAGTACAATATTATATTACATATCGTTTGTAGTAAACAAAATTTCATTGCACTCTTGCTTTATGTATAAGGCAACGTTGAAATTCAATTTTGATCATTACGTTCGTATATGGAGAAAGGTGCAGATGAAGAACACATTGCCGTGTAAAATAACGTTTCGTGATAAATTGATAATAAAGGAGTTTCCCATTTGCCGGATACTTTCTAGGACGCGTTGTAAAAGGAGGAAGAGTAAGTAAAAAGGGAGTAAAAGCGTTTGATGAGGGATAGTCGACACCTTAAAGGCAGTATAAAATCTCATCCGCCAGTATTTAAGTTACGATGCTTTAAACTTTTCGTAACAAGACAATTTTCCTACATATTCCTGACGTTATTTCACGGTTATTTCAGTTATTTCAACTCATCGCTTAATGCACATGTCTCAAAAAACGGGTCTCAAAAATAATTTGCAGCTTCATACTTGCCGATATAATTCAATAGATTGATCGATGTGGCTTTTATTTGTTGAAAATTCATAATTACTAGTGTATGAAATAAAGTTACGCACTTTTTTAATTTTCAAAATTGGTTTTTATTGCTCACGACAATTGTTTCGCCACACTGTGGCTTCTTCAGGTGAAGAAATGTAGAAATGTTCATCTTTTGAAAATTAAAAAAGTGCGTAACTTTATTTCATACACTAGCGATATAATTCAGTTAAAGTCAGTTATACAGTCACATTTTTTTAATGTGAGTAACCATTAGGAATATTTTATTACTGCGATTGGTATTGACTAGTTTATTTTGTTTTGACAATTTTGGGGGATTGGTAATACAAATTTAAATTGACGGACATTTATAGACGGCGAAATTTCAATTTTATTGTCCCTTTTTTCAATTAAATCATCTCGACCTATCTTTGCGAGAAAATGAACAAACATAGGTGAAAAACTATTTGACAAGACACAAAACAACATATTCACAAGATATTTTAAACAATAAAAACTGTTTTTTGTGATATTAACAGTTGACAATGTTTTTAACAACTGTTTAATACAACACAAGATACAAAACAACATATTCACTTGATATTTTAATCACTAACAACTGTTATTTGTGACATTAACAGTTGTTAATGTTTATACAACTGTTTATTAGAACACAAGGTACAACACAACATATTCACAAGATATTTTAAACATTAACAACTGTTATTTGTGACATTAACAGTTGTTATTGTCTATAACAACTGTTTAATACAACACAAGATACAAAACAACATATTCACAAGATATTTTAAACATTAACAACTGTTATTTGTTGTATTAACAGTTGTTAATGTTTAAAATATCTTGTGAATATGTTGTGTTGTATCTTGTGTTGTATTAAACAGTTGTTATAAATATTATCAACTGTTAATCTCACAAATAACAGTTGTTAGTGTTTAAAGTATCTTGTTTTGTATTTTGTGTTGTATTAAACAGTTGTTATAAACATTGACAACTGTTAATGTCACAAATAACAGTTGTTAATGTTTAAAATATGTTGTGAATATATTGTTTTGTATCTTGTGTTGTATTAAACAGTTGTTATAAACATTAACAATTGTTAATATCACAAATAACAGTTGTTAATGTTTAAAATACCTTGGTTTGTATCTTGTGTTGTATTAAACAGTTGTTATAAACATTAACAACCGTTAATGTCACCAATAACAGTTGTTAATGTTTAAAATATCTTGTGAATATGTTGTTTTGTATCTTGTGTTGTATTAAAGTGTTGTTACAAACATTAACAACTTTTATTGTCACAAATAACAGTTGTTAGTGTTAAAAATATCTTCTTTTGTATCTTGTGTTGTATTAAAGAGTTGTTGTAAACATTAACAATTGTTAATGTCACAAATAAGAGTTCTTCATGTTTAAAATATCTTGTGAATATGTTGTTTTGTATCTTGTGTTGTGAACAGTTGTTAAAAACATCAACAACTGTTAATGTCACAAATAACAGTTGTTAATGTTTAAAATATATTGTGAATATGTTTTTTGGTATCTTGTGTTGTATTAAGCAGTTGTTATAAACATTAAGAACTGTTAATGTACCACAAATAACAGTTGTTAATATTTAACATATTTTGTGAATATGTTGTTTTGTATCTTGTGTAATATTAAACAGTTGCTATAAACATTAACAACTGGTAATGTCAAAAATAACAGTTGTTAGTATTTAAACTATCTTGTTTTGTATCTTGTGTTGTATTAAACAGTTGTTATGAAAATTAACAACTGTTAATGTCACAAATAACAGTTGTTACTGTTTAAAATATATTGTGAAAATGTCGTTTTGTATTTTGTGTTGTATTAAACAGTTGTTATAAATATTAACAACTGTTAATGTCACAAATAACAGTTGTTAGTGTTTAAAATATCTTGTATTGTATCTTGTGTTGTATTAAACGGTTGTTATAAACATTAACAACTGGTAATGTCACAAATAACACTTGTTAATGTTTAAAATATGTTGTGAATATGTTGTTTTGTATTTTGTGTTGTATTAAACTGTTATTATAAACATTAACAACTCTTAATATCACTAATAACAGTTGTTAGTGTTTAAAATATATTGTTTTGAATCTTGTGTTGTATTTAGCAGTTGTTATAATAACTGCTAATGTCACAAATAACAGTTGTTAGTGTTCAAAATATCTTGTGAATATGTTGTCTTGTATCTTGTGTTGTATTAAACAGTTGTTATAAACATTAACAGCTGTTAATGTCACAAATAACAGTAGCTAATGTTTAAAATATCTTGTGAATATGTTGATTTGTGTCTTGTGTTGTATTAAACAGTTGTTATAAACATTAACAACTGTTAATATCACAAACGACAGTTGTTAGTGTTTAAAATATGTTGTTTTGTATGTTGTGTTTTATTAAACAGTTGCTGTAAACATTAACAACTGTTAATATCACAAGTGACAGTTGTTAGTGTTTAAAATATCTTGTTTTGTATCTTGTCTTAAACAGTTGTATTAAACAGTTGTTATAAACATTAACAACTATTAATGTCACAAATAACAGTTGTTAGTGTTTAAAATATCTTGTTTTGTATTTTGTCTTGTATTAAACAGTTGTTATAAACATTAACAACTGTTAATATCACAAATGACAGTTGTTAGTGTTTAAAACATCTTGTTTTGTATCTTGTCTTGTATTAATCAGTTGTTATAAACATTAACAACTGTTAATGTCACACATAACAGTTGTTAGTGTTTAAAATATCTTGTTTTGCATCTTCTGTTGTATTAAAGAGTTGTTACAAATATTAACAACTGGTAATGTCACAAATAATAGTTGTTAATGTTTAAAATATCTTGTAAATATAATGTTTTGTATCTTGTGATGTATTGAAGAGTTGTTACAAACATTAACAATTGTTAATCTCACAAATAACAGTTGTTAGTGTTTAAAATATCTTGTTTTGTATCTTGTGTTGTATTAAAGAGTTGTTACAAACATTAACAACTGTTAATATCACAAATAACAGTTGTTAATGTTTAAAATACTTATGAATATGTTCTTTTATATCTTGTGTTGTATTCAAGAGTTGTTACAAACATAAACAACTGTTAATATCGCAAATAACAGTTGTTAATGTTTAAAATATCTTGTGAATATGTTTTTTTGTATCTTGTGTTGTATTAAACGGTTGTTATAAACAATAACAAGTGTTAATGTCACAAATTACCGTTGTTAATGATTAAAATATCTTGTGAATATGTGGTTTTGTATCTTGTGTCGTATTAAACAGTTGTTATAAACATTAATAACTGTTAATGTCACAAATAACAGTTGTCGATGTTTCAAATACCTTGTTTTGTATCTTGTGTTGTATTAAACAGTTGTTATAAACCTTAACAACTGTTAGTGTAACAAATAACAGTTGTTAGTGTTTACTATATCTTTTTTGTAACTTGTGTTGTATTAAACAGTTGTTATAAACATCAACATTTGGAAATGTCACAAATAACAGTTGTTAATGTTTAAAATATGTTGTGAATATGTTGTTTTGTATCTTGTGTTGTATTAAATTGTTGTTATAAACATAATGTAACAAATAACAGTTGTTGGTGTTTAAAATATCTTGTGAATATGTTGTTTTGTATCTTGTATTGTATTAAACAGTTGTTATAAACATTAACAACTGTTAATGTCACAAATAACAGCTGCTAGTGTTTAAAATATCTTGTGAATATGTTGTTTTGTATCTTGTGAATATGTTGTTTTGTATCTTGTGTTGTATTAAACGGTTGTTATAAACATTGACAACTGTTAATGTCACAAATAACAGTTGTTAATGTTTAAAATATCTTGTGAATATGTTGTTTTGTATGTTGTGTTGTATTAAACAGTTGTTATAAACATTAACAGCTGTTAATGTCACAAATACCGGATGTTAATGTTTAAAATATATTGTGAATATATTGTTTTGTATGTTTTCAAATAAATTTTCCATTGACATTTAAACATAACCTCATAAATATCCTATTTATAATGCAAATGTCTCTAACAGCGACAAGTGAGTAGTTGAGTAGTATAGTGACAAGTGAGTAGTGAAAGTTTGTAACACAAGATACAAGTTAAGTTACTAGATTTGGTTACTCACATTAACATCCTGGTATAACTGCAATCGCTCATATCCAAATTAATATGGTTCCGACTATGATTAAACGTTACTCCTGGCACGTCCACTGATGGATTTGCGATGTTATCTTCGTCTGATATTAAAAATAATTAATAGGTTCTGTGGGCTTACATTTTAAATTTTCGTGTTGGGTCCTTTGTGCAGGACAAGAGCAATCTCGTGATATACTCGAAAATACATTTGTGGCTTATGCAGCCATTGTGGAGAACTCCATTGTACCATGGATATACTGTAATTCAATGGCATCCATTGTGCACACGAGATTAAAATTCGATAAACGTTGTTCGCTGCAGTATATAGGGTCAAGCAATGCAAGCACATACACTCCGTACAATATTTAGCAGAAATTCATCGTGAAGTTTATTTCATCATTCCTATATAGTGCAAATTAGACATTTAATCATTGAATTTGATGATGGTAGATTGTTTGATTTGATGATTATCAAATTGATTTTGTCGAAACGTTTTGATACCGGTTCTGTTCAAGACACATTTACCAGATGTTAATAACATTTAATCATTGAATTTGATGATGGTAGATTGTTTGATTTGATGATTATCAAATTGTTTTTATGGAAACGTTGTGATACAGGTCTTTTTCAAGGCACATATACCAGATGTTAATAATTTAAGAACTGAAGACGCTTTCAAATATACGAATTATTTTTTCTAAGTTTAATTAATATTTTCTTTTCACTTTTAGGTGAATTCATTGTTTTCTTCCACGTTCATAGTGCAGGTGCACCACGAAATTTGTTGGTTGACTGACGACCAAATCTATTAATTTACTAACTGATGCATATTAGTTTGGATGTTATCCTAAACACTTCCCAATCAAAAATTCGCTGCTCGCTGTTTTTATTAATAATCAATATCCTGCTCGGAAGTAAATAAATAATTTTTGATTGCTGCCTCGATCATGTGATGGACGATGAAGTGTATTGTTCATGCGGGAGGTATAAAACCTAATTCGTTAGATTAATTGTTGGAGCTGCGGGTGCTCGGCTAAACGTAATGAAAATTAATTACTAGGGCAGCTTCTAGCGTTTGCTTTCCGAAATTCGCGCGTTGAATACAAAACGTTGCGTGAATAAACGAATTGTGCACGAAGAAAAATCTTGGCGAGGACTTGGCGTTAATATTCAGCATTGTTTGCGGCAAACATGATATAAAATTTTAAGCAGTTTTTTTGTGCTGATATAAGGCAATAATCGACCTTATCCAGGCAAATTTTACTAATATGGTTAAAAAAAAGGAACTGCCATTCAGATTGACAAGGGACTATCTAAGCGATAATTCAGTTACCTCATTTGCATAAACATCACGAAAAAAACATTGTCCTGTAGGTCCCTCAATGGATATTGGTTTTCTGATCTTATTTGCGGCATTCTTGAAACGTTCAACAAATACATTCAACAAATACACATCGCAAGTGTTTAAGCATACTGATTTAAAAGAAAATGCTATGAATCTGGTGTGAATTGATTAGGTCTAATAAGCTTATATTGCACAGCCAACTTAATAGACCATGTACCAATTATTCCCATTGGAATATTATATATACCAACTATTAATATACTGATTGTACATAACGGACTTCTCGGAGTTACTTTCATTGGGACTAAGTTACACTGCGAATTCAATTAGTCTCCAGTTGTTCCGCGCAATTTAATGATTAACCTCGCCGACAAAAACCAACGAGGCGAATTAACGAAAAAACTCTTATGAATTTTCAAAGTAATCCTGTGATTATCACCAGCGAAAAGTGACCTTCGACCTTATAAAGCCCCGTCCGTTTACCAACCCCCCCTCACCCCACATTTCATCTTGTCAGCACCTTTTCATTACAGCGATCTCTTGTCCGTTTTTGCTTCGAAGCTGCGAGTTTTTTTATATATAAAAAGCCCGACGTAAGTTGATGAAAAACCGAGAAATTTATGATTTTATCGCAGATGCTTACAGCAACTGCTTCATCACATTTAACATGAGCATTAATTGCTAAATAAAATACACATTTTTTTGTTGGTTTTAAATTGCTGAATAGAGCAATTCGTGATTTGCCATTTGGTTTTTGCAGTGCGTTTTTCTGGGACTGCTATTTGATGAATATATAAACACTGAGGTGATAATTGGAATCGCCTCTGGGGGAGAAATGGAAATTGTTGTGCGCTAAAATACGTTGGCATGTGCAAAAACTGTAACAGGTTCACAGTCCAATTATCCAACCCTGCCGAAATATTAAGTGGCTTAAATTCTGATAACAGGCAGGGTTATATAACGCCGTTTTCTAACTGATGCGGATTATACGGGTGAAATTGGAAGGACGTTTCGCATGTTTTCCGAAGTTTTTCAATCTCTCACCCAATTATATTTTGATTAATTGTTTTAATCTCGATTCTAATGTGTAAATTAAACGTCATGTTGTTGAAAATATATAAAAAATTGCATAGCTGGTAAATCACTATAACATTTCCTGTTTTTTTCCTTATTTTATTAATTATAAAGCAGGCCGGCAAAATAGATTTTAAACCAATGCATAAAAGCACTTAGAAAGGCACAAAAACCGGCTTAAAAATACTGCTACAGAAATTAAATACGTCACTACGTATTTTCTCATTTTATTTTTCGTTAAACACGACTGCAGTTTCGACCACAATTATGTCATTCTCAAGTGATTCAAGATACAAGAATAATGTACAACATTTTTCGTTAGGACATTTTTCGTTAGACAGTACGTTTCAGTTGTACTGTATACTAATATAATATCAAATTTGCAAATAATAAATTTTCAGAAATTTCAGTACTTGCTACTCCATAGTTGTCAATGCAGAAAGTTATATGTTTGATTTTCTCCGTTATTTAATACTGAAACTTTTTCAAATTTGCAGGAGAATTAGTTTCAGATATACTGTACACTAACCTAATATCAAATTTGCAATAATAAATTTTTAGGAAATTTCAGTACTTGCTATACTATAGTTGTCAATGCAGAAAGTTATATGTTAAATTTTCTCCCTTATTTAATACAGAAACTTTGTCAAATTTTCAGGAGAATTAGTTTCAGATGATACATGTACTGTATACTAATCTAATATCAAATTTTCAAATAATAATTTTTCAGGAAATTTCAGTACTTGCGACTCCATAGTTGTCAATGCCGAAAGTTATATGTTTGATTTTCTCCCTTATTTAATACTGAAACTCTGTCAAATTTTCAGCAGAATTACCTTCAGGTATACTGAACACAAATCTAAAATTAAATATAAAAAAAATCTGTAATAGAGACCTAACCTCGCCTTACCTAACCTAACCTACTTCTGACTTTCTCACTTATTTAATACTGAAACTTTGTCAAATTTTCAGCAGAATTACCTGTAGGTATACTGAACACAAATCTTAAATTAAATATAAAAAAAATCTGTAATAGAGACCTAACCTCGCCTTACCTAACCTAACCTACTTCTGACTTTCTCACTTTCTCACTTATTTAATACTGAAACTCTGTCAAATTTTCAGCAGAATTACCTTCAGGTATACTGAACACAAATCTAAAATTAAATATAAAAAAAATCTGTAATGGAGACCTAACCTCGCCTTACCTAACCTAACCTACTTCTGACTTTCTCACTTTCTCACTTATTTAATACTGAAACTCTGTCAAATTTTCAGCAGAATTACCTTCAGGTATACTGAACACAAATCTAAAATTAAATATAAAAAAAATCTGTAATAGAAACCTAACCTCGCCTTACCTAACCTAACCTACTTCTGACTTTCTCACTTATTTAATACTGAAACTCTGTCAAATTTTCAGCAGAATTACCTTCAGATATACTGAACACAAATCAAAAATTAAATGTAATAAAACTCTGTAATAGAGACCTAACCTCGCCTTACCTAACCTAACCTACTTCTGACTTTCTCACTTTCTCACTTATTTAATACTGAAACTCTGTAAAATTTTCAGCAGAATTACCTTCAGGTAACTGAACACAAATCTAAAATTAAATATAAAAAAAATCTGTAATAGAGACCTAACCTCGCCTTGCCTAACCTAACCTACTTCTGACTTTCTCACTTTCTCACTTATTTAATACTGAAACTCTGTCAAATTTTCAGCAGAATTACCTTCAGGTATACTGAACACAAATCTAAAATTAAATATAAAAAAAATCTGTAATAGAGACCTAACCTCGCCTTACCTAACCTAACCTACTTCTGACTTTCTCACTTATTTAATACTGAAACTTTGTCAAATTTTCAGCAGAATTACCTTCAGGTATACTGAACACAAATCTAAAATTAAATATAAAAAAAATCTGTAATAGAGACCTAACCTCGCCTTACCTAACCTAACCTACTTCTGACTTTCTCACTTATTTAATACTGAAACTCTGTCAAATTTTCAGCAGAATTACGTTCAGGTATACTGAACACAAATCTAATATTAAATATAAAAAAATCTGTAATAGAGACCTAACCTCGCCATACCTAACCTAACCTACTTCTGACTTTCTCACTTATTTAATACTGAAACTTTGTCAAATTTTCAGCAGAATTACCTTCAGGTATACTGAATACAAATCTCAAATTAAATATAAAAAAAATCTGTAATAGAGACCTAACCTCGCCTTACCTAACCTAACCTACAACTGACTTTCTCACTTTTTTAATACTGAAACTTTGTCAAATTTTCAGCAGAATTACCTTCAGGTATACTGAACATAAATCTAAAATTAAATATAAAAAAAAATCTGTAATAGAGACCTAACCTCGCCTTACCTAACCTAACCTACTTCTGACTTTCTCACTTATTTAATACTGAAACTCTGTCAAATTTTCAGCAGAAATACCTTCAGGTATACTGAACACAAATCTAAAATTAAATATAAAAAAAATCTGTAATAGAGACCTAACCTCGCCTTACCTAACCTAACCTACTTCTGATTTTCTCACTTATTTAATACTGAAACTCTGTCAAATTTTCAGCAGAATTACCTTCAGATATACTGAACACAAATCTAATATTAAATATTAAAAAAATCTGCAACAGGGACCTAACCTCGCCTAGCTTAACCTAACCTTACCTAACCTCGATCTGACTTTCTCACTTATTTAATACTGAAACTCTGTCAAATTTTCAGCAGAATTACCTTCAGATATACTGAACACAAATCTAATAATAAATATTAAAAAAATCTGCAACAGAGACCTAACCTCGCCTAGCTTAACCTAACCTTACCTAACCTCGTTCTGACTTTCTCACTTATTTAATACTGAAACATTGTCAAATTTTCAGGAGAATTAGGTTCGGATGTACTGTACACAATCGTAGAGCTTTTTACGTTTAATTTTCGTCTAATTAGCACGTTTCACCAAGTGGTAACTGCGCATACATTCAAGTTAATTAGCATTTTAACTCGCAGCGTTTAAGAATAACCATTTATTCCGCCCCAGTTAATTAACTCCCTTTCTCCGCGGGAATATTGAGCTATCCGTAGCTTAATTTATTTCACCTTGTTATATAAATTTCCTCATACTTTCACGCCTCGTTATTTCGTCCTGTGGCAATGATTTATGTTTTTTTGAACTGATGAAGCGGATACAGCTTCAATTGAGCCCCATCCCTGTTTCCCAGTTATGTCACTATTGCCTCCCCCCAAAGTGTAGGTATTAATTAATCCTCCTCGTTGCTTAATAAATCCAAGGAATAGTCCAACGTGATGGGGCAGTTCTGCGAAATTCCTGCAGGATGATCACCGGGAATCATTCGGCAATCCAATACTGCATTCCAATTAGGACACGGGGATGAAATATGAGGCTTCTCCCGCACATTTCCCGGATAAAAATTATTTCCGGGTTCGCATCTTGGTCGTGCAAATACATCCCTTGTGAGGGATGTCCGGAAGGTGCGTCTTTTACAGGAAATTATTGGAGGGAGAGGATTTTCGTTTGGGTGCGATGCGAAGAGTGAAAATCAATTTATTACCTACGGAGCTAATGCAATATGAAAACACGAAGTCACTCTTGAAGCAAACATGGTGCTCAATGATGTTTTGAATTACATCCGCTCGGATGTCTAGGAAATCCAATATATAAGCAATGATCATTTAATGTGCAAGATTATAATATTTAAGAAGTTTCAAATACAAACTTTTTTCTGATAAATTTTTGTTCTGATTTCGATCAAGCTTTGTTCATCATAAAATTCGATGCGTTTTGTTTCTATTAAACGTACGAGTGTTTTCTCTAACCTGGAAAATTTTTTTATCAGTCCTAGATATTTTACTGTTTTAGTGTTTTTGATTTTTGTATTGTTTATTTTGATGTTCAGGTTTTCGTTCTTTAGTGTATATCCAACATTTATGTATTCTTTTTTGGCTTCGTTTATTATTAGTATATTTCTGATTTATCTTTTATCTGGTTTTAGAATGTGTTTTTATCAGTTCTAGATATTTTACTGTTTTAGTGTTTTTGATTTCTGTATTGTATATTTTGATGTTCAGGTTTTCGTTCTTTAGTGTATATCCAACATTTATGTATTCTTTTTTGGCTTCGTTTATTATCAGTATATTTCTGATTTATCTTTTATCTTGTTTTAGAATGTGTTTTTACCAGTTCTAGATATTTTACTGTGTTAGTGTTTTTGATTTCTGTATTGTTTATTTTGATGTTCAGGTTTTCGTTCTTTAGTGTATATCCAACATTTATGTATTCTTTTTTGGCTTCGTTTATTATTAGTATATTTCTGATTTATCTTTTATCTGGTTTTAGAATGTGTTTTTATCAGTTCTAGATATTTTACTGTTTTAGTGTTTTTGATTTCTGTATTGTTTATTTTGATGTTCAGGTTTTCGTTCTTTAGTGTATATCCAATATTTATGTATTCTTTTTTGGCTTCGTTTATTATCAGTATATTTCTGATTTATCTTTTATCTTGTTTTAGAATGTGTTTTTACCAGTTCTAGATATTTTACTGTGTTAGTGTTTTTGATTTCTGTATTGTTTATTTTGATGTTCAGGTTTTCGTTCTTTAGTGTATATCCAACATTTATGTATTCTTTTTTGGCTTCGTTTATTATTAGTATATTTCTGATTTATCTTTTATCTGGTTTTAGAATGTGTTTTTATCAGTTCTAGATATTTTACTGTTTTAGTGTTTTTGATTTCTGTATTGTATATTTTGATGTTCAGGTTTTCGTTCTTTAGTGTATATCCAACATTTATGTATTCTTTTTTGGCTTCGTTTATTATCAGTATATTTCTGATTTATCTTTTATCTTGTTTTAGAATGTGTTTTTACCAGTTCTAGATATTTTACTGTGTTAGTGTTTTTGATTTCTGTATTGTTTATTTTGATGTTCAGGTTTTCGTTCTTTAGTGTATATCCAACATTTATGTATTCTTTTTTGGCTTCGTTTATTATTAGTATATTTCTGATTTATCTTTTATCTGGTTTTAGAATGTGTTTTTATCAGTTCTAGATATTTTACTGTTTTAGTGTTTTTGATTTCTGTATTGTTTATTTTGATGTTCAGGTTTTCGTTCTTTAGTGTATATCCAACATTTATGTATTCTTCTTTGGCTTCGTTTATTATCAGTATATTTCTGATTTATCTTTTATCTGGTTTTAGAATGTGTTTTTATCAGTTCTAGATATTTTACTGTATTATTGTTTTTTATTTCAGTATTGTTTATTTTGATGTTCAGGTTTTCGTTCTTTAGCGTATATCCAACATTTATGTATTCTTCTTTGGCTTCGTTTATTATCAGTATATTTCTGATTTATCTTTTATCTGGTTTTAGAATGTGTTTTTATCAGTTCTAGATATTTTACTGTTTTAGTGTTTTTGATTTCTGTATTGTTTATTTTGATGTTCAGGTTTTCGTTCTTTAGTGTATATCCAACATTTATGTATTATTTTTTGGCTTCGTTTATTATCAGTATATTTCTGATTTATCTTTTATCTGGTTTTAGAATGTGTCTTTATCAGTTCTAGATATTTTACTGTTTTAGTGTTTTTGATTTCTGTATTGTTTATTTTGATGTTTAGGTTTTTGTTCTTTAGTGTATATCCAACATTTATGTATTCTTTTTTGGCTTCGTTTATTATCAGTATATTTCTGATTTATCTTTTATTTGGTTTTAGAATGTGTTTTTATCAGTTCTAGATATTTTACTGTTTTAGTGTTTTTGATTTCTGTATTGTATATTTTGATGTTCAGGTTTTCGTTCTTTAGTGTATATCCAACATTTATGTATTCTTTTTTGGCTTCGTTTATTATTAGTATATTTCTGATTTATCTTTTATCTGGTTTTAGAATGTGTTTTTATCACTTATAGATATTTTACTGTTTTAGTGTTTTTGATTTCTGTATTGTTTATTTTGATGTTCAGGTTTTCGTTCTTTAGTGTATATCCAACATTTATGTATTCTTTTTTGGCTTCGTTTATTATTAGTATATTTCTGATTTATCTTTTATCTGGTTTTAGAATGTGTTTTTATCAGTTCTAGATATTTTAGTGTTTTAGTGTTTTTGATTTCTGTATTGTATATTTTGATGTTCAGGTTTTCGTTCTTTAGTGTATATCCAATATTTATATATTCTTTTTTGGCTTCGTTTATTATCAGTATATTTCTGATTTATCTTTTATCTGGTTTTAGAATGTGTTTCTATCAGTTCTAGATATTTTATTGTTTTAGTGTTTTTGATTTCTGTATTGTTTATTTTGATGTTCAGGTTTTCGTTCTTTAGCGTATATCCAACATTTATGTATTCTTTTTCGGCTTCGTTTATTATCAGTATAGTTCTGATTTATCTTTTATCTGGTTTTAGAATGTGTCTTTATCAGTTCTAGATATTTTACTGTTTTAGTGTTTTTGATTTCTGTATTGTTTATTTTGATGTTTAGGTTTATGTTCTTTGGTGTATATCCAACATTTATGTATTCTTTTTTGGCTTCGTTTATTATCAGTATATTTCTGATTTATCTTTTATCTGGTTTTAGAATGTGTTTTCATCAGTTCTAGATATTTTACTGTTTTAGTGTTTTTGATTTCTGTATTGTTTATTTTGATGTTCAGGTTTTCGTTCTTTAGTGTATATCCAATATTTATGTATTCTTTTTTGGCTTTGTTTATTATCAGTATATTTCTGATTTATCTTTTATCTGGTTTTAGAATGTGTCTTTATCAGTTCTAGATATTTTACTGTATTAGTGTTTTTTATTTCAGTATTGTTTATTTTGATGTTCAGGTTTTCGTTCTTTAGTGTATATCCAACATTTATGTATTCTTTTTTGGCTTCGTTTATTATCAGTATATTTCTGATTTATCTTTTATCTTGTTTTAGAATGTGTTTTTACCAGTTCTAGATATTTTACCGTGTTAGTGTTTTTGATTTCTGTATTGTTTATTTTGATGTTCAGGTTTTCGTTCTTTAGTGTATATCCAACATTTATGTATTATTTTCTGGCTTCGTTTATTATCAGTATATTTCTGATTTATCTTTTATCTGGTTTTAGAATGTGTCTTTATCAGTTCTAGATATTTTACTGTTTTAGTGTTTTTGATTTCTGTATTGTTTATTTTGATGTTCAGGTTTTCGTTCTTTAGTGTATATCCAACATTTATGTATTCTTTTTTGGCTTCGTTTATTATCAGTATAGTTCTGATTTATCTTTTATCTGGTTTTAGAATGTGTCTTTATCAGTTCCAGATATTTTACTGTTTTAGTGTTTTTGATTTCTGTATTGTTTATTTTGATGTTTAGGTTTATGTTCTTTGGTGTATATCCAACATTTATGTATTCTTTTTTGGCTTCGTTTATTATCAGTATATTTCTGATTTATCTTTTATCTGGTTTTAGTATGTGTTTTCATCAGTTCTAGATATTTTACTGTTTTAGTGTTTTTGATTTCTGTATTGTTTATTTTGATGTTCAGGTTTTCGTTCTTTAGTGTATATCCAATATTTATGTATTATTTTTTGGCTTCGTTTATTATCAGTATATTTCTGATTTATCTTTTATTTGGTTTTAGAATGTGTTTTTATCAGTTCTAGATATTTTACTGTTTTAGTGTTTTTGATTTCTGTATTGTTTATTTTGATGTTCAGATTTTCGTTCTTTAGTGTATATCCAACATTTATGTATTCTTTTTTGGCTTCGTTTATTATCAGTATATTTCTGATTTATCTTTTATCTGGTTTTAGAATGTGTCTTTATCAGTTTTAGTATTTTACTGTTTTTGATTTGTGTATTGTTTATTTTGATGTTCAGGTTTTCGTTCTTTAGTGTATATCCAACATTTATGTATTCTTCTTTGGCTTCGTTTATTATCAGTATATTTCTGATTTATCTTTTATCTGGTTTTAGAATGTGTTTTTATCAGTTCTAGAAATTTTTAAATTTGAGACAAAATATTGTAACCAGTTAACATTGAAATGTAATTGATTGATTACATTGACATGTAACTTGTTAACATTGAAATGTACATGAAATATAATAAAAATATGCTTTATGCTCTGCCCCGATCAAAATTTTCTGTCCTGCTGCTTTACTTTGCAAATCAGGTCACCCCCACTGTATATTAAAACGGGATTATTGTGCAGGAAGCCCTGAGAATGATTACTTGCACCACAATATATCTCGTCACTTTTCGTTATTGCTTATTTTCCGGAAATCTCATTTACATAACATTTTCGAGACGAATTTAATTTAAACATGAAACGTATTTATTAAAACAAGTCTTGTAAAAGTAAATATATTATAACGGCCTTTGTTAAAATATGTTTTAAAATTATTTCAGTATAATTTATATTCACGTAACTGTCTAAATATAACTCTGGTAATAACAAATGTATTACATTCCTTTTAGCGCTCCCGAATATAATATTGGAAATTAAATTATCCTGTAGGTTTTTCTAAATTTGTTTTTGTATTTATTTATTATTTTTTGACGTTAGATTACTATACGTAGAGCAGTAATAGCTTATGAATAAAAAAATGTTAAAATAAACTAAAAAATAACGTCATTATAAACTAATAATATTAAAAAAAGATATTATCCACATCTGTCAAACTAATTGTCAAATCTGACAGTTGACAGATTTGACAAAATGCATATATATGAAAATCGTGTTTTACATAGTGGTCAAAACAGTTATTTTTATCAATATCTCTATAACGAGGGACAAACAGAAAATTATCCCCAAGATATTGTCCACATCTGTCAAACTAACTATCAAATCTGACAGTTGACAGATTAAACAAAATGCATATAAGTAGTTAGGCAAGACGGGTTCTAACTCATCCCCCGCAAAGATTTCGATTAATTTAATTCGCCGTTTGATTCGCGTTAATCGGCTGAATTTGCGGGTAATTACATCATTAAAGTGGCGGATTCGCATTTTAATGGGATAATCGCGACAATTACGCGCGGTACTTAGACCACAATTACTCTAATTACGCCAGCTATTTGCGCGATTATTCCGCAGATAATTACGCAGTTAATTACATTATGGTGATTCGGGCAAGTGCCGGCCAACACCCCACTCCCCCCAAACGCGGCCGCTAGTCTGGTGTGTCACTCGGGGGTGGCGCGGGGGCGGCGTGGGTGGGAACCCGTGTTGCCTAACTACTCATATATATGAAACTCGTGTTTTACATAGTGGTAAAAAATGTTATTTTTATCAATATCTCGATAACGAGGGACAAACAGAAAATGTTCCCTTCTTAATTTTCATTTTCGTTTAGCCCCCTGAATCAAATACCGTAAGCACGAGCGTCACTTTTAAGACACCCTGTATATTAGCACATTTTTTTAATATCATGCAATTTGTATTTGAAATATTGATTCGACTCAAGTCGTTATATTTATACAAACACCATTTTTATCTGTTTTATTGCAGCGGCCCTAATATCTTATACGTTCGAGAAAACACATTTAAAGGTCCCATAGATTGATGAACGATGGCAATAACAATGAACGGTTATCGATGGGGTATCGCATGAATGCCATTGTGTAATGTTTATGGGATGGTTATTAGGAAAGCCGGCGTTTCTCGTAAATCATGTTTGGGGGGATTTTTATAAGCTACTTAGGAAAACTAGACACGAAAGATGGAGAATTTTACTGCGAATCGAATCATAAAAGTAACCACATAAAATTCGGCCATATATTTGTAAATTCTATGAATGTGTAGGGAAGATATTAAGTTGGATGTAACTCATTGCCATTTTCTTTTTGATAGATCTGTGATGATAACAGTTCTGATGATTTTTATTGTTGATTGAATTAATTAACAAATGATGCTTCTGCAAAGTAAAATAAAGCGTATAGTAACACATCCATAATAATAATAATTATTATTATTTAATTGTCTTTTTATATAACGGTACAATGGATATTATAAATAATAATAATAGTAATAGTTACAGTAATAGTAATAGCAATAGTAATAATGATACCTTTATTTATAAGTAGCTGCATTTACTTTAACGTATTTTTACTGCACTTACTATAATGTTTTTTTTTTCTTTCATAACTCTTCTTCATAAGATATGAATATAATTTGTTAAACAACATAAGCAATTTTATATAATACATTTAAAATAAATTATTAATAATAATAATAATAATAGTAATAATATATTGATACCTTTATTTTCATAGTTGCATTTACTTTAACGTATTTTTTCTGCACTTACTGTAATGTAAAGCTACACTTTACATAACAGATGTGAACAAATATCTGATGGAATAGTTTCTAATTATTTATTTAAGTAAATACTTACGTAGTACTTTCTCATAGGTAAATGTTTTTTTCTCTTTCGAACGTCTTCTTTATAAGATGTGAAGACATTTTTTTAAACAATATTAGGATTTTTTAATAAAGAGTCTTATAGAGACTGCATTACTGAAATAATAACAACAAACGACGATTGCTGCTGCTGACATAGCGAATTAAAATACCCATCATGAAATTATACTGAAAAATTAAAAATATTAAATTTGCATTATTGTGGCTATGCAAATATCGCAGTATGATGTATGTACATTCAAATTATGTTAAATCGTTTATCATTATATTACTGCAATGCACGTGTTGGAATCTAAATTAGCCTATAGCAGCAATTCCAAGCCAATAAGCAATTTGAATTGCACTGGGAGTTAATCAGCGTTTATTGAAGCACACGTAGTATATTAACATAAATAATATTAATTTCATGTAACTGTACGACTTTGACTATAAATTATATTGCAGTTTTTTTTCATTAGTAATGTCCAAATATAATAATAAGATAAATTAAAATTTTTGATAAGTAATATGTTTACAATTATCATTCAAGGCTAGACAATCAAGCACCAGAAAAAATACTTTGAAAAGCACAAGCAAATCTAATATTAAATATATAATAAATAAATTTTCAAATATGTCAGTCTATACCTAACCTAAGCTAAACGAACCTACTCCTAACCTAACCTAACCTACTTATATTCTCACTTATTTAGTACTGAAACTTTGTCAAATTTTCAGCAGAATTACCTTCAGGTATACTGAACACAAATCTTTATCAAACATACAATAAATAAATTTTCAAAAATTTCAGTCTATACCTAACCTAAACTAACCTACATTTTATTTTCTCACTTATTTAGTACTGAAACATTGTCAAATTTACAGCAGAATGAATAATTACTATTGTATTCATTATTACTTTCACCAAAAAATGTATTATTACTGTCAACAATTTAATTTTTACTTAAATTTTAAATTATTTTTGATAAATATTAAATTATTCTGTCATAGTTCAACAATTTTATCATATTCTCAAATATTTATGATCTATTTTAAATTTTCTGAATAAATTTTGATTATTCATTAACATTTTTTATGAAGGTTTTAATAGTTAATCAAACATTGCATTATTAGTAATAATTACCATAAAGAATCGTGTATTTTTTAAACCTCCAATTTTCAATAATTAATGTCAAATTTTCGATGACTATTGTGAAAAAAATTATATGAACCGTAAAAATATTACTGTTCCATCAAAATTTTAGTTGTATTCTTGAATACAATTTCATTCTCAATTATTTCATTTTTACAATTTTATTTTCAATGATTCCTGTAATGGTTTCAAATATCCATTATTTTTACTAAAATTTCAATTGTTACTGACATTTCTTCGATGAATGTTGACAACATTTTATTTATTGCTATAAAATTATAATATTCCGTACAAAAATTATTAATTCCTATAAACTTTTCGTTAATTCCTGTACTTTTGTTGAATATCTATTATTATTACTAAATTTTCAATTATTACTCCCAAATTTTCTATATGTGCTGTTAAAATTTAAATAATTATTTTAAACAACGTTATTATTGTTCGTCAAAATTTTAATTATTACTAAAAACTTTGGAATGATTCCTATAAATTTTTTACATATCCATTATTTGTACAAAAATTTCAATGATTAACGTTAAATTATCGTTGTTATATCGAAAATCTAATTATCAATAAGAAATTTTCACCGATTAATGTATTTTTGTATTATTTGTGTAAATATTACTATCAACAATTAAATAACTAGTTACGTTTTAAATTATTATTGTAAAAATTTCAATTAATCAGTTATATTTCAAAATTTCTATCGAATTCTCTAATATTTCCGTTAAAATTTTGATAATATTTATGAAAATTAGAATTATTAATGTAAAAATTTGAATTACTAGTAAGATTTTCAATTATTTTAGTGAATATTTAAAATATTCTGTTTACTTTGAATAATACTAGCTTCAGGTATACTGAACACAAATCTAATATTAAATATACAATAAATAAATTTTCAAAAATGTCAGTCTATACCTAACCTAACCTAACCTTACCTAACCTACATTTGATTTTCTCACCTATATTAGTACTGAAATTTTGTCAAATTTTCAGCAGAATTACCTTCAGGTATACTGAATACAAATCTAATATCAAACATACAATAAATAAATTTTCAAAAATTTCAGTCTATACCTAACGTAAGCTAACCTACATTTTATTTTCTCACTTATTTAGTACTGAAACATTGTCAAATTTACAGCAGAATGAATAATTACTACTCTATTCATTATTACTTTCACCAAAAAATGTATTATTACTGTCAACAATTTAATTTTTACTTAAATTTTAAATTATTTTTGATAAATATTAAATTATTCTGTCATAGTTCAACAATTTTATCAAATTCTCAAATATTTATGATCTATTTTAAATTTTCTGATTAAATTTTGAGTATTCATTAATAATTTTTATGAGGGTTTTAATAGTTAATCAAACATTGAATTATTAGTAATAATTACCATAAAGAATCGTGTATTTTTTTTAAACCTCCAATTTTCAATAATTAATGTCAAATTTTCGATGACTATCGTAAAAATTTTAATATGAGCAGTTAAAATATTACTGTTCCATCAAAATTTTAGTTCATTTTCAATGATTTCATTTTTACAATTTAATTTTCAATGATTCCTGTAATGGTTTCAAATATCCATAATTTTTACTAAAATTTCAATTGTTACTCACATATTTTCAATGAATGCTGAAAACATTTTATTTATTGCTATAAAAATTATAATTTTCCGGATAAAAATTATTTATTACTATAAACTTTTTGTTAATTCATGTATTTTGTTTTGAATATCCATTATTTTTACTAAAATTTCAATTATTACTCCCAAATTTTCTATATTTGCTGTTAAGATTTAATTAATTATTTTAAAAAACGTTATTATTGTTCGTCAAAATTTTAATTATTACAAAAAATTTGGAATGATTCGTATACATTTTTTACATATCCATTATTTGTACAAAAATATTAATGATTAGCGTTAAATTATCGTTGTTATATCGAAAATGTAATTATGAATATGAAATTTTCACTGACTAATGTATTTTTGTATTATTTGTGTAAATATTACTATCAACAATTGAATTACTGGTTAAGTTTTAAATTATTATTGTAAAAATTTCAATTAATTAGTTATATTTCAATAATTTCTATCGAATTCTCTGATATTTCCGATAAAATTTTGATAATTTTCACGAAAATGTTAATTATTAATGTAAAACTTTGAATTATAAGTAAGATTTTCAATTATTTTAGTAAATATTTAAAATATTGTGTATACTTTGAATAATACTAGCTTCAGGTATACTGAGCACAAATCTAATATTAAATATACAATAAATAAATATTCAAAAATTTCATCTAATCTAACCTAACCTAACCTGACCTACATTTTATTTTCTCACTTATTTAGTACTGAAACTTTGTAAAATTTTCAGTAGAATTAACATGAGGTATACATATACTCTGTCATATTTTCATAATTACTGTTGAATTCACTATTATTTTCACCAAAATTTTAATTATTTTTATCAAAATTTCAATTATTACTGTCAACAATTCAATTATTAGTTACGTATTTATCCATTTCAAGAATTTCAAGCAGTTTTGGTACTTCTATTTAGCTCAAATTTCTCACAATTATTAAGAATACTTAATTTTACCAGAAAATATCATAATCTGAATACACCCTATTCATATTTTTTTTTAATTTTTATAGAAAGTTATAGAAGAATTTAGTACTGAAAGTTTGTAAAATTTTCAGTAGAAATAACTTGAGGTATATTCTCTGTCATATTTTAATAATTTCTATTGAATTCACTATTATTTTCACTAAAATTTCAATTATTTTTATCAAAATATCAATTATTACTATCAACAATTCAATTATTAATTAGGTATTTATCCATTCCAAGAATTTCAAGTAGTTTTGGTACTTCTATTTAGCTCAAATTTCTCACAATTATTAAGAATACTTAATTTTATCAGAAAATATCATAATCTGAATACACCTTATTCATATTTTTTAAATAATTTTTATCGAAAGTTAGAGTAGTATTTAGTACTGAATTTTTGTAAAATTTTCAGTAGAATTTATTTGAGGTATATACTCTGTCATATTTTAATAATTACTGTTGAATTAACTATTATTTTCACCAAAATTTCAATTATTTTTATCAAAATATCAATTATTACTATCAACATTTCAATTATTAATTAGGTATTTATCCATTCCAAGAATTTGAAGTAGTTTTGGTACTTCTATTTAGCTCAAATTTCTCACAATTATTAAGAATACTTAATTTTATCAGAAAATATCATAATCTGAATACACCTTATTCATATTTTTTAATATTTTTTATCGAAAGTTAGAGGAGAATTTAATACTGAAACTTTGAAGAAGGAAACTAATTTGTTATAATTTAAATCTTCATTAATAATTAAATTCTTGAATTAGCACGTTTCTTGCAAACAGCTCACACTTATGGGTAGTACTTACACAGTAGATTGCTTACTTTATCTTCGTATTTACAGTACAGTTTAATTAAACCTAATACCAGTACTAATACTACACTAATACGATGCAGTTGGGTGTGCTTTCGTGTGGCCAATAATTTATCTGCACATTCATGTCCACTGAATCTGGGAACATCATGCATAATACACGAGCAACAGCTGAATGCAACCAGAATGAACCAATAATGTCTGCATAAGCAACGAGGACTTGGTGAATAATTCATCTAAGAAAATTCAAACTCAGATGTTCAATCTCCGAATAACTGTAATTACTTTAGTTTCCACACTAATGAAAATATTGTTTGAGATTAATTTTGAAATGGAAAATTTTACAAAAAGAGGCAATTATTGTTTCTACCTTGAGTTCAATATTACATAGTATTGATGATATTGATTCAAGGATTTTTATGTTTAAACTTATGATTTATTATATTTTATTTCTTATTATAATTGGAGGAATACTAGTCTTATTTATTTATATAACAAGAATTCTAATGAAAAATTTAGATATTCTAATACGACTTTTCTAATAGCAGAATATGTGAAAATTTAACGCTAATTACGTTAGTTTGCACAAAAACTAATGTTTGTGTGAAAATGGCCAATGAAAATATTGTTTCAGATTCATTTAAAATGGGTGATTGCCAATTATTGTTGCTCTATTGAGTTCATTATTACTCCATTATTGAAGATTATTCTATAGCAGAATGTATGAAAATTTTGTAAATCCACTTTCGAGGTTTTTTTCAGATTTTCATCATACAAATTGTGGAGGCAATTTCATTTAATAGAAATTAGAAGCTGACAATTTTCTTGCATCTTTCGAACTGACAAAGTAACTATATATATCTTTTAGCAAATATTCTGTAATGTGAAATTTAATCAGAAATTTCTTCAAATGTTGATTAAAAAAAATGTGTTTTCAATTTTTTCATTGTTTATGCTAAATTTATGATACAATCACGTAAATATTATATTATTTTCTTATATTACATTTTATATTATATACCTCTAAAGATGAAAAATGTGGTGAACTCTTATAAAACGATGTACTAAAAGGATAAATAACGTTTCAAATAAGGACCAAGAAACTTTGAAGCTTCCTTTTCCTTTTTTCATGCATTGATATTTATTTCTATATAACTTAACAGTTATTACATTCTATGAGGGAAATGTCTTCGTAATAGACTTGGTAATGAAAGAAGTGAATCTGGGAAATGTTATGCAGGACTTTGGGTAAACAAATTTGTATGAAACGAATTCCATTTAACTGGATTCATAAAGATTGCATCCAGCAGGAATATTAAATGCGCTTCTCGGAAATGTGCAAACAAGAGACTTAAAACGTGCAAACATTTCGCTATTGTTGTATGCATACACTGAGGAAATGCAGCATATTATACAAACATCTCCGATGTTGTTCAAGATATTAATTATGTGGTACGTGTTACATATGTAGTTTTCAACTTCATGTTTAATTCGAGAACTGTGAAGCATAATAGAAGGTCTCACAAAGACAGATATTTTTCTGTACAAATCACTTGTTCTATACTGAAACTTTGTCAAGTTTTCAGGAGAATTAGTTTCAGATGTACTGTATACTAATCTAATATCTAATTTGCAAATAATAAATGTTCAGGAAATTTCAGTACTTGCTACTCTATAGTTGTCAATGCAGAAAGTTATATGGTTGATTTTCTCCCTTATTTAATACTGAAACTTTGTCAAATTTTCAGGAAAATTAGTTTCAGATGTACCGTATACGAATCAAATATTAAATTTGCAAATAATAAATTTTCAGTAAATTTCAGTACCTGCTACTCTATAGTTGTCAATGCAGAAAGTTAAATGTTTGATTTTCTCCCTTATTTAATACTGAAACTTCATCAAATTTTCAGGAAAATTAGTTTCAGATGTACTGTACAGTAATCTAATATCAAATTTGCAAATGATAAATTTTCAGGAAATTTCAGTACCTGCTACTCTATAGTTGTCAATGCAGAAAGTTAAATGTTTGATTTTCTCCCTTATTTAATACTGAAACTTCATCAAATTTTCAGGAAAATTAGTTTCAGATGTACTGTACACTAATATAATATCAAATTTGCAAATTATAATTTTTCGGAAAATTTCAGTACCTGTTACTCCATAGTTGTCAATGCAGAAAGTTATATGTTTGATTTTCTCCCTTATTTAAAACTGAACCTTTGTTAAATTTTCAGGAAAATTAGTTTCAGATGTACTGTACACTAATCTAATATCAAATTTGCAAATATTAAATTTTCAGGAAATTCAGTATTTGCTACTCTATAGTTGTCAATGCAGAAAGTTATATGTTTCATTTTCTCCCTTATTTAATACTGAAACTTTGTCAAATTTTCAGGAGAATTAGTTTCAGATGTACTGTACACTAATCTAATATCAAATATGCAAATAATAAATTTTCAGGAAATTTTAGTACTTGCTACTCTATAGTTGTCAATGCAGAAAGTTATATGTTTGATTTTCTCTCTTATTTAGTACTGAAACTTTGTTAAAGTTTCAGAAGAATTAGTTTCAGGTGTACTGTATACTAATCTAATATCAAATTTGCAAATAATAAATTTTCAGGAAATTTCAGTACTTGCTACTCTACAGTTGTCGATGCAGAAAGTTATATGTTTGATTTTCTCCCTTATTTAGTACTGAATCTTTGTCAAATTTTCAGGAGAATTAGTTTCAGGTGTACTGTACACTATTCAAATACCAAATTTGCAAATAATAAATTTTCAGGAAATTTCAGTACCTGCTACTCTATAGTTTTCAATGCAGAAAGTTATATGTTTGATTTTCTCCCTTATTTGATACTGAAACTATATCAAATTTTCAGGAAAATTAGTTTCAGATGTACTGTATACTAATCTAATAACAAATTTGCAAATAATAAATTTTCAGGAAATTTCAGTACTTGCTATTCTATAGTTGTCAATGCAGAAAGTTATATGTATGATTTTCCCCCTTATTTAATACTGAAACTTTGTCAAATTGTTAGGAAAATTAGTTTCAGGTGTTCTGTATACTAATATAATATCAAATTTGCAAATAATAAATTTTCAGGAAATTTCAGTACCTGCTACTCTATAGTTGTCAATACAGAAAGTTATATGTTTAATTTTCTCCCTTATTTAGTACTGAATCTTTGTCAAATTTTCAGGAGAATTAGTTTCAGGTGTTCTGTACACTAATATAATATCAAATTTGCAAATAATAAATTTTCAGGAAATTTCAGTACCTGCTACTCTATAGTTGTCAATGCAGAAAGTTATATGTATGATTTTCCCCCTTATTTAATACTGAAACTTTGTCAAATTTTCAGGAAAATTAGTTTCAGGTGTTCTGTACACTAATATAATATCAAATTTGCAAATAATAAATTTTCAGGAAATTTCAGTACTTGCTATTCTATAGTTGTCAATGCAGAAAGTTATATGTATGATTTTCCCCCTTATTTAATACTGAAACTTTGTCAAATTTTCAGGAAAATTAGTTTCAGGTGTTCTGTACACTAATATAATATCAAATTTGCAAATAATAAATTTTCAGGAAATTTCAGTACCTGCTACTCTATAGTTGTCAATGCAGAAAGTTATATGTATGATTTTCCCCCTTATTTAATACTGAAACTTTGTCAAATTTTCAGGAAAATTAGTTTCAGGTGTTCTGTACACTAATATAATATCAAATTTGCAAATAATAAATTTTCAGGAAATTTCAGTACTTGCTATTCTATAGTTGTCAATGCAGAAAGTTATATGTATGATTTTCCCCCTTATTTAATACTGAAACTTTGTCAAATTTTCAGGAAAATTAGTTTCAGGTGTTCTGTACACTAATATAATATCAAATTTGCAAATAATATATTTTCAGGAAATTTCAGTACCTGCTACTCTATAGTTGTCAATGCAGAAAGTTATATGTATGATTTTCCCCCTTATTTAATACTGAAACTTTGTCAAATTTTCAGGAAAATTAGTTTCAGGTGTTCTGTACACTAATATAATATCAAATTTGCAAATAATAAATTTTTAGGAAATTTCAGTACCTGCTACTCTATAGTTGTCAATGCAGAAAGTTATATGTATGATTTTCCCCCTTATTTAATACTGAAACTTTGTCAAATTTTCAGGAAAATTAGTTTCAGGTGTTCTGTACACTAATATAATATCAAATTTGCAAATAATAAATTTTCAGGAAATTTCAGTACTTGCTATTCTATAGTTGTCAATGCAGAAAGTTATATGTATGATTTTCCCCCTTATTTAATACTGAAACTTTGTCAAATTTTCAGGAGAATTAGTTTCAGATGTACTGTACACTAATCAAATATCAAAATTGCAAATAATAAATTTTCAGGAAATTTCAGTACCTGCTACTCAATAGTTGTCAATGCAGAAAGTTATATATTTGATTTTCTCCCTTATTTAATACTGAAACTTTATCAAATTTTCAGGAGAATTAGTTTCAGGTGTACTGCACACTAATCTAATATCAAATTTGCAAATAATAAATTTTCAGGAAATTTTAGTACCTGCTACTCTATAGTTGTCAATCTAGAAAGTTATATGTTTGATTTTCTGCCTTATTTGATACTAAAACTTTGTCAAATTTTCAGGAAAATTAGTTTCATAAGTTCTGTATACTAATCTAATATCAAATTTGCAATTAATAAATTTTCAGGAAATTTCAGTACCTGCTACTCTATAGTTGTCAATGCAGAAAGTTATATGTTTGATTTTCTCCCTTAATTAATACTGAACCTTTGTTAAATTTTCAGGAAAATTAGTTTCAGATGTACTGTACACTAATCTAATATCAAATTTGTAAATAATAAATTTTCAGGAAATTTTAGTACTTGCTACTCTATAGTTGTTAATGCAGAAAATTATGTGTTTGATTTTCTGCCTTATTTGGTACTGAAACTTCATCAAATTTTCAGGAAAATTAGTTTCAGAAGTACTGTACAGTAATCTAATATCAAATTTGCAAATGATAAATTTTCAGGAAATTTCAGTACCTGCTACTCTATAATTGTCAATGTAGAAAGTTATATGTTTGATTTTCTCCCTTATTTAATACTAAAACTTTGTCAAATTTTCAGGAGAATTAGTTTCAGATGTACTGTATACTAATCTAATATTAAATTTGCAAAGAAGTAATTTTCAGGAAATTTCAGTACCTGCTACTCAATAGTTGTCAATGCAGAAAGTTATATGTTTGATTTTCTCCCTTATTTAATACTGAAACTTTATCAAATTTTCAGGAGAATTAGTTTCAGATGTACTGTACACTAATCTAATATCAAATTTGCAAATAATAAATTTTCAGGAAATTTCAGTACTTGCTACTCTACAGTTGTCGATGCAGAAAGTTATATGTTTGATTTTCTGTCTTATTTAATACTGAAACTTTATCAAATTTTCAGGAGAATTAGTTTCAGATGTACTGTACACTAATCTAATATCAAATTTGCAAATAATAAATTTTCAGGAAATTTCAGTACTTGCTACTCTACAGTTGTCGATGCAGAAAGTTATATGTTTGATTTTCTGTCTTATTTGATAATGAAATTTTGTCAAATTTTCAGAAGAATTAGTTTCAGATGTACTGTACACTAATGTAATATCAAATTTGCAAATAATAAATTTTCAGAAATTTCAGTACTTGCTACTCTATAGTTGTCAATGCAGAAAGTTATATGTTTGATTTTCTCCCTTATTTAATACTGAAACTTTATCAAATTTTCAGGAGAATTAGTTTCAGATGTACTGTACACTAATCTAATATCAAATTTGCAAATAATAAATTTTCAGGAAATTTCAGTACCTGCTACTCTATAGTTGTCAATGCAGAAAGTTATATGTTTGATTTTCTCCCTTATTTAATACTGAAACTTTCTCAAATATTCAGGAAAATTAGTTTCAGATGTACTGTACACTAATCTAATATCAAATTTGCAAATAATAAATTTTCAGGAAATTTCAGCACCTGCTACTCTATAGTTGTCAGTGCCGAAATTTATATGTTTGATTTTCTCCCTTATTTAATACTGAAACTTTTTCAAATTTTCAGGAGAATTAGTTTTAGATGTACTGTACACTTATCTAATATCAAATTTGCAAATATTAAATTTTCAGGAAATTTCAGTACTTGCTACTCTATAGTTGTCAATGCAGAAAGTTATATGTTTGATTTTCTTCCTTATTTAATACTGAAACATTGTCAAATTTTCAGGAGAATTAGTTTCAGGTGTACTGTACACTAATCAAATATCAAATTTGCAAATAATAAATTTTCAGGAAATTTCAGTACTTGCTACTCTATAGTTGTTAATGCAGAAAATTATGTGTTTGATTTTCTGCCTTATTTGAT
Source organism: Othius punctulatus (assembly GCA_951805005.1). Classification (NCBI taxonomy): domain Eukaryota; kingdom Metazoa; phylum Arthropoda; class Insecta; order Coleoptera; family Staphylinidae; genus Othius; species Othius punctulatus. Next base: position 96,444 of record OX638141.1, on the reverse strand, counting down.
ACTGAAACTTTGTCAAATTTTCAGGAAAATTAGTTTCAGATGTACTGTAAGTTATAAATAAATTATGCCTTATTATTTTTATTTGTGGTATATATTGTTCACAAATACGAAATTCACAAACAAGCCCCAAATACCTGGCAAAACAAAATTTTGGTAGGAAATCCAATCAGCAAAGCTGTTAATGTGCGGCAATTAAAATTATCCCGCATCCGTCCTTAATAATTACCGGGGCGTTAAACCCGAAATTTGATTATGTCGAATGTTCGCAGAGCTTTACGCATATGCGTTTAATTTTCAATTTCGCAATTTCGCACATTCAATGGACCGCACGGATAATTGCGCGACTTTCAATGCGGTGCAATTTGCATAGGTTTTGGAAATTCTATACGTAAAGTACTCTGATGGAATAATTAGTGACTGCTGTAATTGTGCGCGAGATTTCAAATTATTATCCCAGAAGTGTGAACAGAGTTTCAGATGACTGCTTAACTACGCTCAAATTCCTAATTGCAATCAAGATTATGTTATTGATGTTATATTTATAATTATAATTTCAAACCTGACGTCAAGAAACTAAATATTTTTTCTATTGTTGCAACGACTTGTGCAAGACTAATTAATTATAATAGACTAATACTTAATAATTAAGTATAATTAATGCCAATTGTGCCAACAATTGCATATTTATTTACTGGTGGATTGGCGAGATACAAATCCTAGTAAATGTTCGGTGAAACATTAGTACGAGTTTTAAAGGTCATCACTGCATTCATATCTCGAGCTCCAATTCATGCCAGATGTACTGCCATAAATTATAGCTATTTGTTTGGCGATGAATGACATCTCGTAAACTTTATTTTACGATAGAGGATCATATTTTACACAGACAGAAATGTTTGCAAATCATGCGACAGACGAACACGTTTTTATTCCAACCTTATAACTCGTCGATTTATACGCACAAACGTTTAACAAATTGCAAATCAAAAATCTCTGTAAGCTGTATGATGGGCTTCTATTATTCTTTACAGGAGAAAATTCATTATTTGCAAATTTGATATTAGATATGTATACAATACATCTGAATCTAATACTCCTAATAATTTGATAAAATTTCAGTATTGAACAAGTGAGAAAAGCAAACATATAACTTCCTGCATTGACAAGTATGACTTAGCTATTACTGATATTCCTGAAAATTTATTATTTGCAAATTTGATATTAGATTAGTGTACAGTACATCTAAAACTAATTCTCCTGATAATTTGACGAAGTTTCAGTAATAAATAAGGGAGAAAATAAAACATATAACTTTCTGCATTGACAACTATGGAGTACTAAGTACTGAAAATTCCTGAAAATTTATTATTTGCAAATTTGATATTAGATTAGTGTACAGTATATCTGAAACTAATTCTCCTGAAAATTTGACAAAGTTTCAGTATTAAATAAGGGAGAAATTGAAACATATAACTAGAACTAAAAATAAAAACAAATGTTAATAAACAAAATTTGTACTGCGAAAGGATTAACGTTGAATTGTCATAATCTGATAAACGCCTCGTGGATACCAAAAAAATATTTCAAAAGATTCACATTTTGTTCCAAATGAAAGGAATTGAATGCACAAGAAATACAGAAACCACCAAAGCGGACTGACCGATATCCATAGAAAGAAGTTTGCACTGTGCAGAAATTTATGTTCTTCCTTTGCAGATAAGAAGCCCACATACACAATTCTGCAGAAGCATTGTGATATCCTCAGAGGTCCTTTCTTGTAGATATCGTTATACATCCATTATCACTACGTGGATATAAGATTAACTACTTTTGCAAACTTTGCAAACTTGTATGTGTAATTAAGGCAAATTTTGCAACTTGTACGTATAAATAAGGCATCTGTAAAACTGCAATCGCAAATTTGGTGCTAACTTATAATGCAACTGAGCAACTGCAATTTACAAACTAAACATTTGCCAAATACATTGAAAACATGCAATATTCTTGTCCATGCATATAAATTTCAATATTTTCATCGTTGTAAAAATACTGATGTGCAAAGTATTGCTGTTATTCAATATTCCTTACGTTTCTGTACCAATTTATGTAACTTTCGATGACTGGAAACGATTATTTTCGCAGAATTTCCCGTCTGCTTCATTGTTTTCACGAGGCAATTTAGCTGGGTGGTGAAATGTAAACAAATTGCGAAAGAGGGCACTTTCCAGTTCGCCGGTTCTTCTTTTGTTTATAAAATTATAAGTGCCTATATAAAACACAAATTGGTTTATTTAAAGTGATGGCTTTATAATGAGCAATAATTTAAAATAAAATATTTACTCTTGAAAGATAAATTAATAAATAACATCGTTAATATATAAAGGCATTTTAGCCTTTTGATATATTAAATATTACTTATTATATAACTACATATATTTATAGTACAATAGTATATTAATTTTATTAAAGTAAATATTTGTGTATTTACTCTTTGGTTTATGAAATTTATTTGATAATAATATACAACATATTTAATGTTTAATATATTATATATATATATATATATATATATATATATATATATATATATATATATATACTATGCTACATACTATTATAATATACTACATATATTATACCATGCAGGTCAATATTGTTTACGAAATCGTGCAATAATTGATTCGTTTTCTGACGATTTCAGTATATTACGTAACAAACTCAGGATAGTAAAAGTATGACAAGTTTATATGAGCCAAATCATTTTTTTATACTTCTGCAATTTTTATTTCTAAACTGTATCTTATTACTTATACGCAATATATAAGTATATCCTTATAGTAATACTTATTATTAAGATAATACGGAGTAATGTAGTGCCCAAATAATGTACTACTCAATATTCTAATCGATTATTTTATACGCGGAATTAATTATGGAAAGATTACAATATTTATCTTAATACATATTTTACATACTTTCTTTTATTCTTTATATATATTGTATATTCTTTTATACATATTTTGTATATTATGTAGCGTTATTTGCTAATAAATATTCTTTATTATTATTATTATTATAAAATACACAAGCCTTGCGGAAATAGAAAAATATAGTTAAAAATACAACTAGGCTCATTAATTTGCATAATTTGGAACACTTCCCAATGTCGAAGACATTTTCTAAAACAATCATTATAAATTCTTCTAAATTAAGCATGCGGATGTCTGCTATAAATAAAACCCATATCTATTTTTACCGACTAACTTTCAAAACAGAAGGGAATTATTTGCAAAAAATAAATTATTATGCGCAATAAATAATTGCAAAAATAGCCTTTATGCAATATTAATTTTCGAAATATCACTACAAGTTATGAAATTTTTCATTACTCATTACAGCATTTCATAGCAACTGCAATTGCAAATGCAGTTCTCTCATAAATTTCAATTAAACTGTAGAAATTTCATTATAAAATGTTATGGTTTGTATCATTACAAGCTTTCCAATAAATTGACTTAAAAAAAATAAACGCAATGACGTTAAAAAAAATTAATGAATTAAACTGAAAATTTTACAAATCCTATATAAAATTATGTTATTCAATGAAAATTTACAAAAAATTCTCTTGGTGATACTATGAATAATGAAACCTTTATAATTTCCACGGATATGTTATAAATTAGAAGGATAATGTTTCCATTTTCTTTGTAATTTTGTAAATTATAACATAAATTTTGTAACTTTCAGTAATATTTTGAAAATTCCAATCGACATTTGGTAATTTCGTGATAAAATGTCATAGTGTATATCATTAAATTGGATTCTAATTGAAATTTCATAACTAAGTGAAAATTTTATAAATCCTAAATAAAATTATGTTATTCAATGAAAATTTACAAAAAATTCTATTGGTGATACTATGAATAATGAAGCCTTTATAATTTCCACGGATATGTTGTAAATTAGAAGGATAATGTTTCCATTTTCTTTGTAATTTTGTAAATTTTAACATAAATTTTGTAACTTACAGTTATATTTTGTAAATTCCAATCTACATTTCGTAATTTCATGATAAAATGTCATAGTTCATATCATTATATTGGATCCTAATTAAAATTTCATAATTAAGTGAAAATTTTATAAATCCTAAATAAAATTATGTTATTCAATGAAAATTTACAAAAAATTCTATTGGTGATACTATGAATAATTAAGCCTTTATAATTTCCACGGATATGTTGTAAATTAGAAGGATAATGTTTCCATTTTCTTTGTAATTTTGTAAATTTTAACATAAATTTTGTAACTTACAGTTATATTTTGTAAATTCCAATCTACATTTCGTAATTTCATGATAAAATGTCATAGTTTATATCATTAAATTGGATTCTAATTAAAATTTCATAATTAAGTGCAAATTTTATAAATCCTAAATAAAATTATGTTATTCAATGAAAATTTACAAAAAATTCTATTGGTGATTCTATGAATAACGAAGCCTTTATAATTTCCACGGATATGTTGTAAATTAGAAGGATAATGTTTCCATTTTCTTTGTAATTTTGTAAATTGTAACATAAATTTTGTAACTTACAGTTATATTTTGTAAATTCCAATCTACATTTCGTAATTTCGTGATAAAATGTCATAGTTTATATCATTAAATTGGATTCTAATTAAAATTTCATAATTAAGTGAAAATTTTATAAATCCTAAATAAAATTATGTTATTTAATAAAAATTTACAAAAAATTGTATTGGTGACACTATAAATAATGAAGCCTTTATAATTTCCACTAAATTTTTCTATTTTGTGAAATTTTCTAGTTTATAACGAAAATTTTGTAACTTACAGTAATATTTCGCAAATTCTAATTTATAATTACACCATAAGATGTTACAGTTTATATTATTACATGCTTCTTACTTAAGTTACGTAACATTAAGTTACAAAGTTGCAGATTCTAATTAAATTATTTGATGTTATCTAATGAAAACATTCAGATATTCGTATCGAAAATGCTTGATTAATATAGTTTTCATAATTTCCAACAACATTTTGTAAATTAGAATGAACATTTTCACATTTTCTCTGAAATGCTATCATTTTTAACGAAACTTTTGCAATTTGTTGCAATATTTGTAATGTTTCGTAAATTCCAGAAACATTCAGATATTCTTATCGAAAATGCTTGATTAATATATCTTTCATAATTTCCACCAACATTTTGTAAATTAGAATGAACATTTTCACATTTTCTCTGAAATGTTATCATTTTCAACGAAACATTTGCAATTTGCTGCAATATTTCGTAAATTCCAGTACACCCTTTAAAAATTCTAATGAAAATTTCATATTATCTAATGAAAATTTACATAAATATTTACATATTTGATATTTTGTAGAATACAAAAACAATTTTCTCTGAAATGTTGTTACATGTTATGAACATTTTGTAACTTACAGTGATATTTCATTAATTTAAAAATGCTGCAACTTAATGTTACGTAATACTATGTCAAAATATTGAAAATTTAATTAAAATTTTATGCTTTCTAATGAAAGCATTCAAAAATTCGCATCGGAAATACTTTATTAATAGCTTTCATAATTATCGAATCGCTTCATAAGTATTCATAATAGCTTCATAATAGCTTCCTAAGCTTCATAATAGCTTTCATAAGTGAATTAGAAAGCAAATTTTCGTATTTTCTCTGGTATTTTATAATTTTTAACGAAACTTTTATAATTTGCAGCAATATTTCGTAAATTCCAATAAACATTTTGTAATTTCACCAAAAAATATTATAGTTTATATTATTACATGCTACTGACTTAAAGTTACGTAATATTAAGTTAACTGAATATAGCTTCCACAATTTCTACTGACATTTTGAAAATTATAAAGATTTTTTTTGCATTTTCTCTCAAATTTTATTATTTTAACAAAACTTTTGCAATTCGCAGCAATATTTCGTAAATTCCAATAAACATTTTGTAATTTCACCAAAAAATATTATAGTTTATATTATTACATGCTACTGACTTAAAGTTACGTAATATTAAGTTTGCTGAATATAGCTTCCACAATTTCCACTGATATTTTGTAAATTAGAAAGACATTTTTTACATTTTCTCTCAAATTTTATAATTTTTAACGAAACTTTTGCAATTTGCAGCAATATTTCGTAAATTCCAATATACGTTTTGTAATTTCACCATAACATATCATAGTTTATATTATTACATGCTACTGACTTAAAGTTACGTAATATTAAGTTTGCTGAATATAGCTTCCACAATTTCCACTGATATTTTGTAAATTAGAAAGATTTTTTTTGCATTTTCTCCCAAATTTTATTATTTTTAACAAAACTTTTGCAATTTGCAGCAATATTCCGTAAATTCCAATAAACATTTTGTAATTTCACCATGAAATATCATAGTTTATATTATTAAATGCTACTGACTTAAAGTTGCGTAATATTAAGTTTGCTGAATATAGCTTCCACAATTTCCACTGATATTTTGTAAATTAGAAAGAATTTTTTTGCATTTTCTCTGAAATTTTATTATTTTTAACAAAACTTTTGCAACTTGCAGCAATATTTCGTAAATTCCAATAAACATTTTGAAATTTCACTATAAAATATCATAGTTTATATTATTACATGCTACTGACTTAAAGTTACGTAATATTAAGTTTGCTGAATATAGCTTCCACAATTTCCACTGATATTTTGTAAATTAGAAAGAATTTTTTTGCATTTTCTCTCAAATTTTATAATTTTTAACGAAACTTTTGCAATTTGCAGCAATATTTCGTAAATTCCAATATACGTTTTGTAATTTCACCATAACATATCATAGTTTATATTATTACATGCTACTGACTTAAAGTTACTTCACTGATATTTTGTAAATTACAAAGACATTTTTTGCATTTTCTCTCAAACTTTATTATTTTTAACAAAACTTTTGCAATTTGCAGCAATATTTCATAAATTTTGCAAACTCCAATAAAAATTTGCAATATTCATAAATTTTGTAAATTCCAATAAAAATTTGCAATATTTCATAAATTTTGCAAATTCCAATAAAAATTTCATGTTATCTAATGAAAATTTACATAAATAGGTACCGGGCAAGCTGTATAAAAAAGACTTTATGATTTCCACTGATACTTTGTAAAATAGAAAGAAAATGTAACTATTTTCTCTAAAATTTTGTTACTTGTTATTCAAATTTTCAAACTTATATGTACTTATATTTAACTTACACTTATATTTCGTAAATTTCCATGAAAATTGCGTGATACATCAGGAAATGTTATAGTTTATATCATTACAGACTTTTTCATTAAAATTTCGTAAGTTTCAGTTAAACTTTTGCAAATTGTAAGGAAAATTTCGTGTTGCTCAATGAAAATTTACAAAAATTGGTATAGAAGCTGGTTTATAAATAAAATCTTCTAATTTGAACTGAATTTTGGAAATTGGAAAACAAAAAATATATAATTTGTAATGAAAATATAATTATATAAATAATATATAACATGAATTGCAAATCTAGTATTTGTATCAAATGAAAAAATCCTGAAGGTGGCTTATGTGTGTTGTCAATTATCTTTAATCGTTAAATAATGAGATTATATGAGGTAATTAAATACTAGCAGTGAGAAATTTAATCTATTTTGCTCAATGTCATGAAATAATAATTACAAGAGAATTAATTAGTAATTCTCTTATAATGGACCGACTCTGCGTTGGCAGGATTAATCGAATACTGGACCACATGCAGACAGTAATTACGATTTGATGGTTTATTTTTAGATAATAAATGGAATACGATCCTTCTTTTCTCTTGAAACCGATTTTCCTAGCGAAAATAAATCCAGTTACATAAAATGTAACAAAACTGCACTCTTTTTAGCGAAATTTCGTAATAATAATGATCAGTAGTTTCTGCAAATTCTGCACTAGACAATCCAGTAACATATAACGTAACAAAGCTGTACTATTTTTGATGAAGTTTCGTAATTATAATGATTAGCAGAAATTAGGTTTTAATACCCTTTACGAAAAAAAAAAGTTTTCGTTAGAAAAATAATTGCTCCTTTATACAAACAACTGCATGTTAGATGAATGTTGCATTTCGTATTTTTATTTAAATTATCATGTTTCCCTTATGTAAGTTTTAGTTTAGTTAGTTTAAGTTTTCCCTTATGTATGGGAATATTTTATATTTTTGAGTGAAATGCAAAATGAAAGGAAAAATTAATGAATAAGCTCCCGTAAAAAAGGAAAAACTAATAACGTCGTGAAATTTTCCAAGTGAAATAAATCCTTGTATCAAAGCGTGGCAACTTTGATGCACTAAATTATGAACTTGAACGTTTGCAGGGAGCAAAAAGTTTGCCGATTAACAGCACGGTTTCTCCGTATTGCTCATTAAAGGGCGCTTATAAAATATTTTGCGAAGTATTAATCGAGATTGGTTTCAAAGGGGCCGAAGTGCAGGGGCTAAAAAGGGGCTAAAAGGGGCTAAGGCGGGGCTGACGTGAATTTATTGGGTTTAAGCGGGGGTAAAAGCGAAGAGAAAGTGAAGCGGATTCACGGCCAAATGGTGTATAATGGGATGAGAATGGGAATGATTCCACTTTCGTTTCGCATCAGGAAGTTTCTTAAATTTATTTAAAACGGTGCGTAAAAACTTAGTTTCCGCACTTACGTAGAAAAGTGTGTATTTTTAACGTTATACTGCTGTGTAAATAATTTACACAATAACAGGTTTTTAAGAACATTAAATTATTGATTGAAGTTGATAAAATGTGGCCAAAAATTAATTACGAATTTATACTGACGTAAATGCATAATTTAACTATATATGCGTCAGTCAATATTAAATTATCGTAGTCCTGCAATATGTTTTCAAATAATTATCACAGTACATTTATTTTATGTGGCAAGGATGAGGTGAATAACAAAATTAAGATGGATTTCATTAGTTGGTGATGGAACTGTTTGTCGCAAATAACGACAGTTATATCTGCAAATATATATTTTTTTCGTAAACTGACACGATCCCTAATAGAATCCTCGCCAAGAAAATCCCTCTTAACGAAAGTCGTACACAATGGCAATATAAGACAACGAAACTTATTTGATGTAATGTAATGTGTTTACTCTTCCATTAACTTCGTCCTCGACGTGTTGTGGTTTGATTAAAGTTACCTTCTGCACCAAAATACATTTCAACGTGTAAGTTTTATTGTATTTTTACACACATGCAAGAGAAAATTATGTTACACTTACTTTTTTGCATATTTACATATTTACATTTGCTATTTTAATTTCATAGAATTTGATGCGTAAGTTCTAATTCTAATATCAATGATTATGTTGCTCAATTAGCTATTTTCCACGTCTATTGAACCTCGTTTCTTTTAGATATCTTAATAATTAAAATAATATGTTGGGATAAACCCTATTTCCGGTTATCTGGGTTTACCACCGTTAATCAGTTCTTTATTATCAGCAGCACAGTGGTTTGCAGTTATACTTATACTATTTATTTTTTCTGTTTGTTAAGGGCTCGTTATAATGAAATTATGAAATTGTAAAAAGGCACGATTTGCAGAATGGAAGCGAAGTTGTACTGAATTATTTATTTAAGCCGCCTGTTCCATTAGTGTAGCTTTATCCAATTTAATAACAGCTCCCTTCTATACATCTCTGCCGAGACGTCATTTCCGCTTACCTGAAACGTCTGATGCAGTTATAAAATCTGGGTCAGACCGCAAGTTTAAACGTTTTCGTTTATCTTTGCGTTCATCTATTGGATTTTTGTTGTTGCCTAGCTCTTGTACAAAGAATAACGTACTGTTAGATATAATAGCTGGTCGTCAATAAGCTATAAGCTGGTCGTCAGTCTGAGTTATACACAAGAAATGTAAAAATATATCAAATATTTAAAAGAATTATGTTTCGTATCGTTTCGTTTTTTTTTTTTTTTTGTCTGCGACGAACTAAATTTGCTATCTTATTAATGAAACTAATTTGTATGATGATGTACATTCATCAATTTCAATAAAGATTCGGTCATAGAATGGCGAAATTAATGGCGAAACAACTGAATAATACTTCCAAGGAAATACAAATTGTTTAAAATACCCAATCAAAAAATATCATAAAAACAAGGGTTGGAATAAATCATGATTTAAAAAAAAAATCAATGATTTTTTTCATATTTCTAAACAGTATTTGCCAGGGTAGATGTGATTTATATCAATTAATTTACATCACTATTTAATTAATATGTTCTTTTTAATTCTTGAATTGTGGATAATTTTAAGGTTTTTTTCCATCCCTCCATTATTTCTCGGCGGAATTTATCATTCTTAATATTTTATGAATTCTAATTGGGTATTTCACTTTAGTTGCCGGAGGCAGTACACCCAATACAATAAGAGAAATATAAGAAATGCGAAGAATATTATATTGTGCCATTTCTCATTATTTTTTTTCAGGACAGATAAAATAGAGGAGCAAAACATTCCTAACATTGTGAAATTTATCAATTAATAATAAGAGGCATGCAGGGAGAAAATATTTTCACGCGATCGAGGCACTTAAAAGAGAAGGAGATTAATATGTCCAGCAGTGGACTCAAAAAGAAAAATTATCCTGCAGGATATAAAAGTAATTAACTACGTAAATGTAATGAAAATTGCATTAGGTATTAAAATATGTGGGAAAGTTATCTGTTTGATTTTCTCACTTATTTACTTCACAACTTTCATAAAATTTTCAGAGGATTTATCTTCAGGCATACTGTATCCAAATTTGGCATAAAATTTTTAATATATCCATCAGACAATTTTTCAGAAATTTCAGTAACATATAGCGATATAGGAAAGTTATATGTTCAATTATCTCATTTATTTACTTTGTAACTATCATCAAATTTTCAGAGGATATATCTTCAGGCACACTGTATTCAAATCCGGCATAAAATTTTCAAAATATTCATCAGACAATTTTACAGAAATTTCAGTGGCAGATATAACGATACCTGTCAAGTGGGAATGTTATCTGTTCGATTTTCTCATTTATTTAGTTCACTACTGTCATCAAATTTTCAGAGGATGTATCTTCAGGAATACTGTATCCAAATCCGGCATAAAATTTTCAAAATATCCATCAGACAATTTTTCAGAAATTACAGTAACATATCGCGATATAGGAAAGTTATATGTTCATTTATCTCATTTATTTACTTTATAACTATCATCAAATTTTCGGAGGATATATCTTCAGGTATACTGTATAAAATCTGGCATAAAATTTTCAAAATATTCATCAGACAATTTTTCAGAAATTTCAGTAACATATCGCGATATATAAAGGTTATATGTTCAATTATCTCATTTATTTACTCTATAACTTTCATCAAATTTTCAGAGGATATATCTTCAGGTATACTGTATCCAAATCGGGCATAAAATTTTCAAAATATCCATCAGACAATTTTTCAGAAATTTCAGTAACATATCGCGATATAGGAAAGTTATATGTTCAATTATCTCATTTATTTACTTTATAACTATCATCAAATTTTCAGAGGATATATCTTCAGGTATACTGTATCCAAATCGGGCATAAAATTTTCAAAATATCCATCAGACAATTTTTCAGAAATTTCAGTAACATATCGCGATATAGGAAAGTTATATGTTCAATTATCTCATTTATTTACTTTATAACTATCATCAAATTTTCAGAGGATATATCTTCAGGTATACTGTATCCAAATCTGGCATAAAATTTTCAAAATATCCATCAGACAATTTTTCAGAAATTTCTGTAACATATCGCGATATAGGAAAGTTATATGTTCAATTATCTCATTTATTTACTTTATAACTATCATCAAATTTTCAGAGGATATATCTTCAGGTCTACTGTATCCAAATCTGGCATAAAATTTTCAAAATATTCATCAGACAATTTTTCAGAAATTTCAGTAACATATCGCGATATAGGAAAGTTATATGTTCAATTATCTCATTTATTTACTTTATAACTTTCATCAAATTTTCGGAGGATATATCTTTAGGTATACTGTATAAAATCTGGCATAAAATTTTCAAAATATTCATCAGACAATTTTTCAGAAATTTCAATCACATATCGCGATATAGGAAGGTTATATGTTCAATTATCTCATTTATTTACTTTATAACTTTCATCAAATTTTCAGAGGATATATCTTCAGGTATACTGTATCCAAATCTGGCATAAAATTTTCAAAATATCCATCAGACAATTTTTCCGAAATTTCAGTAACATATCGCGATATAGGAAAGTTATATGTTCAATTATCTCATTTATTTACTTTGTAACTATCATCAAACTTTCAGAGGATATATCTTCAGGCATACTGTATTCAAATCCAGAATAAAATTTTCAGAATATTCATCAGACAATTTTTCAGAAATTTCAGTGGCAGATATAACGATACCTGTCAAGTGGGAATGTTATCGGTTCGATTTTCTCATTTATTTAGTTCACTACTTTCATCAAATTTTCAGAGGATATATCTTCAAGAATGCTGTATCCAAATCTGGCATAAAATTTTCAAAATATCCATCAGAAAATTTTTCAGAAATTTCAGTAACATATCGCGATATAGGAAAGTTATATGTTCAATTATCTCATTTATTTACTTTATAACTATCATCAAATTTTCACAGGATATATCTTCTGGTATACTGTATCCAAATCTGTCATAAAATTTTCAAAATACCCATAAAAAAATTTTTCAGAAATTTCAGTAACATATCGCGATATAGGAAAGTTATATATTCAATTATCTTATTTATTTACTTTATAACTTTCGTCAAATTTTCAGAGGATATATCTTCAGGTATACTATATCCAAATCTGGCATAAAATTTTCCAAATATCCATCAGACAATTTTTCAGAAATTTCAGTAACATATCGCGATATAGGAAAGTTATATGTTCAATTATCTCATTTATTTACTTTATAACTATCATCAAATTTTCAGAGGATATATCTTCAGGTATACTGTATCCAAATCTGGCATAAAATTTTCAAAATATCCATCAGACAATTTTTCAGAAATTTCAGTAACATATCGCGATATAGGAAAGTTATATGTTCAATTATCTCATTTATTTACTTTATAACTATCATCAAATTTTCAGAGGATATATCTTCAGGTATACTATATCCAAATCTGGCATAAAATTTTCCAAATATCCATCAGACAATTTTTCAGAAATTTCAGTAACATATCGCGATATAGGAAAGTTATATGTTCAATTATCTCATTTATTTACTTTATAACTATCATCAAATTTTCAGAGGATATATCTTCAGATATACTGTATCCAAATCAGGCATAAATTTTTCAAAATATTCATCAGACAATTTTTCAGAAATTTCAGTAACATATCGCGATATAGGAAGGTTATATGTTCAATTATCTCATTTATTTACTTTATAACTTTCATCATATTTTGAGAGGATATATCTTCAGGTATACTGTATCCAAATCTGGCATAAATTTTTCAAAATATCCATCAGACAATTTTTCAGAAATTTCAGTAACATATCGCGATATAGGCAAGTTATATGTTCAATTATCTCATTTATTTACTTTATAACTATCATCAAATTTTCAGAGGATATATCTTCAGGCATACTGTATTCAAATCTGGCATGAAATTTTCAAAATATCCATCAGACAATTTTTCAGAAATTTCAGTAACATATAGCGATATAGGAAAGTTATATGTTCAATTATCTCATTTATTTACTTTATAACTATCATCAAATTTTCAGAGGATATATCTTCAGGTATACTGTATCCAAATCTGGCATAAATATTTCAAAATATTCATCAGACAATTTTTCAGAAATTTCAGTAAAATATCGCGATATAAGAAGGTTATATATTCAATTATCTCATTTATTTACTTTATAACTTTCATCAAATTTTCAGAGGATATATCTTCAGGTATACTGTATCCAAATCTGGCATTAAATTTTCAAAATATCAATCAGACCATTTTTCAGAAATTTCAGTAACAGATATAGCGATACCTGACAACTGGGAAAGTTATATGTTCGATATTCTCACTTGTTTACTTCATTACATTCATCAAATTTTCAGGGGATATATCTTAAGGCATACTGTATTTAAATCTGGCATAAAAATTTCAAGGAAAATAAAGTGGTTACAACATAGTAATATAATTATTTATGGAAATATAATGAAATATAAATTTTGAATAAATTTTCCATATAAATAAATGCGAAACACAATTAGCTGGAAATATAGACTTGTCTTTAACTTATAAAAACTGGGCGTTAAGTTAACACGAAAACTGGCAATCAATAAAATATTTTTTAAGAGAAATTTAACGGCAGCCCTTAAAATTCCTCTCTAATTAAAAGGCAATTCAATTAATTAATTCAAAGTGGGCAGTTTAGGGCGAACTTTTTCAATCACCGAGGCAACCTCACATTTACATTTAGAGCACCTCCTGAGGAGGGTTAATCTAGTTAATTATCCAACTTTTTCTTCGCGCAACTAAGAATTGCATGCCCAAACAATTATGTTGACTTACTTCGTCTGCAGGATTCCTCCTTAACCATTAATTAGCGTAACCACTTCTTGTATATTTTTATTAGCACGCGAAATTTTCAGTTTTCTGGCAGCGTCGCGACGCGCTTGCTTTCCGACGAGAGTCTCCGCCGACGTCGACGCTCGGGGGGCGTCACAACGAAAGCGTCGCGGCGCTCTTCACCGACGGGCGTCTCTTTTGGCGTCGCGCGCGCAACATTGCGCCGTCCGACGGAAATCGCGCTCATTAACAGTGACCTTAGCTGAAGTGCGAAATCATCAATTCGCAGGGCAATTAGAAAACTCAATACGTACAAATAGAATCAATCAGGAAACAATTAATCACCAACAGTAATTAATCACGCCGCAGATAGTTTAGGTTTTTGGTTTATTTTAGATGCACGAGGCGCAGATTTATGGCAGTTTGGAAAAGTTAAGTGGCTGCTTTATGGTCTTCCCGATGGATTTGTGGGGGTTTTCTGGATTCCTGGCTTCCACAGAACTCGCACTAACCAACAGCCAGGTTGTAATACACACCGATGACTCAATACTGGACTCTTATCTGCACATATTGTGCTGGTGATGAAAATTGAATTGCCTACGATTATTTGTTATGAGTTAAAATATAAAATATGCACTGCAGACGTAGTAAAATATTTTACAATCACCGTTAAGTCAATACTCATTTATCATGCGTAAACAAACATAGAAGTGATGAGACCAAGAAGTAGTTATGCTAGGAACTAAATTAAGACCTGAATACCTTTAAAAATATTCAAACATATCGTATGATGTTTTAAGCAACGACATCTTCGATAAAGGTATTAAAATTAAAGCACACGTTTTTGACTTATACGATGATTCCAGTAAAGCGAGTTCGATCACAATATTTTCAGA
The DNA here is from genome assembly GCA_951805005.1 of Othius punctulatus. Taxonomy (NCBI): domain Eukaryota; kingdom Metazoa; phylum Arthropoda; class Insecta; order Coleoptera; family Staphylinidae; genus Othius; species Othius punctulatus. Next base: position 80,890 of record OX638141.1, on the reverse strand, counting down.
AATTTCAGTACTAGCTAACCCATACTTGTCAATGCAGTAAGTTATATGTTTGATTTCCTCTCTTATTTAATACTGAAACATTGTTAAATTTTCAGGAGAATTAGTTTCAGATGTACTGTACACTAATCTCATATCATATTTGCAAATCATAAATTTTCAGGAATTTTCAGTACTTGCTACTCTACAGTTGTCAATGCAGTAAGTTATATGTTTGATTTTCTCCCTTATTTAATGCTGAATTCGAGTGTAATTAACAAAATTGGGGTTCATACTTACAAGGTTATTTTGGTTTTGTAGATAAAACAGATGTGTACATTATCACGAAACTGACCTATCATACCCAAAAAGTTTGCGATAATTCCGATAGTTACGTAAATGTTACAGGTATTGTTAAAAATTGAAAGATAAGGACTAACTTCCGAGACACATGTAGATAACGTGTTATCACTCGCTCATATAACTACCTACTTGTTATTTTACGTGTTCCATATTTCGGGGTAAAACTCATTAATTGGATAGATATTAACATAATATGTATTTCAACAAATTCTCTGACAACTTTGACGACTTTCTGAAGTTTAGCACATATGATATATAAATTGCATAGACTGAAAATTTATGCGGTGATTTCTAACAAAACAGTTCAACTGTTTTACAAACATAAAACATAGCATTTGTTTTTTCCAATTTCATCGATATGTGATCCTCTATAGTTGGGAATCATGGTTTGAACCATCATTAGTTGAACCATAAGTTGTGGTGGATCAAATCATTGCTGAAGGTATATTTATATCAAATTGCAATATTTCAGAGGTACTTAATTCCAGGAATAGTAAGCTGGACGTCTCCCACCTTCAGATAATATTTATTTTCATCATATGCAGATTCGTGGGCGTAAGTTATAGCCTCCTAGTATTATGCAAAAACTCACCAAGGACTAAGTATATTCAGTGTGTCTTTAAATATTTTGCAGTTGTGATTTCGGCAGTTTAAATGTAATTTCTTTTCAATTAATTATAATAATTAATTATAAAAATTAATGATAATTGCACTTCCTGAATTACTTCCTTGATTTCGTCAGTTTAAATGAATTTATTTTCAAATAATAATAATTGTACTACCTGAATTGAAAGTTAAAAACTTATTTGCGATCAATGTTGGTGTTTAGGCTATAATGACCATAAGATGATCTGTGACGATCTATTATTATTTCTATCCATTATATTTAAACTGTTATGTCATAATGTGTAAAGTATAATATGAACCATGTATTTGTTTCTGATAGTCTTGATTTTCTGATAGAGATATACCTTAAATAAATAACTGGTAGCTTATGGATAAAACCTTAAACAATTCAATAAGTTATTGTATTGTATATGTCGTTTGTAGTTATTTCACTGTTTTTTTAATTTATTTTTATTTTATTTTTTTAATATGAATTACACGTATTAAAGGTCGGAACCATCCTGATGATTAAATAACAATTAATTACCGTCATATGGTTGAGCTGTAAAAAGCAAACAACTTCTATTCCAAACATTTTTCTCCAGTTGGATATTTACTGAACATATTCCACGTTTTTCGGACGTAATATATCCGCTACACTTGAACTTCAGGAATCGTTCGTATCAATACACGCCCAGAAAACCAGGGTTTGCAGGAAGCTGCGAATTCCAGACACGTCACAGTGCCTTGCCAAATATTGGGTTTACTTTTTGTAATAATTCTATTAGCAGCTATGGAATGGAAAGCCCGACAGTAAATTTTCCCTCAGGCGACGTCTGACGTGCCATTATTTTTTTTTATAAAATATTACCCTTCGACTGCGAAAAGCTGACAGCTAATTAAATGAGACGGTAATAAATCTGCATGCAAAGTGTAGATTAAAAACTGCGTTTATATCTTTCGTAAACACTAAATTTTTATGTTCGCAGCAATAATTAAGCTCTAAAATTGGAAAATAATGAAAGAAATACATATAAGAAATGTCTGCAAGGTTTTGTGAAAATATTACACAGTATTTGTAAAACAACAGAGAAACAACTTGCTATGTTTTTAACACATTATATATATATATATATATATATATATATATATACACACAGACACACATATATATATATATATATATATATATATATATACACACACACACACATATATATATATATATATATATATATATATATAATCGATCTTTATTGGGCTATCGACCCCATATGGGGTCTTTCCGCCTTACACATATTTATTGATATATCGACATTTTCTGATTAAAATGATTATAAAAATAGCCCGTTTCAAAATTTCAGGTAAATGAAGAATTATAATTACAAAGGCAGGTTTAATGTTTAAATTTATGTTGGTTTTAAAACAAAGTGCAGATTAGAACATTTGATAGATTTATAGTAGCTGCAAAGTAACATTTAACAGTAGGCGGAATGAGAACAAGTACAAAGAGAAAGAAAAATGGGTCTCGAAATTTCCTTTTACCTAAACCTTCTCGTACTTTCAACTTTCTATATACTGTGCACACAATCCTTGTAATTATCACCGATATTATTCAGTACTTTATATTAATTTGTTTCAAATTTCAAACTTTGATTTCAAAGTTTCACATACATTTATTTATAACCGAACTGTATTTAAATCGGAAACGATATCCTTAGAGCAAATTGGATACGCAGATTATAGCACCAAAATGTATGCATGAACGCAATTTAATCTCTCATTCAGATTGCTTTAGCTCGAGTATTGAGATAACGAGATTGAGAAACGTAGATTGCAGATCAATTTTATAATCGGTACGTTTGCAATATGAAAATCTAATTTTTAATAATAGGCAATCCAATATGCACCATCCTAATTGCTATTACTGAAATTTCTGAAAAAATAATTATTTGCATATTTGATATTAGATTAGTATACAGTACATATGAAACTAATTCTCTTGAAAATTTGACAAAGTTTCAGTATTAAATAAGGGAGAAAATCAAACATATATCTTTCTGCATTGACAACTATAAAGTAGCAAGTACTGAAATTTCCTGAAAATTTATTATTTGCAAATTTGATATTAGATTAGTGTACAGTACATCTGAAACTAATTCTCCTGAAAATTTGACAAAGTTTCAGTAATAAATAAGGGAGAAAGTGAAAAAGTCAGAAGTAGGTTAGGTTAGGTAAGGCGAGGTTAGGTCTCTATTACTGATTTTTTTTATATTTAATTTTAGATTTGTGTTCAGTATACCTAAAGGTAATTCTGTTGAAAATTTGACAGAGTTTCAGTATTAAATAAGTGAGAAAGTCAGAACGAGGTTAGGTAAGGTTAGGTTTAACTAGGCGAGGTTAGGTCTCTCTTGCAGATTTTTTTAATATTTAATATTAGATTTGTGTTCAGTATACCTGAAGGTAATTCTGCTGAAAATTTGACAGAGTTTCACTATTAAATAAGTGAGAAAGTCTGAACGAGGTTAGGTAAGGTTAGGTTAAGCTAGGCGAGGTTAGGTCTCTGTTGCAGATTTTTTTTATATTTAATATTAGATTTGTGTTCAGTATATCTGAAGGTAATTCTGCTGAAAATTTGACAGAGTTTCAGTATTAAATAAGTGAGAAAGTCAGAACGAGGTTAGGTAAGGTTAGGTTAAGCTAGGCGAGGTTAGGTCCCTGTTGCAGATTTTGTTTATATTTAATATTAGATTTGTGTTCAGTATATCTGAAGGTAATTCTGCTGAAAATTTGACAGAGTTTCAGTATTAAATAAGTGAGAAAGTCAGAACGAGGTTAGGTAAGGTTAGGTTAAGCTAGGCGAGGTTAGGTCTTTGTTGCAGATTTTGTTTATATTTAATATTAGATTTGTGTTCAGTATACCTGAAGGTAATTCTGCTGAAAATTTGACAGAGTTTCAGTATTAAATAAGTGAGAAAGTCAGAACGAGGTTAGGTAAGGTTAGGTTAAGCTAGGCGAGGTTAGGTCTTTGTTGCAGATTTTGTTTATATTTAATATTAGATTTGTGTTCAGTATACCTGAAGGTAATTCTGCTGAAAATTTGACAGAGTTTCAGTATTAAATAAGTGAGAAAGTCAGAACGAGGTTAGGTAAGGTTAGGTTAAGCTAGGCGAGGTTAGGTCCCTGTTGCAGATTTTTTTAATATTTAATATTAGATTTGTGTTCAGTATACCTGAAGGTAATTCTGCTGAAAATTTGACAGAGTTTCAGTATTAAATAAGTGAGAAAGTCAGAACGAGGTTAGGTAAGGTTAGGTTAAGCTAGGCGAGGTTAGGTCTCTGTTGCAGATTTTTTTTATATTTAATATTAGATTTGTGTTCAGTATACCTGAAGGTAATTCTGCTGAAAATTTGACAGAGTTTCAGTATTAAATGAGTGAGAAAGTCAGAACGAGGTTAGGTAAGGTTAGATTTAACTAGGCGAGGTTAGGTCTCTCTTGCAGATTTTTTTAATATTTAATATTAGATTTGTGTTCAGTATACCTGAAGGTAATTCTGCTGAAAATTTGACAGAGTTTCAGTATTAAATAAGTGAGAAAGTCAGAACGAGGTTAGGTAAGGTTAGGTTAAGCTAGGCGAGGTTAGGTCCCTGTTGCAGATTTTTTTAATATTTAATATTAGATTTGTGTTCAGTATACCTGAAGGTAATTCTGCTGAAAATTTGACAGAGTTTCAGTATTAAATAAGTGAGAAAGTCAGAACGAGGTTAGGTAAGGTTAGGTTAAGCTAGGCGAGGTTAGGTCTCTGTTGCAGATTTTTTTTATATTTAATATTAGATTTGTGTTCAGTATACCTGAAGGTAATTCTGCTGAAAATTTGACAGAGTTTCAGTATTAAATAAGTGAGAAAGTCAGAACGAGGTTAGGTAAGGTTAGGTTTAACTAGGCGAGGTTAGGTCTCTCTTGCAGATTTTTTTAATATTTAATATTAGATTTGTGTTCAGTATACCTGAAGGTAATTCTGCTAAAAATTTGACAGAGTTTCAGTATTAAATAAGTGAGAAAGTCAGAACGAGGTTAGGTAAGGTTAGGTTAAGCTAGGCGAGGTTAGGTCTTTGTTGCAGATTTTGTTTATATTTAATATTAGATTTGTGTTCAGTATACCTGAAGGTAATTCTGCTGAAAATTTGACAGAGTTTCACTATTAAATAAGTGAGAAAGTCAGAACGAGGTTAGGTAAGGTTAGGTTAAGCTAGGCGAGGTTAGGTCCCTGTTGCAGATTTTTTTAATATTTAATATTAGATTTGTGTTCAGTATACCTGAAGGTAATTCTGCTGAAAATTTGGCAGAGTTTCAGTATTAAATAAGTGAGAAAGTCAGAACGAGGTTAGGTAAGGTTAGGTTAAGCTAGGCGAGGTTAGGTCTTTGTTGCAGATTTTGTTTATATTTAATATTAGATTTGTGTTCAGTATATCTCAAGGTAATTCTGCTGAAAATTTGACAGAGTTTCAGTATTAAATAAGTGAGAAAGTCAGAACGAGGTTAGGTAAGGTTAGGTTAAGCTAGGCGAGGTTAGGTCCCTGTTGCAGATTTTTTTAATATTTAATATTAGATTTGTGTTCAGTATACCTGAAGGTAATTCTGCTGAAAATTTGACAGAGTTTCAGTATTAAATAAGTGAGAAAGTCAGAACGAGGTTAGGTAAGGTTAGGTTAAGCTAGGCGAGGTTAGGTCTCTGTTGCAGATTTTTTTTATATTTAATATTAGATTTGTGTTCAGTATACCTGAAGGTAATTCTGCTGAAAATTTGACAGAGTTTCAGTATTAAATAAGTGAGAAAGTCAGAACGAGGTTAGGTAAGGTTAGGTTTAACTAGGCGAGGTTAGGTTTCTCTTGCAGATTTTTTTAATATTTAATATTAGATTTGTGTTCAGTATACCTGAAGGTAATTCTGCTGAAAATTTGACAGAGTTTCAGTATTAAATAAGTGAGAAAGTCAGAACGAGGTTAGGTAAGGTTAGGTTAAGCTAGGCGAGGTTAGGTCTTTGTTGCAGATTTTGTTTATATTTAATATTAGATTTGTGTTCAGTATACCTGAAGGTAATTCTGCTGAAAATTTGACAGAGTTTCAGTATTAAATAAGTGAGAAAGTCAGAACGAGGTTAGGTAAGGTTAGGTTAAGCTAGGCGAGGTTAGGTCCCTGTTGCAGATTTTTTTAATATTTAATATTAGATTTGTGTTCAGTATACCTGAAGGTAATTCTGCTGAAAATTTGACAGAGTTTCAGTATTAAATAAGTGAGAAAGTCAGAACGAGGTTAGGTAAGGTTAGGTTAAGCTAGGCGAGGTTAGGTCTTTGTTGCAGATTTTGTTTATATTTAATATTAGATTTGTGTTCAGTATACCTGAAGGTAATTCTGCTGAAAATTTGACAGAGTTTCAGTATTAAATAAGTGAGAAAGTCAGAACGAGGTTAGGTAAGGTTAGGTTAAGCTAGGCGAGGTTAGGTCTCTGTTGCAGATTTTGTTTATATTTAATATTAGATTTGTGTTCAGTATACCTGAAGGTAATTCTGCTGAAAATTTGACAGAGTTTCAGTATTAAATAAGTGAGAAAGTCAGAACGAGGTTAGGTAAGGTTAGGTTTAACTAGGCGAGGTTAGGTCTCTCTTGCAGATTTTTTTAATATTTAATATTAGATTTGTGTTCAGTATACCTGAAGGTAATTCTGCTGAAAATTTGACAGAGTTTCAGTATTAAATAAGTGAGAAAGTCAGAACGAGGTTAGGTAAGGTTAGGTTAAGCTAGGCGAGGTTAGGTCTTTGTTGCAGATTTTGTTTATATTTAATATTAGATTTGTGTTCAGTATACCTGAAGGTAATTCTGCTGAAAATTTGACAGAGTTTCAGTATTAAATAAGTGAGAAAGTCAGAACGAGGTTAGGTAAGGTTAGGTTAAGCTAGGCGAGGTTAGGTCCCTGTTGCAGATTTTTTTAATATTTAATATTAGATTTGTGTTCAGTATACCTGAAGGTAATTCTGCTGAAAATTTGACAGAGTTTCAGTATTAAATAAGTGAGAAAGTCAGAACGAGGTTAGGTAAGGTTAGGTTAAGCTAGGCGAGGTTAGGTCTTTGTTGCAGATTTTGTTTATATTTAATATTAGATTTGTGTTCAGTATATCTCAAGGTAATTCTGCTGAAAATTTGACAGAGTTTCAGTATTAAATAAGTGAGAAAGTCAGAACGAGGTTAGGTAAGGTTAGGTTAAGCTAGGCGAGGTTAGGTCCCTGTTGCAGATTTTTTTAATATTTAATATTAGATTTGTGTTCAGTATACCTGAAGGTAATTCTGCTGAAAATTTGACAGAGTTTCAGTCTTAAATAAGTGAGAAAGTCAGAACGAGGTTAGGTAAGGTTAGGTTAAGCTAGGCGAGGTTAGGTCTCTGTTGCAGATTTTTTTTATATTTAATATTAGATTTGTGTTCAGTATACCTGAAGGTAATTCTGCTGAAAATTTGACAGAGTTTCAGTATTAAATAAGTGAGAAAGTCAGAACGAGGTTAGGTAAGGTTAGGTTAAGCTAGGCGAGGTTAGGTCCCTGTTGCAGATTTTTTTAATATTTAATATTAGATTTGTGTTCAGTATACCTGAAGGTAATTCTGCTGAAAATTTGACAGAGTTTCAGTATTAAATAAGTGAGAAAGTCAGAACGAGGTTAGGTGAGGTTAGGTTTAACTAGGCGAGGTTAGGTCTCTCTTGCAGATTTTTTTAATATTTAATATTAGATTTGTGTTCAGTATACCTGAAGGTAATTCTGCTGAAAATTTGACAGAGTTTCAGTATTAAATAAGTGAGAAAGTCAGAACGAGGTTAGGTAAGGTTAGGTTAAGCTAGGCGAGGTTAGGTCTTTGTTGCAGATTTTGTTTATATTTAATATTAGATTTGTGTTCAGTATACCTGAAGGTAATTCTGCTGAAAATTTGACAGAGTTTCAGTATTAAATAAGTGAGAAAGTCAGAACGAGGTTAGGTAAGGTTAGGTTAAGCTAGGCGAGGTTAGGTCCCTGTTGCAGATTTTTTTAATATTTAATATTAGATTTGTGTTCAGTATACCTGAAGGTAATTCTGCTGAAAATTTGACAGAGTTTCAGTATTAAATAAGTGAGAAAGTCAGAACGAGGTTAGGTAAGGTTAGGTTAAGCTAGGCGAGGTTAGGTCCCTGTTGCAGATTTTTTTAATATTTAATATTAGATTTGTGTTCAGTATACCTGAAGGTAATTCTGCTGAAAATTTGACAGAGTTTCAGTATTAAATAAGTGAGAAAGTCAGAACGAGGTTAGGTAAGGTTAGGTTTAACTAGGCGAGGTTAGGTCTCTCTTGCAGATTTTTTTAATATTTAATATTAGATTTGTGTTCAGTATACCTGAAGGTAATTCTGCTGAAAATTTGACAGAGTTTCAGTATTAAATAAGTGAGAAAGTCAGAACGAGGTTAGGTAAGGTTAGGTTTAACTAGGCGAGGTTAGGTCTCTCTTGCAGATTTTTTTAATATTTAATATTAGATTTGTGTTCAGTATACCTGAAGGTAATTCTGCTGAAAATTTGACAGAGTTTCAGTATTAAATAAGTGAGAAAGTCAGAACGAGGTTAGGTAAGGTTAGGTTAAGCTAGGCGAGGTTAGGTCTCTGTTGCAGATTTTTTTTATATTTAATATTAGATTTGTGTTCAGTATACCTGAAGGTAATTCTGCTGAAAATTTGACAGAGTTTCAGTATTAAATGAGTGAGAAAGTCAGAACGAGGTTAGGTAAGGTTAGATTTAACTAGGCGAGGTTAGGTCTCTCTTGCAGATTTTTTTAATATTTAATATTAGATTTGTGTTCAGTATACCTGAAGGTAATTCTGCTGAAAATTTGACAGAGTTTCAGTATTAAATAAGTGAGAAAGTCAGAACGAGGTTAGGTAAGGTTAGGTTAAGCTAGGCGAGGTTAGGTCCCTGTTGCAGATTTTTTTAATATTTAATATTAGATTTGTGTTCAGTATACCTGAAGGTAATTCTGCTGAAAATTTGACAGAGTTTCAGTATTAAATAAGTGAGAAAGTCAGAACGAGGTTAGGTAAGGTTAGGTTTAACTAGGCGAGGTTAGGTCTCTCTTGCAGATTTTTTTAATATTTAATATTAGATTTGTGTTCAGTATACCTGAAGGTAATTCTGCTGAAAATTTGACAGAGTTTCAGTATTAAATAAGTGAGAAAGTCAGAACGAGGTTAGGTAAGGTTAGGTTAAGCTAGGCGAGGTTAGGTCTTTGTTGCAGATTTTGTTTATATTTAATATTAGATTTGTGTTCAGTATACCTGAAGGTAATTCTGCTGAAAATTTGACAGAGTTTCAGTATTAAATAAGTGAGAAAGTCAGAACGAGGTTAGGTAAGGTTAGGTTAAGCTAGGCGAGGTTAGGTCCCTGTTGCAGATTTTTTTAATATTTAATATTAGATTTGTGTTCAGTATACCTGAAGGTAATTCTGCTGAAAATTTGACAGAGTTTCAGTATTAAATAAGTGAGAAAGTCAGAACGAGGTTAGGTAAGGTTAGGTTAAGCTAGGCGAGGTTAGGTCTTTGTTGCAGATTTTGTTTATATTTAATATTAGATTTGTGTTCAGTATACCTGAAGGTAATTCTGCTGAAAATTTGACAGAGTTTCAGTATTAAATAAGTGAGAAAGTCAGAACGAGGTTAGGTAAGGTTAGGTTAAGCTAGGCGAGGTTAGGTCCCTGTTGCAGATTTTTTTAATATTTAATATTAGATTTGTGTTCAGTATACCTGAAGGTAATTCTGCTGAAAATTTGACAGAGTTTCAGTATTAAATAAGTGAGAAAGTCAGAACGAGGTTAGGTAAGGTTAGGTTAAGCTAGGCGAGGTTAGGTCTTTGTTGCAGATTTTGTTTATATTTAATATTAGATTTGTGTTCAGTATATCTCAAGGTAATTCTGCTGAAAATTTGACAGAGTTTCAGTATTAAATAAGTGAGAAAGTCAGAACGAGGTTAGGTAAGGTTAGGTTAAGCTAGGCGAGGTTAGGTCCCTGTTGCAGATTTTTTTAATATTTAATATTAGATTTGTGTTCAGTATACCTGAAGGTAATTCTGCTGAAAATTTGACAGAGTTTCAGTCTTAAATAAGTGAGAAAGTCAGAACGAGGTTAGGTAAGGTTAGGTTAAGCTAGGCGAGGTTAGGTCTCTGTTGCAGATTTTTTTTATATTTAATATTAGATTTGTGTTCAGTATACCTGAAGGTAATTCTGCTGAAAATTTGACAGAGTTTCAGTATTAAATAAGTGAGAAAGTCAGAACGAGGTTAGGTAAGGTTAGGTTTAACTAGGCGAGGTTAGGTCTCTCTTGCAGATTTTTTTAATATTTAATATTAGATTTGTGTTCAGTATACCTGAAGGTAATTCTGCTGAAAATTTGACAGAGTTTCAGTATTAAATAAGTGAGAAAGTCAGAACGAGGTTAGGTAAGGTTAGGTTAATCTAGGCGAGGTTAGGTCCCTGTTGCAGATTTTTTTAATATTTAATATTAGAGTTGTGTTTAGTATACCTGAAGGTAATTCTGCTGAAAATTTGACAGAGTTTCAGTATTAAATAAGTGAGAAAGTCAGAACGAGGTTAGGTAAGGTTAGGTTAAGCTAGGCGAGGTTAGGTCCCTGTTGCAGATTTTTTTAATATTTAATATTAGATTTGTGTTCAGTATACCTGAAGGTAATTCTGCTGAAAATTTGACAGAGTTTCAGTATTAAATAAGTGAGAAAGTCAGAACGAGGTTAGGTAAGGTTAGGTTAAGCTAGGCGAGGTTAGGTCCCTGTTGCAGATTTTTTTAATATTTAATATTAGATTTGTGTTCAGTATACCTGAAGGTAATTCTGCTGAAAATTTGACAGAGTTTCAGTATTAAATAAGTGAGAAAGTCAGAACGAGGTTAGGTAAGGTTAGGTTTAACTAGGCGAGGTTAGGTCTCTCTTGCAGATTTTTTTAATATTTAATATTAGATTTGTGTTCAGTATACCTGAAGGTAATTCTGCTGAAAATTTGACAGAGTTTCAGTATTAAATAAGTGAGAAAGTCAGAACGAGGTTAGGTAAGGTTAGGTTAAGCTAGGCGAGGTTAGGTCTTTGTTGCAGATTTTGTTTATATTTAATATTAGATTTGTGTTCAGTATACCTGAAGGTAATTCTGCTGAAAATTTGACAGAGTTTCAGTATTAAATAAGTGAGAAAGTCAGAACGAGGTTAGGTAAGGTTAGGTTAAGCTAGGCGAGGTTAGGTCCCTGTTGCAGATTTTTTTAATATTTAATATTAGATTTGTGTTCAGTATACCTGAAGGTAATTCTGCTGAAAATTTGACAGAGTTTCAGTATTAAATAAGTGAGAAAGTCAGAACGAGGTTAGGTAAGGTTAGGTTAAGCTAGGCGAGGTTAGGTCTCTGTTGCAGATTTTTTTTATATTTAATATTAGATTTGTGTTCAGTATACCTGAAGGTAATTCTGCTGAAAATTTGACAGAGCTTCAGTATTAAATAAGTGAGAAAGTCAGAACGAGGTTAGGTAAGGTTAGGTTAAGCTAGGCGAGGTTAGGTCTCTGTTGCAGATTTTTTTAATATTTAATATTAGATTTGTGTTCAGTATACCTGAAGGTAATTCTGCTGAAAATTTGACAGAGTTTCAGTCTTAAATAAGTGAGAAAGTCAGAACGAGGTTAGGTAAGGTTAGGTTAAGCTAGGCGAGGTTAGGTCTCTGTTGCAGATTTTTTTTATATTTAATATTAGATTTGTGTTCAGTATACCTGAAGGTAATTCTGCTGAAAATTTGACAGAGTTTCAGTATTAAATAAGTGAGAAAGTCAGAACGAGGTTAGGTAAGGTTAGGTTAAGCTAGGCGAGGTTAGGTCTCTGTTGCAGATTTTTTTTATATTTAATATTAGATTTGTGTTCAGTATACCTGAAGGTAATTCTGCTGAAAATTTGACAGAGTTTCAGTATTAAATAAGTGAGAAAGTCAGAACGAGGTTAGGTAAGGTTAGGTTAAGCTAGGCGAGGTTAGGTCCCTGTTGCAGATTTTTTTAATATTTAATATTAGATTTGTGTTCAGTATACCTGAAGGTAATTCTGCTGAAAATTTGACAGAGTTTCAGTATTAAATAAGTGAGAAAATCAGAACGAGGTTAGGTAAGGTTAGGTTAAGCTAGGCGAGGTTAGGTCTTTGTTGCAGATTTTTTTAATATTTAATATTAGATTTGTGTTCAGTATAACTGAAGGTAATTCTGCTGAAAATTTGACAGAGTTTCAGTATTAAATAAGTGAGAAAGTCAGAACGAGGTTAGGTAAGGTTAGGTTTAACTAGGCGAGGTAAGGTCTCTCTTGCAGATTTTTTTAATATTTAATATTAGATTTGTGTTCAGTATACCTGAAGGTAATTCTGCTGAAAATTTGACAGAGTTTCAGTATTAAATAAGTGAGAAAGTCAGAACGAGGTTAGGTAAGGTTAGGTTAATCTAGGCGAGGTTAGGTCCCTGTTGCAGATTTTTTTAATATTTAATATTAGAGTTGTGTTTAGTATACCTGAAGGTAATTCTGCTGAAAATTTGACAGAGTTTCAGTATTAAATAAGTGAGAAAGTCAGAACGAGGTTAGGTAAGGTTAGGTTAAGCTAGGCGCGGTTAGGTCTTTGTTGCAGATTTTTTTAATATTTAATATTAGATTTGTGTTCAGTATATCTGAAGGTAATTCTGCTGAAAATTTGACAGAGTTTCAGTATTAAATAAGTGAGAGAGTCAGAACGAGGTTAGGTAAGGTTAGGTTAAGCTAGGCGAGGTTAGGTCTTTGTTGCAGATTTTTTTAATATTTACTATTAGATTTGTGTTCAGTATACCTGAAGGTAATTCTGCTGAAAATTTGACAGAGTTTCAGTATTAAATAAGTGAGAAAGTCAGAACGAGGTTAGGTTTAGTTAGGTTAAGCTAGGCGAGGTTAGGTCTCTATTTCAGATTTTTTTTATATTTAATATTAGATTTGTGTTCTGTATACCTGAAGGTAATTCTGCTGAAAATTTGACAGAGTTTCAGTTATAAATAAGTGAGAAAGTCAGAACGAGGTTAGGTAAGGTTAGGTTAAGCTAGGCGAGGTTAGGTCTCTGTTGCAGATTTTTTTAATATTTAATATTTGATTTGTGTTCTGTATACCTGAAGGTAATTCTGCTGAAAATTTGACAGAGTTTCAGTTATAAATAAGTGAGAAAGTCAGAACGAGGTTAGGTAAGGTTAGGTTAAGCTAGGCGAGGTTAGGTCTCTGTTGCAGATTTTTTTAATATTTAATATTAGATTTGTGTTCAGTATATCTGAAAGTAATTCTGCTGAAAATTTGACAGAGTTTCAGTATTAAATAAGTGAGAAAGTCAGAACGAGGTTAGGTAAGGTTAGGTTAAGCTAGGCAAGGTTAGGTCTTTGTTGCAGATTTTTTTAATATTTAATATTAGATTTGTGTTCAGTATATCTGAAGGTAATTCTGCTGAAAATTTGACAGAGTTTCAGAATTAAATAAGTGAGAAAGTCAGAACGAGGTTAGGTAAGGTTAGGTTTAACTAGGCGAGGTTAGGTCTCTCTTGCAGATTTTTTTAATATTTAATATTAGATTTGTGTTCAGTATACCTGAAGGTAATTCTGCTGAAAATTTGACAGAGTTTCAGAATTAAATAAGTGAGAAAGTCAGAACGAGGTTAGGTAAGGTTGGGTTAAGCTAGGCGAGGTTAGGTCTTTGTTGCAGATTTTGTTTATATTTAATATTAGATTTGTGTTCAGTATACCTGAAGGTAATTCTGCTGAAAATTTGACAGAGTTTCAGTATTAAATAAGTGAGAAAGTCAGAACGAGGTTAGGTAAGGTTAGGTTAAGCTAGGCGAGGTTAGGTCTCTGTTGCAGATTTTTTTAATATTTAATATTTGATTTGTGTTCTGTATACCTGAAGGTAATTCTGCTGAAAATTTGACAGAGTTTCAGTTATAAATAAGTGAGAAAGTCAGAACGAGGTTAGGTAAGGTTAGGTTAAGCTAGGCGAGGTTAGGTCTCTGTTGCAGATTTTTTTAATATTTAATATTAGATTTGTGTTCAGTATATCTGAAAGTAATTCTGCTGAAAATTTGACAGAGTTTCAGTATTAAATAAGTGAGAAAGTCAGAACGAGGTTAGGTAAGGTTAGGTTAAGCTAGGCGAGGTTAGGTCTTTGTTGCAGATTTTGTTTATATTTAATATTAGATTTGTGTTCAGTATACCTGAAGGTAATTCTGCTGAAAATTTGACAGAGTTTCAGTATTAAATAAGTGAGAAAGTCAGAACGAGGTTAGGTAAGGTTAGGTTTAACTAGGCGAGGTTAGGTCTCTCTTGCAGATTTTTTTAATATTTAATATTAGATTTGTGTTCAGTATACCTGAAGGTAATTCTGCTGAAAATTTGACAGAGTTTCAGTATTAAATAAGTGAGAAAGTCAGAACGAGGTTAGGTAAGGTTAGGTTAAGCTAGGCGAGGTTAGGTCTCTGTTGCAGATTTTTTTTATATTTAATATTAGATTTGTGTTCAGTATACCTGAAGGTAATTCTGCTGAAAATTTGACAGAGTTTCAGTATTAAATGAGTGAGAAAGTCAGAACGAGGTTAGGTAAGGTTAGATTTAACTAGGCGAGGTTAGGTCTCTCTTGCAGATTTTTTTAATATTTAATATTAGATTTGTGTTCAGTATACCTGAAGGTAATTCTGCTGAAAATTTGACAGAGTTTCAGTATTAAATAAGTGAGAAAGTCAGAACGAGGTTAGGTAAGGTTAGGTTAAGCTAGGCGAGGTTAGGTCCCTGTTGCAGATTTTTTTAATATTTAATATTAGATTTGTGTTCAGTATACCTGAAGGTAATTCTGCTGAAAATTTGACAGAGTTTCAGTATTAAATAAGTGAGAAAGTCAGAACGAGGTTAGGTAAGGTTAGGTTAAGCTAGGCGAGGTTAGGTCTCTGTTGCAGATTTTTTTTATATTTAATATTAGATTTGTGTTCAGTATACCTGAAGGTAATTCTGCTGAAAATTTGACAGAGTTTCAGTATTAAATAAGTGAGAAAGTCAGAACGAGGTTAGGTAAGGTTAGGTTTAACTAGGCGAGGTTAGGTCTCTCTTGCAGATTTTTTTAATATTTAATATTAGATTTGTGTTCAGTATACCTGAAGGTAATTCTGCTGAAAATTTGACAGAGTTTCAGTATTAAATAAGTGAGAAAGTCAGAACGAGGTTAGGTAAGGTTAGGTTAAGCTAGGCGAGGTTAGGTCTTTGTTGCAGATTTTGTTTATATTTAATATTAGATTTGTGTTCAGTATACCTGAAGGTAATTCTGCTGAAAATTTGACAGAGTTTCAGTATTAAATAAGTGAGAAAGTCAGAACGAGGTTAGGTAAGGTTAGGTTAAGCTAGGCGAGGTTAGGTCCCTGTTGCAGATTTTTTTAATATTTAATATTAGATTTGTGTTCAGTATACCTGAAGGTAATTCTGCTGAAAATTTGACAGAGTTTCAGTATTAAATAAGTGAGAAAGTCAGAACGAGGTTAGGTAAGGTTAGGTTAAGCTAGGCGAGGTTAGGTCTTTGTTGCAGATTTTGTTTATATTTAATATTAGATTTGTGTTCAGTATATCTCAAGGTAATTCTGCTGAAAATTTGACAGAGTTTCAGTATTAAATAAGTGAGAAAGTCAGAACGAGGTTAGGTAAGGTTAGGTTAAGCTAGGCGAGGTTAGGTCCCTGTTGCAGATTTTTTTAATATTTAATATTAGATTTGTGTTCAGTATACCTGAAGGTAATTCTGCTGAAAATTTGACAGAGTTTCAGTATTAAATAAGTGAGAAAGTCAGAACGAGGTTAGGTAAGGTTAGGTTAAGCTAGGCGAGGTTAGGTCTCTGTTGCAGATTTTTTTTATATTTAATATTAGATTTGTGTTCAGTATACCTGAAGGTAATTCTGCTGAAAATTTGACAGAGTTTCAGTATTAAATAAGTGAGAAAGTCAGAACGAGGTTAGGTAAGGTTAGGTTTAACTAGGCGAGGTTAGGTTTCTCTTGCAGATTTTTTTAATATTTAATATTAGATTTGTGTTCAGTATACCTGAAGGTAATTCTGCTGAAAATTTGACAGAGTTTCAGTATTAAATAAGTGAGAAAGTCAGAACGAGGTTAGGTAAGGTTAGGTTAAGCTAGGCGAGGTTAGGTCTTTGTTGCAGATTTTGTTTATATTTAATATTAGATTTGTGTTCAGTATACCTGAAGGTAATTCTGCTGAAAATTTGACAGAGTTTCAGTATTAAATAAGTGAGAAAGTCAGAACGAGGTTAGGTAAGGTTAGGTTAAGCTAGGCGAGGTTAGGTCCCTGTTGCAGATTTTTTTAATATTTAATATTAGATTTGTGTTCAGTATACCTGAAGGTAATTCTGCTGAAAATTTGACAGAGTTTCAGTATTAAATAAGTGAGAAAGTCAGAACGAGGTTAGGTAAGGTTAGGTTAAGCTAGGCGAGGTTAGGTCTTTGTTGCAGATTTTGTTTATATTTAATATTAGATTTGTGTTCAGTATACCTGAAGGTAATTCTGCTGAAAATTTGACAGAGTTTCAGTATTAAATAAGTGAGAAAGTCAGAACGAGGTTAGGTAAGGTTAGGTTAAGCTAGGCGAAGTTAGGTCTTTGTTGCAGATTTTGTTTATATTTAATATTAGATTTGTGTTCAGTATACCTGAAGGTAATTCTGCTGAAAATTTGACAGAGTTTCAGTATTAAATAAGTGAGAAAGTCAGAACGAGGTTAGGTAAGGTTAGGTTTAACTAGGCGAGGTTAGGTCTCTCTTGCAGATTTTTTTAATATTTAATATTAGATTTGTGTTCAGTATACCTGAAGGTAATTCTGCTGAAAATTTGACAGAGTTTCAGTATTAAATAAGTGAGAAAGTCAGAACGAGGTTAGGTAAGGTTAGGTTAAGCTAGGCGAGGTTAGGTCTTTGTTGCAGATTTTGTTTATATTTAATATTAGATTTGTGTTCAGTATACCTGAAGGTAATTCTGCTGAAAATTTGACAGAGTTTCAGTATTAAATAAGTGAGAAAGTCAGAACGAGGTTAGGTAAGGTTAGGTTAAGCTAGGCGAGGTTAGGTCCCTGTTGCAGATTTTTTTAATATTTAATATTAGATTTGTGTTCAGTATACCTGAAGGTAATTCTGCTGAAAATTTGACAGAGTTTCAGTATTAAATAAGTGAGAAAGTCAGAACGAGGTTAGGTAAGGTTAGGTTAAGCTAGGCGAGGTTAGGTCTTTGTTGCAGATTTTGTTTATATTTAATATTAGATTTGTGTTCAGTATATCTCAAGGTAATTCTGCTGAAAATTTGACAGAGTTTCAGTATTAAATAAGTGAGAAAGTCAGAACGAGGTTAGGTAAGGTTAGGTTAAGCTAGGCGAGGTTAGGTCCCTGTTGCAGATTTTTTTAATATTTAATATTAGATTTGTGTTCAGTATACCTGAAGGTAATTCTGCTGAAAATTTGACAGAGTTTCAGTCTTAAATAAGTGAGAAAGTCAGAACGAGGTTAGGTAAGGTTAGGTTAAGCTAGGCGAGGTTAGGTCTCTGTTGCAGATTTTTTTTATATTTAATATTAGATTTGTGTTCAGTATACCTGAAGGTAATTCTGCTGAAAATTTGACAGAGTTTCAGTATTAAATAAGTGAGAAAGTCAGAACGAGGTTAGGTGAGGTTAGGTTTAACTAGGCGAGGTTAGGTCTCTCTTGCAGATTTTTTTAATATTTAATATTAGATTTGTGTTCAGTATACCTGAAGGTAATTCTGCTGAAAATTTGACAGAGTTTCAGTATTAAATAAGTGAGAAAGTCAGAACGAGGTTAGGTAAGGTTAGGTTAAGCTAGGCGAGGTTAGGTCTTTGTTGCAGATTTTGTTTATATTTAATATTAGATTTGTGTTCAGTATACCTGAAGGTAATTCTGCTGAAAATTTGACAGAGTTTCAGTATTAAATAAGTGAGAAAGTCAGAACGAGGTTAGGTAAGGTTAGGTTAAGCTAGGCGAGGTTAGGTCCCTGTTGCACATTTTTTTAATATTTAATATTAGATTTGTGTTCAGTATACCTGAAGGTAATTCTGCTGAAAATTTGACAGAGTTTCAGTATTAAATAAGTGAGAAAGTCAGAACGAGGTTAGGTAAGGTTAGGTTAAGCTAGGCGAGGTTAGGTCCCTGTTGCAGATTTTTTTAATATTTAATATTAGATTTGTGTTCAGTATACCTGAAGGTAATTCTGCTGAAAATTTGACAGAGTTTCAGTATTAAATAAGTGAGAAAGTCAGAACGAGGTTAGGTAAGGTTAGGTTTAACTAGGCGAGGTTAGGTCTCTCTTGCAGATTTTTTTAATATTTAATATTAGATTTGTGTTCAGTATACCTGAAGGTAATTCTGCTGAAAATTTGACAGAGTTTCAGTATTAAATAAGTGAGAAAGTCAGAACGAGGTTAGGTAAGGTTGGATTTAACTAGGCGAGGTTAGGTCTCTCTTGCAGATTTTTTTAATATTTAATATTAGATTTGTGTTCAGTATACCTGAAGGTAATTCTGCTGAAAATTTGACAGAGTTTCAGTATTAAATAAGTGAGAAAGTCAGAACGAGGTTAGGTAAGGTTAGGTTAAGCTAGGCGAGGTTAGGTCTTTGTTGCAGATTTTGTTTATATTTAATATTAGATTTGTGTTCAGTATACCTGAAGGTAATTCTGCTGAAAATTTGACAGAGTTTCAGTATTAAATGAGTGAGAAAGTCAGAACGAGGTTAGGTAAGGTTAGATTTAACTAGGCGAGGTTAGGTCTCTCTTGCAGATTTTTTTAATATTTAATATTAGATTTGTGTTCAGTATACCTGAAGGTAATTCTGCTGAAAATTTGACAGAGTTTCAGTATTAAATAAGTGAGAAAGTCAGAACGAGGTTAGGTAAGGTTAGGTTTAACTAGGCGAGGTTAGGTCTCTCTTGCAGATTTTTTTAATATTTAATATTAGATTTGTGTTCAGTATACCTGAAGGTAATTCTGCTGAAAATTTGACAGAGTTTCAGTATTAAATAAGTGAGAAAGTCAGAACGAGGTTAGGTAAGGTTAGGTTAAGCTAGGCGAGGTTAGGTCTTTGTTGCAGATTTTGTTTATATTTAATATTAGATTTGTGTTCAGTATACCTGAAGGTAATTCTGCTGAAAATTTGACAGAGTTTCAGTATTAAATGAGTGAGAAAGTCAGAACGAGGTTAGGTAAGGTTAGATTTAACTAGGCGAGGTTAGGTCTCTCTTGCAGATTTTTTTAATATTTAATATTAGATTTGTGTTCAGTATACCTGAAGGTAATTCTGCTGAAAATTTGACAGAGTTTCAGTATTAAATAAGTGAGAAAGTCAGAACGAGGTTAGGTAAGGTTAGGTTTAACTAGGCGAGGTTAGGTCTCTCTTGCAGATTTTTTTAATATTTAATATTAGATTTGTGTTCAGTATACCTGAAGGTAATTCTGCTGAAAATTTGACAGAGTTTCAGTATTAAATAAGTGAGAAAGTCAGAACGAGGTTAGGTAAGGTTAGGTTAAGCTAGGCGAGGTTAGGTCTCTGTTACAGATTTTTTTTATATTTAATATTAGATTTGTGTTCAGTATACCTGAAGGTAATTCTGCTGAAAATTTGACAGAGTTTCAGTATTAAATGAGTGAGAAAGTCAGAACGAGGTTAGGTAAGGTTAGATTTAACTAGGCGAGGTTAGGTCTCTCTTGCAGATTTTTTTAATATTTAATATTAGATTTGTGTTCAGTATACCTGAAGGTAATTCTGCTGAAAATTTGACAGAGTTTCAGTATTAAATAAGTGAGAAAGTCAGAACGAGGTTAGGTAAGGTTAGGTTAAGCTAGGCGAGGTTAGGTCCCTGTTGCAGATTTTTTTAATATTTAATATTAGATTTGTGTTCAGTATACCTGAAGGTAATTCTGCTGAAAATTTGACAGAGTTTCAGTATTAAATAAGTGAGAAAGTCAGAACGAGGTTAGGTAAGGTTAGGTTTAACTAGGCGAGGTTAGGTCTCTCTTGCAGATTTTTTTAATATTTAATATTAGATTTGTGTTCAGTATACCTGAAGGTAATTCTGCTGAAAATTTGACAGAGTTTCAGTATTAAATAAGTGAGAAAGTCAGAACGAGGTTAGGTAAGGTTAGGTTAAGCTAGGCGAGGTTAGGTCTTTGTTGCAGATTTTGTTTATATTTAATATTAGATTTGTGTTCAGTATACCTGAAGGTAATTCTGCTGAAAATTTGACAGAGTTTCAGTATTAAATAAGTGAGAAAGTCAGAACGAGGTTAGGTAAGGTTAGGTTAAGCTAGGCGAGGTTAGGTCCCTGTTGCAGATTTTTTTAATATTTAATATTAGATTTGTGTTCAGTATACCTGAAGGTAATTCTGCTGAAAATTTGACAGAGTTTCAGTATTAAATAAGTGAGAAAGTCAGAACGAGGTTAGGTAAGGTTAGGTTTAACTAGGCGAGGTTAGGTCTCTCTTGCAGATTTTTTTAATATTTAATATTAGATTTGTGTTCAGTATACCTGAAGTTAATTCTGCTGAAAATTTGACAGAGTTTCAGTATTAAATAAGTGAGAAAGTCAGAACGAGGTTAGGTAAGGTTAGGTTAAGCTAGGCGAGGTTAGGTCTTTGTTGCAGATTTTGTTTATATTTAATATTAGATTTGTGTTCAGTATATCTCAAGGTAATTCTGCTGAAAATTTGACAGAGTTTCAGTATTAAATAAGTGAGAAAGTCAGAACGAGGTTAGGTAAGGTTAGGTTAAGCTAGGCGAGGTTAGGTCCCTGTTGCAGATTTTTTTAATATTTAATATTAGATTTGTGTTCAGTATACCTGAAGGTAATTCTGCTGAAAATTTGACAGAGTTTCAGTATTAAATAAGTGAGAAAGTCAGAACGAGGTTGGTTAGGTTAAGCTAGGCGAGGTTAGGTCTTTGTTGCAGATTTTGTTTATATTTAATATTAGATTTGTGTTCAGTATATCTCAAGGTAATTCTGCTGAAAATTTGACAGAGTTTCAGTATTAAATAAGTGAGAAAGTCAGAACGAGGTTAGGTAAGGTTAGGTTAAGCTAGGCGAGGTTAGGTCCCTGTTGCAGATTTTTTTAATATTTAATATTAGATTTGTGTTCAGTATACCTGAAGGTAATTCTGCTGAAAATTTGACAGAGTTTCAGTCTTAAATAAGTGAGAAAGTCAGAACGAGGTTAGGTAAGGTTAGGTTAAGCTAGGCGAGGTTAGGTCTCTGTTGCAGATTTTTTTTATATTTAATATTAGATTTGTGTTCAGTATACCTGAAGGTAATTCTGCTGAAAATTTGACAGAGTTTCAGTATTAAATAAGTGAGAAAGTCAGAACGAGGTTAGGTAAGGTTAGGTTTAACTAGGCGAGGTTAGGTCTCTCTTGCAGATTTTTTTAATATTTAATATTAGATTTGTGTTCAGTATACCTGAAGGTAATTCTGCTGAAAATTTGACAGAGTTTCAGTATTAAATAAGTGAGAAAGTCAGAACGAGGTTAGGTAAGGTTAGGTTAATCTAGGCGAGGTTAGGTCCCTGTTGCAGATTTTTTTAATATTTAATATTAGAGTTGTGTTTAGTATACCTGAAGGTAATTCTGCTGAAAATTTGACAGAGTTTCAGTATTAAATAAGTGAGAAAGTCAGAACGAGGTTAGGTAAGGTTAGGTTAAGCTAGGCGAGGTTAGGTCCCTGTTGCAGATTTTTTTAATATTTAATATTAGATTTGTGTTCAGTATACCTGAAGGTAATTCTGCTGAAAATTTGACAGAGTTTCAGTATTAAATAAGTGAGAAAGTCAGAACGAGGTTAGGTAAGGTTAGGTTAAGCTAGGCGAGGTTAGGTCCCTGTTGCAGATTTTTTTAATATTTAATATTAGATTTGTGTTCAGTATACCTGAAGGTAATTCTGCTGAAAATTTGACAGAGTTTCAGTATTAAATAAGTGAGAAAGTCAGAACGAGGTTAGGTAAGGTTAGGTTTAACTAGGCGAGGTTAGGTCTCTCTTGCAGATTTTTTTAATATTTAATATTAGATTTGTGTTCAGTATACCTGAAGGTAATTCTGCTGAAAATTTGACAGAGTTTCAGTATTAAATAAGTGAGAAAGTCAGAACGAGGTTAGGTAAGGTTAGGTTAAGCTAGGCGAGGTTAGGTCTTTGTTGCAGATTTTGTTTATATTTAATATTAGATTTGTGTTCAGTATACCTGAAGGTAATTCTGCTGAAAATTTGACAGAGTTTCAGTATTAAATAAGTGAGAAAGTCAGAACGAGGTTAGGTAAGGTTAGGTTAAGCTAGGCGAGGTTAGGTTCCTGTTGCAGATTTTTTTAATATTTAATATTAGATTTGTGTTCAGTATACCTGAAGGTAATTCTGCTGAAAATTTGACAGAGTTTCAGTATTAAATAAGTGAGAAAGTCAGAACGAGGTTAGGTAAGGTTAGGTTAAGCTAGGCGAGGTTAGGTCTCTGTTGCAGATTTTTTTTATATTTAATATTAGATTTGTGTTCAGTATACCTGAAGGTAATTCTGCTGAAAATTTGACAGAGTTTCAGTATTAAATAAGTGAGAAAGTCAGAACGAGGTTAGGTAAGGTTAGGTTAAGCTAGGCGAGGTTAGGTCTCTGTTGCAGATTTTTTTTATATTTAATATTAGATTTGTGTTCAGTATACCTGAAGGTAATTCTGCTGAAAATTTGACAGAGTTTCAGTATTAAATAAGTGAGAAAGTCAGAACGAGGTTAGGTAAGGTTAGGTTAAGCTAGGCGAGGTTAGGTCCCTGTTGCACATTTTTTTAATATTTAATATTAGATTTGTGTTCAGTATACCTGAAGGTAATTCTGCTGAAAATTTGACAGAGTTTCAGTATTAAATAAGTGAGAAAGTCAGAACGAGGTTAGGTAAGGTTAGGTTAAGCTAGGCGAGGTTAGGTCCCTGTTGCAGATTTTTTTAATATTTAATATTAGATTTGTGTTCAGTATACCTGAAGGTAATTCTGCTGAAAATTTGACAGAGTTTCAGTATTAAATAAGTGAGAAAGTCAGAACGAGGTTAGGTAAGGTTAGGTTTAACTAGGCGAGGTTAGGTCTCTCTTGCAGATTTTTTTAATATTTAATATTAGATTTGTGTTCAGTATACCTGAAGGTAATTCTGCTGAAAATTTGACAGAGTTTCAGTATTAAATAAGTGAGAAAGTCAGAACGAGGTTAGGTAAGGTTGGATTTAACTAGGCGAGGTTAGGTCTCTCTTGCAGATTTTTTTAATATTTAATATTAGATTTGTGTTCAGTATACCTGAAGGTAATTCTGCTGAAAATTTGACAGAGTTTCAGTATTAAATAAGTGAGAAAGTCAGAACGAGGTTAGGTAAGGTTAGGTTAAGCTAGGCGAGGTTAGGTCTTTGTTGCAGATTTTGTTTATATTTAATATTAGATTTGTGTTCAGTATACCTGAAGGTAATTCTGCTGAAAATTTGACAGAGTTTCAGTATTAAATGAGTGAGAAAGTCAGAACGAGGTTAGGTAAGGTTAGATTTAACTAGGCGAGGTTAGGTCTCTCTTGCAGATTTTTTTAATATTTAATATTAGATTTGTGTTCAGTATACCTGAAGGTAATTCTGCTGAAAATTTGACAGAGTTTCAGTATTAAATAAGTGAGAAAGTCAGAACGAGGTTAGGTAAGGTTAGGTTTAACTAGGCGAGGTTAGGTCTCTCTTGCAGATTTTTTTAATATTTAATATTAGATTTGTGTTCAGTATACCTGAAGGTAATTCTGCTGAAAATTTGACAGAGTTTCAGTATTAAATAAGTGAGAAAGTCAGAACGAGGTTAGGTAAGGTTAGGTTAAGCTAGGCGAGGTTAGGTCTTTGTTGCAGATTTTGTTTATATTTAATATTAGATTTGTGTTCAGTATACCTGAAGGTAATTCTGCTGAAAATTTGACAGAGTTTCAGTATTAAATGAGTGAGAAAGTCAGAACGAGGTTAGGTAAGGTTAGATTTAACTAGGCGAGGTTAGGTCTCTCTTGCAGATTTTTTTTAATATTTAATATTAGATTTGTGTTCAGTATACCTGAAGGTAATTCTGCTGAAAATTTGACAGAGTTTCAGTATTAAATAAGTGAGAAAGTCAGAACGAGGTTAGGTAAGGTTAGGTTTAACTAGGCGAGGTTAGGTCTCTCTTGCAGATTTTTTTAATATTTAATATTAGATTTGTGTTCAGTATACCTGAAGGTAATTCTGCTGAAAATTTGACAGAGTTTCAGTATTAAATAAGTGAGAAAGTCAGAACGAGGTTAGGTAAGGTTAGGTTAAGCTAGGCGAGGTTAGGTCTCTGTTACAGATTTTTTTTATATTTAATATTAGATTTGTGTTCAGTATACCTGAAGGTAATTCTGCTGAAAATTTGACAGAGTTTCAGTATTAAATGAGTGAGAAAGTCAGAACGAGGTTAGGTAAGGTTAGATTTAACTAGGCGAGGTTAGGTCTCTCTTGCAGATTTTTTTAATATTTAATATTAGATTTGTGTTCAGTATACCTGAAGGTAATTCTGCTGAAAATTTGACAGAGTTTCAGTATTAAATAAGTGAGAAAGTCAGAACGAGGTTAGGTAAGGTTAGGTTAAGCTAGGCGAGGTTAGGTCCCTGTTGCAGATTTTTTTAATATTTAATATTAGATTTGTGTTCAGTATACCTGAAGGTAATTCTGCTGAAAATTTGACAGAGTTTCAGTATTAAATAAGTGAGAAAGTCAGAACGAGGTTAGGTAAGGTTAGGTTTAACTAGGCGAGGTTAGGTCTCTCTTGCAGATTTTTTTAATATTTAATATTAGATTTGTGTTCAGTATACCTGAAGGTAATTCTGCTGAAAATTTGACAGAGTTTCAGTATTAAATAAGTGAGAAAGTCAGAACGAGGTTAGGTAAGGTTAGGTTAAGCTAGGCGAGGTTAGGTCTTTGTTGCAGATTTTGTTTATATTTAATATTAGATTTGTGTTCAGTATACCTGAAGGTAATTCTGCTGAAAATTTGACAGAGTTTCAGTATTAAATAAGTGAGAAAGTCAGAACGAGGTTAGGTAAGGTTAGGTTAAGCTAGGCGAGGTTAGGTCCCTGTTGCAGATTTTTTTAATATTTAATATTAGATTTGTGTTCAGTATACCTGAAGGTAATTCTGCTGAAAATTTGACAGAGTTTCAGTATTAAATAAGTGAGAAAGTCAGAACGAGGTTAGGTAAGGTTAGGTTTAACTAGGCGAGGTTAGGTCTCTCTTGCAGATTTTTTTAATATTTAATATTAGATTTGTGTTCAGTATACCTGAAGTTAATTCTGCTGAAAATTTGACAGAGTTTCAGTATTAAATAAGTGAGAAAGTCAGAACGAGGTTAGGTAAGGTTAGGTTAAGCTAGGCGAGGTTAGGTCTTTGTTGCAGATTTTGTTTATATTTAATATTAGATTTGTGTTCAGTATATCTCAAGGTAATTCTGCTGAAAATTTGACAGAGTTTCAGTATTAAATAAGTGAGAAAGTCAGAACGAGGTTAGGTAAGGTTAGGTTAAGCTAGGCGAGGTTAGGTCCCTGTTGCAGATTTTTTTAATATTTAATATTAGATTTGTGTTCAGTATACCTGAAGGTAATTCTGCTGAAAATTTGACAGAGTTTCAGTATTAAATAAGTGAGAAAGTCAGAACGAGGTTGGTTAGGTTAAGCTAGGCGAGGTTAGGTCTTTGTTGCAGATTTTGTTTATATTTAATATTAGATTTGTGTTCAGTATATCTCAAGGTAATTCTGCTGAAAATTTGACAGAGTTTCAGTATTAAATAAGTGAGAAAGTCAGAACGAGGTTAGGTAAGGTTAGGTTAAGCTAGGCGAGGTTAGGTCCCTGTTGCAGATTTTTTTAATATTTAATATTAGATTTGTGTTCAGTATACCTGAAGGTAATTCTGCTGAAAATTTGACAGAGTTTCAGTCTTAAATAAGTGAGAAAGTCAGAACGAGGTTAGGTAAGGTTAGGTTAAGCTAGGCGAGGTTAGGTCTCTGTTGCAGATTTTTTTTATATTTAATATTAGATTTGTGTTCAGTATACCTGAAGGTAATTCTGCTGAAAATTTGACAGAGTTTCAGTATTAAATAAGTGAGAAAGTCAGAACGAGGTTAGGTAAGGTTAGGTTTAACTAGGCGAGGTTAGGTCTCTCTTGCAGATTTTTTTAATATTTAATATTAGATTTGTGTTCAGTATACCTGAAGGTAATTCTGCTGAAAATTTGACAGAGTTTCAGTATTAAATAAGTGAGAAAGTCAGAACGAGGTTAGGTAAGGTTAGGTTAATCTAGGCGAGGTTAGGTCCCTGTTGCAGATTTTTTTAATATTTAATATTAGAGTTGTGTTTAGTATACCTGAAGGTAATTCTGCTGAAAATTTGACAGAGTTTCAGTATTAAATAAGTGAGAAAGTCAGAACGAGGTTAGGTAAGGTTAGGTTAAGCTAGGCGAGGTTAGGTCCCTGTTGCAGATTTTTTTAATATTTAATATTAGATTTGTGTTCAGTATACCTGAAGGTAATTCTGCTGAAAATTTGACAGAGTTTCAGTATTAAATAAGTGAGAAAGTCAGAACGAGGTTAGGTAAGGTTAGGTTAAGCTAGGCGAGGTTAGGTCCCTGTTGCAGATTTTTTTAAAATTTAATATTAGATTTGTGTTCAGTATACCTGAAGGTAATTCTGCTGAAAATTTGACAGAGTTTCAGTATTAAATAAGTGAGAAAGTCAGAACGAGGTTAGGTAAGGTTAGGTTTAACTAGGCGAGGTTAGGTCTCTCTTGCAGATTTTTTTAATATTTAATATTAGATTTGTGTTCAGTATACCTGAAGGTAATTCTGCTGAAAATTTGACAGAGTTTCAGTATTAAATAAGTGAGAAAGTCAGAACGAGGTTAGGTAAGGTTAGGTTAAGCTAGGCGAGGTTAGGTCTTTGTTGCAGATTTTGTTTATATTTAATATTAGATTTGTGTTCAGTATACCTGAAGGTAATTCTGCTGAAAATTTGACAGAGTTTCAGTATTAAATAAGTGAGAAAGTCAGAACGAGGTTAGGTAAGGTTAGGTTAAGCTAGGCGAGGTTAGGTTCCTGTTGCAGATTTTTTTAATATTTAATATTAGATTTGTGTTCAGTATACCTGAAGGTAATTCTGCTGAAAATTTGACAGAGTTTCAGTATTAAATAAGTGAGAAAGTCAGAACGAGGTTAGGTAAGGTTAGGTTAAGCTAGGCGAGGTTAGGTCTCTGTTGCAGATTTTTTTTATATTTAATATTAGATTTGTGTTCAGTATACCTGAAGGTAATTCTGCTGAAAATTTGACAGAGTTTCAGTATTAAATAAGTGAGAAAGTCAGAACGAGGTTAGGTAAGGTTAGGTTAAGCTAGGCGAGGTTAGGTCTCTGTTGCAGATTTTTTTTATATTTAATATTAGATTTGTGTTCAGTATACCTGAAGGTAATTCTGCTGAAAATTTGACAGAGTTTCAGTATTAAATAAGTGAGAAAGTCAGAACGAGGTTAGGTAAGGTTAGGTTAAGCTAGGCGAGGTTAGGTCCCTGTTGCAGATTTTTTTAATATTTAATATTAGATTTGTGTTCAGTATACCTGAAGGTAATTCTGCTGAAAATTTGACAGAGTTTCAGTATTAAATAAGTGAGAAAATCAGAACGAGGTTAGGTAAGGTTAGGTTAAGCTAGGCGAGGTTAGGTCTTTGTTGCAGATTTTTTTAATATTTAATATTAGATTTGTGTTCAGTATAACTGAAGGTAATTCTGCTGAAAATTTGACAGAGTTTCAGTATTAAATAAGTGAGAAAGTCAGAACGAGGTTAGGTAAGGTTAGGTTAATCTAGGCGAGGTTAGGTCCCTGTTGCAGATTTTTTTAATATTTAATATTAGAGTTGTGTTTAGTATACCTGAAGGTAATTCTGCTGAAAATTTGACAGAGTTTCAGTATTAAATAAGTGAGAAAGTCAGAACGAGGTTAGGTAAGGTTAGGTTAAGCTAGGCGAGGTTAGGTCTTTGTTGCAGATTTTTTTAATATTTAATATTAGATTTGTGTTCAGTATATCTGAAGGTAATTCTGCTGAAAATTTGACAGAGTTTCAGTATTAAATAAGTGAGAGAGTCAGAACGAGGTTAGGTAAGGTTAGGTTAAGCTAGGCGAGGTTAGGTCCCTGTTGCAGATTTTTTTAATATTTAATATTAGATTTGTGTTCAGTATACCTGAAGGTAATTCTGCTGAAAATTTGACAGAGTTTCAGTATTAAATAAGTGAGAAAGTCAGAACGAGGTTAGGTAAGGTTAGGTTAAGCTAGGCGAGGTTAGGTCTTTGTTGCAGATTTTTTTAATATTTAATATTAGATTTGTGTTCAGTATACCTGAAGGTAATTCTGCTGAAAATTTGACAGAGTTTCAGTATTAAATAAGTGAGAAAGTCAGAACGAGGTTAGGTAAGGTTAGGTTAAGCTAGGCGAGGTTAGGTCTTTGTTGCAGATTTTGTTTATATTTAATATTAGATTTGTGTTCAGTATATCTCAAGGTAATTCTGCTGAAAATTTGACAGAGTTTCAGTATTAAATAAGTGAGAAAGTCAGAACGAGGTTAGGTAAGGTTAGGTTAAGCTAGGCGAGGTAAGGTCTCTCTTGCAGATTTTTTTAATATTTAATATTAGATTTGTGTTCAGTATACCTGAAGGTAATTCTGCTGAAAATTTGACAGAGTTTCAGTATTAAATAAGTGAGAAAGTCAGAACGAGGTTAGGTAAGGTTAGGTTAATCTAGGCGAGGTTAGGTCCCTGTTGCAGATTTTTTTAATATTTAATATTAGAGTTGTGTTTAGTATACCTGAAGGTAATTCTGCTGAAAATTTAACAGAGTTTCAGTATTAAATAAGTGAGAAAGTCAGAACGAGGTTAGGTAAGGTTAGGTTAAGCTAGGCGAGGTTAGGTCTTTGTTGCAGATTTTTTTAATATTTAATATTAGATTTGTGTTCAGTATATCTGAAGGTAATTCTGCTGAAAATTTGACAGAGTTTCAGTATTAAATAAGTGAGAGAGTCAGAACGAGGTTAGGTAAGGTTAGGTTAAGCTAGGCGAGGTTAGGTCTTTGTTGCAGATTTTTTTAATATTTACTATTAGATTTGTGTTCAGTATACCTGAAGGTAATTCTGCTGAAAATTTGACAGAGTTTCAGTATTAAATAAGTGAGAAAGTCAGAACGAGGTTAGGTTTAGTTAGGTTAAGCTAGGCGAGGTTAGGTCTCTATTTCAGATTTTTTTAATATTTAATATTAGATTTGTGTTCTGTATACCTGAAGGTAATTCTGCTGAAAATTTGACAGAGTTTCAGTTATAAATAAGTGAGAAAGTCAGAACGAGGTTAGGTAAGGTTAGGTTAAGCTAGGCGAGGTTAGGTCAGTCTGGGTGGAGGTGCCAGACGTGACAGACGTGTACCAATATCGTTCCGTGCTTTTTGGTTGTTTTTCGCCTAAAGTGTATCCGTTCCGGAAAATATTGTGCGCTGTGTGTAGGGGACACTGAGGTGCACCTACAGTAGTGTTGGTGATCTACTGGGAAGGAGGATCGCAGAGATATCTGCCGATAACCTCCGACCACGTGGCTGCCGTTCCGGGAGATCGACCACTCAGAGGGTCGGCACTTGGACTGGGGGGTGAGTGTATGCGCCGCGCATCCGCCTAGATAGTTGTGGTCCCGCTGCGACTTCTGGGTGGGTAGCTTGCACTACCCCAGGAAGGTGGTGGAGGTGCCGGGTTGGGATTTTTGGCGACACCGGCGAGGTCTGGTTTTTTCCACTGGGCATCGTCGCCAAGGTCCCGTGGATCCCCCTGGGCACCCAGGGAACGAGCAGTTACTAATTTTAAGGGTGCTAGGACACGTAGTATTAAGGTTAGTTATTAAGGTTAGTTGTTAGTGTAGGACTCGGTAGGACTCAGGACTTGGGACTAGGTGCGTAGGCATGGACCAAGACCCTAGTGCTGTGAAGGGTAGCGGCGTGGCAGGGCACAAGGCAGCGGAGGGGTTCGGCAAGAGCTCGCGTACGGCGAGATCCCCGACAATGCCGAGGAAACCGGCAATTCTGGTTGACCTCACGTTGGCGAGCGAGAAGGGTCGCAGGACGCCCCCTTCGGGGCACACACCCCAATCAGGCCCGGAATGGGATTATGGGAGCGCGCCTGCGGGGACGGGTGTCAAGACGAGATCAGGTACCATAAGAGAGGGGGCAGCCAGGACCAGAGCCTGCTCGGAGGGAGACCTTGACGTGTTCCGGACTGCCTCCCCGGCCAGCAGCGAGGAGGACCTTAACAGGACCATCGTGGAGGCTGGCCCGGCTCGAGAGAGCACCCCCAAACGGAAGGCGGAGGCATCCCCCCCGGGGGTGGGGGAAAGGTTGGCCCCCACCGCCAGAGGCGACAGGCCGAAACCCCCACCGCCAGAGGCGACAGGTCTCAGGGCGGAGGAGACCCTGTCGGGCCCAGCGGAGATGCTCCTTGAGTTGAGGACGATCATTAAGGACGTGGCTGCCCTAGCCCTCAGCCTCAAGGAGGAGGGGAAGGGCCATAAGACCCATAAGATCAACTTTCAGCTGGGACTGCTGGATAGGAGAACAAAGGCGCTCATAGCGCGCACCTACCAGGACGCATCCACCCAGGTGGGGGCGAAAGACCTCTCTGGAGGGGCAGAGGAAGGAAAAATCAAGGAGCTGATCAGCCTATGCGAGGCGGCTAGCAGCTGGAAGGGGGTGCGAGAGGTGGTGGAGCGCCGGTGGCCGAGTGGGGCATATTCAGTAGTCCGAGAAAGGGAGGGGGACGTGATGGGGGCCCCTCGCGGATACGCGCTGGCCCACTGCGTCCCTGTGGACCTGGAGGTGTCAAGGGGCATCGCTCGGAGGATCCGAGACAGATATAGGGGCCTCGGGCAGCTACGCGGCCAGGAGGCCAAGCTGGGGGGCGTGGCTGTCGTTTCAGCGTTGGCGGATGGAGAGGACGACGGAGCCGAGGAAGGGCCTGCCATAACCAGGAAGGTCTATCACCTTCTGGTGAGGGGCAGCGAGGGCGACCGACCGGAGCCGGAGAAATTGTACGAGGCCCTCACCGCCCTGAGGGAGGCAATGGAGAGGGACGGCGGCACCAAAATCGCCATTCCCAGGTTGTGCGCGGGACGCGGGAAGATGCGGTGGGACCTCGTGAAAAAACTCCTGGAGGTGGTCTTCCGAGCTTCGGGAGTGGAGGTGCTGGCCTATAGGCCCCCCAAGCCGACAGGAGCTCAGGAGACAGGTGCCGAGCAGGTGAAGTGCGGGGCCGCGGAGGGCCCAACGCCCACCCCACCAAGCAGCGGGGAAGGGGTGGAGGCCTCCACGGGCGACCCGGCTCGGTGGCAGTCCGTTCCAAGCCGCCAAACAGCTAATGCCAAGAGGAAACGGCCGGTCAACATCACCGTCAACGTAGGGGATGAGGGGTACGCCGCAGTCCTGAGAAGGATGAAGGCCGGCGTAACAGCGCCGGAGTCCACGGGGCTCGTGAAGGGGATCCGAAGGAATGCGGCGGGGAACCTCGTGGTGGAGGTCAGGGGCGGAGGGAAGGGGGCCGAGGCCCTGTCCGAGGAGATCGGGCGGGCCGTGGGGCCGGAGCGCGTCCGGTGCACCGACCGGGGCGTAGCGATTGAGGTGAAGGGCCTGGAAGAGGACGCTTCCGAGGAGGAGGTCCTGGCGGCCGTCCAGGCGGAGGGGGGAGAAAGCGCATATCCCCCGAGAGTGGCCTGGATCAGGGGCTTCGGGCCGGGGGCAACATTCAGGGTGGCCATGGTGATGGTGGGTCCCGACGCCGCGGCGGCCCTCATAAGGAAGAATCGAATCCGGGTGGGGTGGACCAGCTGCAGGGTCACCGAGAAGGAGGCGGGCCCGGAGCGGTGCTTCCGGTGCCACGGGTTCGGGCACATCGCCAGCAAGTGCGACGGCCCGGACCGCAGGAGGCTCTGCCGATCATGCGGCGGAGAGGGACACCTGGCGGCGGCGTGCCGAGCCGAGCCGGCCTGCGTGCTGTGCGCAGGGTTGGAGGGCGCGGACCCCGGGCACTACTTGGGGAGTGCTAGGTGCGCGGCTAGAAGAGCTGCGGACGAAGCGGCAAAGAGCGGCGGCAAGCGCGTCAACGCAGTCGGCCAGGCTCTGGGACAGGTGGCCCCGAGCTGACTGACTCGTGGAGCGGTATGCGCGGAGCGCCCCCCGGTAGGCAGGCTCAGGGGCGGGGCTGGACCGAGGGGTCGTGGGCGCGCCCCACGCCGCACGGCCGGGGGGGCGCGAGCATCGCCGCTTAGAGTGGTTCAGGTTAACCTGAACCACTGCAGGGCG
This sequence comes from Othius punctulatus, assembly GCA_951805005.1. Classification (NCBI taxonomy): domain Eukaryota; kingdom Metazoa; phylum Arthropoda; class Insecta; order Coleoptera; family Staphylinidae; genus Othius; species Othius punctulatus. The sequence continues at coordinate 48,406 of OX638141.1, read as the reverse complement.
GCGCAGGACCTACTGGCGGTGACGGCTCGTAGGCTGGCGGCGGACATACTGCTGGTCAGCGAGCCGCACGTGGCCGGGCTCGGGGGCGACTGGCTTCGGGACCAGCGAGGGCTGGTCGCGATCAAGGTCGCGGCGGGCCTCAGGGGCAGGGTTGCCGCATGGGGCTCCCCGGGGGAAGGCATTCTCTGGGCCGACGTGGGTGGCGTCGTGCTAGTCAGCTGCTACGCCTCGCCCAGCTTGTCTAGGGCGGAGTTCGTGGCCTGGCTGGCGACCCTCGAGGGGGAGCTGCGACGCCGGGGACATCGAGTGGTCCTCGGGGGGGACCTCAACGCCAAGGCTGTGGCGTGGGGGTCGAGGCTGACTGATGCGAGGGGGGCCGAGATCCTCGATATGATGGCCTCGCTAGGGCTCTCCCCGGCAAATAGGGGCGGGGTTCCCACGTTCCACCGAGGGAGCAGCGACTCGGTGATCGACGTTACCTTGGTGGGAGCCCCCCTCAGGGACAGCCTGACGAACTGGGAGGTCCTCGAGGACGAGGAAAACCTAAGTGACCACCGGACGATCACGTTCAGAGTTGGGGGGGGCGGCCCGGCCCGACCGGCGTGCGAGACCCTCAGATGGGTGGTATCGCGGCTGAACGTCGAATGCCTGAACGAGGCCGTCGGACGCCTCCCAGCAGCCTCCCAGGTGACGGGGAGGGACCCGTACGTGGAAGTAGGGAGGATGTGCGACAGCTACATGGGTGGGGTGGAGGCAGCCTGCGCGCGGGCTATGCCCCGTAGGAGGGGGGGGCCCAGCGACCGGAGACGCTATTGGTGGACGGCGGAGGTGGCCGCCCGCTGGTCGGAGTGCGTCGGGAGGCGCAGGGCCGCCTTGAGGGCCAGGCGCGCGGGGCACGCACAGGACATGATCAGGCAGACGGCGGATGAGTGGGCAGCCAGCCGCAAGGCCCTTCGCAAGGCCATAGGCCTCAGCCAGGCCGCCAGCTGGAAAGCGCTGGTGGAGCAAGTGGACGCTGACCCGTGGGGACTGCCCTACCGGATCGTCCGGAAGAAGTTGGGGGGCAGACCGGCGAATCCGGGGGCCAACGTTACGGGCGGCGTCAGGGCGGTAGTCGGGGCTCTGTTCCCGGTCAGGCCGGCCGCCAGGCAGTCGGAGGGGCGGTCCGGGGCCTGGGAGGTCTCTGAATTCACCGGCGACGAGCTCACCGGGGCCGCGGCGAGGCTCCCTTGCAAGAAGGCACCCGGTCCCGACGGGCTGCCGAATGAAGCGATTCGGTGCGTGGCCAACGGCTCCCCGGACGGCCTGCTGGCAGTATATAACGAATGCCTTAAATGGGCAGTATTCCCCAGGAGATGGAAGGTGGCCTCCCTCGTCCTAGTGCCCAAAAAGGGGGGGGGGGCAGGGATGGACCCTTCAGACTTCAGACCGATCTGCCTACTAGACGGTGCCGGCAAGATGCTGGAGCGCCTGCTGGTAGGTAGGATCGAGGAGGCACTGGCCTTGGGAGGGGGGCTGTCGCACAGGCAATTCGGCTTCCGGCGGGGGAGGTCGACTGTCGACGCCATCAAGACTGTAAGGCAAATCGCGGCGGAGGCCAACAGTGGGCCCCTGCGCAAGAGGCGCCACTGCGTGCTGGTGACGCTCGATGTGAAAAACGCCTTCAACTCCCTCCCCTGGGGGACAATCCTGGAGGCACTGGAGGAGCGCGGAATCCCGGCGAACCTTAGGGCGATGGTGGCCTCGTACCTCCACGACCGGTGGATTGTGGCGGACGATGGGAACGGCCCGGCCAAAATACCCCTAACCGGGGGGGTTCCGCAGGGGTCGGTGCTTGGCCCCCTGCTGTGGTCCATCGCCTACGATGGCCTCCTAAGGCGGGGGTTTCCGGACGGGGTGGAGCTGGTCGCCTTCGCGGATGACGTGGCCCTGGTGATCTCCAACCCCGACATGGGCAGGCTGAGACGCGCGGCCGAGGAGGCGGTGGACGAAGTAACGGCCTGGCTCCGACAAGCGGGGCTGGAGTTAGCCCGTAACAAATCGGCGGCGGCGTGGCTATCCACCAAAAGGAGCGGCAGGGCCCGGGCGGAGGTCCTGCGCCTGGGCGGCGTCCAGGTCGAGGTGACGGGGGAGGCCATATACCTAGGAGTATCCCTCCAGGCCAGCCGCTTCCAAAGCCTGCAGGTGCTACGCGCGGCGGAGGGGGCGCGCGCCGTGGGAACGGCGGTCGCGAGACTAATGCCCTCGACCTGGGGGGCCGGAGACGGGAGTAGGAGGCTACTAGCCGCCGTGGCATCGGCCAAGCTGCTCTACGCAGCACCCACATGGGTCGGGGCCATGGTGGCCGAAAGGAACAGAACCCGCGTCCGGGGGGCACTGAGGCCCACCTTGATAGGGCTGTGCAGGGCCTACCGGACGGTAGGCACTGACGCCCTGGAGGTGCTGGCCTCCCAGGTGCCGGCAGATCTCATGGTGGCGGAGCGGGCGCGACTCCACGACAGGCGGAGGGACCCAGCCGGAAGGGCTACCATCAGGGCGGAAGAAAGAGAAACCACTACCAAGCAGTGGCAGGACAGATGGAGCGGCGGTGGGAAAGGCGCCTGGACCAGGCGGCTGATTCCGGACCTAACCCCATGGTTAAACCGAAGTCACGGGGAAACCTCCCACTGGCTAACCCAACTACTCACCGGCCACGGAAGCTTCGCGGCCTTCCTGTTCCGGATTGGAAAGGCAGACAGCCCCGACTGCCAATGGTGCCCTGGGACGATGGACGACGCCCTCCACACCCTGACGGACTGCCCGGAGTGGCGGCCGCAGAGGAGGGACCTGGAGGGGGCGCTGGGAGGGCGGGTGGACCCAGGCACGCTAATGGGCCACATGCTGGAGGAAGCCGACGTCTGGCGGGTGGCGGCGGCATACGCGGACGCGGTACTCCGCACAAAATTCGCAGCCGAACTCGTCGCTGACGAACCCGACGGGAGTTAAGGACGGCAGGCAACGGACAGACAGGTCATGGGCGAAGCATGCCACCAGGCGATCCCGCCCATGTCCGGAGACGTGAGAGTGGGTTTAGTGGGTAGGGCCCTCTCTGAATAGAGGGAGGAGTCCCACACACCCCTGCTGAAGGGAAGTGCTTAACGCATTCCCACTCTCAAAAAAAAAAAAAAAAAAAAAAAAAAAGGCGAGGTTAGGTCTCTGTTGCAGATTTTTTTAATATTTAATATTTGATTTGTGTTCTGTATACCTGAAGGTAATTCTGCTGAAAATTTGACAGAGTTTCAGTTATAAATAAGTGAGAAAGTCAGAACGAGGTTAGGTAAGGTTAGGTTAAGCTAGGCGAGGTTAGGTCTCTGTTGCAGATTTTTTTAATATTTAATATTAGATTTGTGTTCAGTATATCTGAAAGTAATTCTGCTGAAAATTTGACAGAGTTTCAGTATTAAATAAGTGAGAAAGTCAGAACGAGGTTAGGTAAGGTTAGGTTAAGCTAGGCAAGGTTAGGTCTTTGTTGCAGATTTTTTTAATATTTAATATTAGATTTGTGTTCAGTATATCTGAAGGTAATTCTGCTGAAAATTTGACAGAGTTTCAGAATTAAATAAGTGAGAAAGTCAGAACGAGGTTAGGTAAGGTTAGGTTTAACTAGGCGAGGTTAGGTCTCTCTTGCAGATTTTTTTAATATTTAATATTAGATTTGTGTTCAGTATACCTGAAGGTAATTCTGCTGAAAATTTGACAGAGTTTCAGAATTAAATAAGTGAGAAAGTCAGAACGAGGTTAGGTAAGGTTGGGTTAAGCTAGGCGAGGTTAGGTCTTTCTTGCAGATTTTGTTTATATTTAATATTAGATTTGTGTTCAGTATATCTGAAGGTAATTCTGCTGAAAATTTGACAGAGTTTCAGTATTAAATAAGTGAGAAAGTCAGAACGAGGTTAGGTAAGGTTAGGTTTAACTAGGCGAGGTTAGGTCTTTGTTGCAGATTTTGTTTATATTTAATATTAGATTTGTGTTCAGTATACCTGAAGGTAATTCTGCTGAAAATTTGACAGAGTTTCAGTATTAAATAAGTGAGAAAGTCAGAACGAGGTTAGGTAAGGTTGGGTTAAGCTAGGCGAGGTTAGGTCTTTCTTGCAGATTTTGTTTATATTTAATATTAGATTTGTGTTCAGTATACCTGAAGGTAATTCTGCTGAAAATTTGACAGAGTTTCAGTATTAAATAAGTGAGAAAGTCAGAACGAGGTTAGGTAAGGTTAGGTTAAGCTAGGCGAGGTTAGGTCTTTGTTGCAGATTTTGTTTATATTTAATATTAGATTTGTGTTCAGTATACCTGAAGGTAATTCTGCTGAAAATTTGACAGAGTTTCAGTATTAAATAAGTGAGAAAGTCAGAACGAGGTTAGGTAAGGTTAGGTTAAGCTAGGCGAGGTTAGGTCCCTGTTGCAGATTTTTTTAATATTTAATATTAGATTTGTGTTCAGTATACCTGAAGGTAATTCTGCTGAAAATTTGACAGAGTTTCAGTATTAAATAAGTGAGAAAGTCAGAACGAGGTTAGGTAAGGTTAGGTTAAGCTAGGCGAGGTTAGGTCTCTGTTGCAGATTTTTTTTATATTTAATATTAGATTTGTGTTCAGTATACCTGAAGGTAATTCTGCTGAAAATTTGACAGAGTTTCAGTATTAAATAAGTGAGAAAGTCAGAACGAGGTTAGGTAAGGTTAGGTTAAGCTAGGCGAGGTTAGGTCTCTGTTGCAGATTTTTTTTATATTTAATATTAGATTTGTGTTCAGTATACCTGAAGGTAATTCTGCTGAAAATTTGACAGAGTTTCAGTATTAAATAAGTGAGAAAGTCAGAACGAGGTTAGGTAAGGTTAGGTTAAGCTAGGCGAGGTTAGGTCCCTGTTGCAGATTTTTTTAATATTTAATATTAGATTTGTGTTCAGTATACCTGAAGGTAATTCTGCTGAAAATTTGACAGAGTTTCAGTATTAAATAAGTGAGAAAATCAGAACGAGGTTAGGTAAGGTTAGGTTAAGCTAGGCGAGGTTAGGTCTTTGTTGCAGATTTTTTTAATATTTAATATTAGATTTGTGTTCAGTATAACTGAAGGTAATTCTGCTGAAAATTTGACAGAGTTTCAGTATTAAATAAGTGAGAAAGTCAGAACGAGGTTAGGTAAGGTTAGGTTTAACTAGGCGAGGTAAGGTCTCTCTTGCAGATTTTTTTAATATTTAATATTAGATTTGTGTTCAGTATACCTGAAGGTAATTCTGCTGAAAATTTGACAGAGTTTCAGTATTAAATAAGTGAGAAAGTCAGAACGAGGTTAGGTAAGGTTAGGTTAATCTAGGCGAGGTTAGGTCCCTGTTGCAGATTTTTTTAATATTTAATATTAGAGTTGTGTTTAGTATACCTGAAGGTAATTCTGCTGAAAATTTGACAGAGTTTCAGTATTAAATAAGTGAGAAAGTCAGAACGAGGTTAGGTAAGGTTAGGTTAAGCTAGGCGAGGTTAGGTCTTTGTTGCAGATTTTTTTAATATTTAATATTAGATTTGTGTTCAGTATATCTGAAGGTAATTCTGCTGAAAATTTGACAGAGTTTCAGTATTAAATAAGTGAGAGAGTCAGAACGAGGTTAGGTAAGGTTAGGTTAAGCTAGGCGAGGTTAGGTCCCTGTTGCAGATTTTTTTAATATTTAATATTAGATTTGTGTTCAGTATACCTGAAGGTAATTCTGCTGAAAATTTGACAGAGTTTCAGTATTAAATAAGTGAGAAAGTCAGAACGAGGTTAGGTAAGGTTAGGTTAAGCTAGGCGAGGTTAGGTCTTTGTTGCAGATTTTTTTAATATTTAATATTAGATTTGTGTTCAGTATACCTGAAGGTAATTCTGCTGAAAATTTGACAGAGTTTCAGTATTAAATAAGTGAGAAAGTCAGAACGAGGTTAGGTAAGGTTAGGTTAAGCTAGGCGAGGTTAGGTCTTTGTTGCAGATTTTGTTTATATTTAATATTAGATTTGTGTTCAGTATATCTCAAGGTAATTCTGCTGAAAATTTGACAGAGTTTCAGTATTAAATAAGTGAGAAAGTCAGAACGAGGTTAGGTAAGGTTAGGTTTAACTAGGCGAGGTAAGGTCTCTCTTGCAGATTTTTTTAATATTTAATATTAGATTTGTGTTCAGTATACCTGAAGGTAATTCTGCTGAAAATTTGACAGAGTTTCAGTATTAAATAAGTGAGAAAGTCAGAACGAGGTTAGGTAAGGTTAGGTTAATCTAGGCGAGGTTAGGTCCCTGTTGCAGATTTTTTTAATATTTAATATTAGAGTTGTGTTTAGTATACCTGAAGGTAATTCTGCTGAAAATTTGACAGAGTTTCAGTATTAAATAAGTGAGAAAGTCAGAACGAGGTTAGGTAAGGTTAGGTTAAGCTAGGCGAGGTTAGGTCTTTGTTGCAGATTTTTTTAATATTTAATATTAGATTTGTGTTCAGTATATCTGAAGGTAATTCTGCTGAAAATTTGACAGAGTTTCAGTATTAAATAAGTGAGAGAGTCAGAACGAGGTTAGGTAAGGTTAGGTTAAGCTAGGCGAGGTTAGGTCTTTGTTGCAGATTTTTTTAATATTTACTATTAGATTTGTGTTCAGTATACCTGAAGGTAATTCTGCTGAAAATTTGACAGAGTTTCAGTATTAAATAAGTGAGAAAGTCAGAACGAGGTTAGGTTTAGTTAGGTTAAGCTAGGCGAGGTTAGGTCTCTATTTCAGATTTTTTTAATATTTAATATTAGATTTGTGTTCTGTATACCTGAAGGTAATTCTGCTGAAAATTTGACAGAGTTTCAGTTATAAATAAGTGAGAAAGTCAGAACGAGGTTAGGTAAGGTTAGGTTAAGCTAGGCGAGGTTAGGTCTCTGTTGCAGATTTTTTTAATATTTAATATTTGATTTGTGTTCTGTATACCTGAAGGTAATTCTGCTGAAAATTTGACAGAGTTTCAGTTATAAATAAGTGAGAAAGTCAGAACGAGGTTAGGTAAGGTTAGGTTAAGCTAGGCGAGGTTAGGTCTCTGTTGCAGATTTTTTTAATATTTAATATTAGATTTGTGTTCAGTATATCTGAAAGTAATTCTGCTGAAAATTTGACAGAGTTTCAGTATTAAATAAGTGAGAAAGTCAGAACGAGGTTAGGTAAGGTTAGGTTAAGCTAGGCAAGGTTAGGTCTTTGTTGCAGATTTTTTTAATATTTAATATTAGATTTGTGTTCAGTATATCTGAAGGTAATTCTGCTGAAAATTTGACAGAGTTTCAGAATTAAATAAGTGAGAAAGTCAGAACGAGGTTAGGTAAGGTTAGGTTTAACTAGGCGAGGTTAGGTCTCTCTTGCAGATTTTTTTAATATTTAATATTAGATTTGTGTTCAGTATACCTGAAGGTAATTCTGCTGAAAATTTGACAGAGTTTCAGAATTAAATAAGTGAGAAAGTCAGAACGAGGTTAGGTAAGGTTGGGTTAAGCTAGGCGAGGTTAGGTCTTTCTTGCAGATTTTGTTTATATTTAATATTAGATTTGTGTTCAGTATATCTGAAGGTAATTCTGCTGAAAATTTGACAGAGTTTCAGTATTAAATAAGTGAGAAAGTCAGAACGAGGTTAGGTAAGGTTAGGTTAAGCTAGGCAAGGTTAGGTCTTTGTTGCAGATTTTTTTAATATTTAATATTAGATTTGTGTTCAGTATATCTGAAGGTAATTCTGCTGAAAATTTGACAGAGTTTCAGAATTAAATAAGTGAGAAAGTCAGAACGAGGTTAGGTAAGGTTGGGTTAAGCTAGGCGAGGTTAGGTCTTTCTTGCAGATTTTGTTTATATTTAATATTAGATTTGTGTTCAGTATATCTGAAGGTAATTCTGCTGAAAATTTGACAGAGTTTCAGTATTAAATAAGTGAGAAAGTCAGAACGAGGTTAGGTAAGGTTGGGTTAAGCTAGGCGAGGTTAGGTCTTTCTTGCAGATTTTGTTTATATTTAATATTAGATTTGTGTTCAGTATATCTGAAGGTAATTCTGCTGAAAATTTGACAGAGTTTCAGTATTAAATAAGTGAGAAAGTCAGAACAAGGTTAGTTTAGGTTAGGTTAAGCTAGGCGAGGTTAGGTCTCTGTTGCAGATTTTTTTAATATTTAATATTAGATTTGTGTTCAGTATACCTGAAGGTAATTCTGCTGAAAGTTTGACAGAGTTTCAGTATTAAATAAGTGAGAAAGTGAGAAAGTCAGAAGTAGGTTAGGTTAGGTAAGGCGAGGTTAGGTCTCTATTACAGATTTTTGGTATATTTAATACTAGATTTGTGTTCAGTATACCTGAAGGTAATTCTGCTGAAAATTTGACAAAGTTTCAGTATTAAAGAAGTGAGAAAGTGAGAAAGTCAGAAGTAGGTTAGGTTAGGTAAGGCGAGGTTAGGTCTCTATTACAGATTTTTTCTATATTTAATTTTAGATTTGTGTTCGTATACCTGAAGGTAATTCTGCTGAAAATTTGACAAAGTTTCAGTATTAAATAAGTGAAAAAGTGAGAAAGTCAGAAGTAGGTTAGGTTAGGTAAGGCGAGGTTAGGTCTCTATTACAGATTTTTTTTATATTTAATTTTAGATTTGTGTTCAGTATACCTGAAGGTAATTCTGCTAAAAATTTGACAAAGTTTCAGTATTAAATAAGGGAGAAAATCAAACATATATGTTTCTGCATTGACAACTATAGAATAGCAAGTACAGAAATTTCCTGAAAATTTATTATTTGAATATTTGATATTAGATTACTGTACAGTACATATGAAACTAATTCTCCTGAAAATTTGACAAAGTTTCAGTATTAAATAAGGGATAAAATCAAACATATAACTTTCTGCATTGACAACTATGGAGTACCAAGTACTGAAATTTTCTGAAAATTTATTATTTGCTAATTTGATAGTAGATTAGTATACAGTACATATGAAACTAATTCTCCTGAAAATTTATCAAAGTTTCAGTATTAAATAAAAGAGAAAATCAAACATATAACTTACTGCATTGACAACTATAGAGTAGCAAGTACTGAAAATTCCTGAAAATTTATTATTTGCAAATTTGATTTTAGATTCGTGTACAGTACACTTGAAACTAATTCTGCTAAAAATTTGACAAAATTTCAGTATTAAATCAGGAAGAATATCAGACATATAACGTTCTGCATTGACAAGTATGGCTTAGCTATTACTGAAATTTTTGAACATTTATTATTTACAAATTTGATATCATATTTTATAAATAGGGTCATTTTGCCAACTCAAATTTCTGTCCCTAATGAGAATTGGCTTTCTCCGTAGGACCTTTCCGATGCAAATAATACATTATAGCCCGAATAATTCATGTGTATGCGTTTGGAGTTACAATTTTTGCATAAACGTGCAAATTATCGTAAATATTTGCGCGGGATGATTCGCCCAGGCTTAATATATTCCAGGTGCGATCCTAATTGGGAATTGCTCCGCTGTAAATTCCTGCCTGGACGGTTTCAGCAATTTCAGTAATCACGAGTTGAGTGTGCAATTGAGATTTCAGGTGCGTTTATGGAGAGCAGTTTCGTTGCACAGCTTCAGTCTTTGGTAATTCATTATATTGATGAGTTAACTAACTTAAGACCGACTTAATATGTTGTAGAAAGTTGTTCCACTGCACCACTTAAACAGTGCTCATCAGCTAATTAGTTTTCTAAACAAATTAAAAGAGTCTATAAGAGAAATCTATAATTAAAATTCTGGTAAATATAATAATAGTATTCTTTAATTAAAACTCAATTATTGCTTTCGCAGAAAGAAATTTGACAGCGTCAATAATTACAGATAAAAATACAAAATTACAAATACGAATTTAAATAAGAATTCATAATAACAGTTATATCTGAGATATTACTTTGAAGTAGATATAATTCTAATTTCAATAATCTTGCTAATTCAATGCCACTAAAAACATGCTTTGAAACTTTTAAATGTATAATTAACATTCTGGCATTTAAAAGTAGACTATCATACTAATAGTAATGTCTAAGATATTTCTTTGAAGTAGATATAATACTAATTTCAATAATCCTGCTAATTCAGCTGCCTCTTGCCACAAATCTATTTTTAAAGCACTTTACCTACTTATGCCCAATCGATATTTGAAACGTTTGTACCAGACACGTTGGGTTTCAATTTAAAAGTATAATCGGATTAGATACATGGAAAACGCGAATCCAACTGATTATACTTTAAAATGGGAATCACCGCATACATGAAAAAATCGAATATTAACGAGGTTCCGTTGAGAGCTTGGCTTTGTTATGCACAGGTCAATAATTGATACATATTGTGAAAGCATGCCATACATGAAGCAAATAAATTGCGCTGTTTAATTACACTTTTTTAGGTCAGCTACAGCAAATCAATATCTGTAACTGAAATATCGATATCATTATCAATAATATCGTTAGTTTATGTTAGACTTGTATACAGTATGCCTGAAGATAAATCCTCTGAAAATTTAACAGCTGGTATATGTTAATTAAGTGAGAAAATCGAGTTATTAACTTTACAAATTGACCTGTATAAGTTATCTGTACACTGAAATTTCTGAAAATTTATCTAATGGATATTTTGAAAAATTTATGCCTAATCTATATACAGTATGCCTTTCTCTTATACGCAGATGTTTCACACCACATTCGTTTACTGTTAAACAGTACACGATTTAAATTATTTATGTTTCAATATTTCTCTACTTGTATATTCTGAAACTGTTTTGCTTGGGCTTCATTCTGCAACTTCCATTAAACCCGGAAAAATTTTCAGTGCAAAGTTCGGAATTTTACGCACTTCCGATCATCGACTTACGGGAAATCGTGAACTTGGGACTTCGGCGGGAATTAAATATTACTGAGGCCAGTGCGAAAGAGGGTTTGCAGTGCTCCGAGCGCATTTACGTCCTCCAGGAATATCGGGAATACGTCAAAGCGTTTCAGGGAAGTCCCTCGAGAGTTTAAAAAATATTATATCCTGAAATTTGTGTACACTTTTGTAATGTTTTTAAATTTTTTTAAATATTATAAATCTTCATCAACAATATATGATTTTCAAATAAATATAAATCTCTTGTGCAACATACATCCTGATATTCACGTTTCTGTGCATCTTACATTCAAGTTATGGCAAACGGGGATTCCAAGTGAAATTCGCTGTACGCATTTGCCGTTGATGGAACATTATTGTACGCTGGGATTTGACCGGATGGTCTGCAAAATTTAAACTTTGCCATGCCACAAGAGCTCCATTACACTCGTATTGCTAAGGGCCCTTTAAAGGCCCTTAAAAGGCCTTAAAAAGGCCTTAAAAGGCCCTTTAAAGGCCTTATATCGCTTGTAACAAACGGATTTTTAATCACGCCTTTTAATTTCGTTCTTCGTCGAGGAATTCCACGTTTAGAAACAAAGGGATGGTCGTCAATGCTTACCATTATTACACTTTTTAGAGGCAAGTTCTAAATACAGATATTTTTATATTGGACAGACATTTTACTGAACGCTTTGATGTTTCGCTCGCAATAAATTATTCCAGTTAAATCTAAAGTAAAATTTAAAAAATAGTCTAAACCTAAGAGTTTGAGTGCATTTTTGATAGTTCTGAGATAAATGGCTTTAAAGTTAAGTTGAATTTCAAAATTCCAGGAATAAGTTTAGAAAACTGTGTTAATATTTTTGTCTAATTTTAGTCCAGGAATAAGTTTAGAAAACTGTGTTAAAATTTTAGTCTAAACCTAAGACTTTGAGTGCATTTTTGATAGTTCTGAGATAAATGGCTTTAAAGTTAACTTGAATTTCAAAATTCCAGGATTAAGTTTAGAAAACTGTGTTAATATTTTAGTCTAATTTTAGTCCAGGAATAAGTTTAGAAAACTGTGTTAAAATTTTAGTCTAAACCTAAGACTTTGAGTGCATTTTTGATAGTTCTGAGATAAATGGCTTTAAAGTTAACTTGAATTTCAAAATTCCAGGATTAAGTTTAGAAAACTGTGTTAATGTTTTAGTCTAATTTTAGTCCAGGAATAAGTTTAGAAAACTGTGTTAATAGTTTAGTCTAAACCTAAGACTTTGAGTGCATTTTTGATAGTTCTGAGATAAATGGCTTTAAACATAACTTGAATTTCAAAATTCCAGGAATAAGTTTAGAAAACTGTGTTAATATTTTAGTCTAATTTTAGTCCAGGAATAAGTTTAGAAAACTGTGTTAAGATTTTAGTCTAAACCTAAGACTTTGAGTGCATTTTTGATAGTTCTGAGATAAATGGCTTTAAAGTTAACTTGAATTTCAAAATTCCAAGAATAAGTTTAGAAAACTGCGTTCATATTTCAGTCTAATTTTAGTCCAGGAATAAGTTTAGAAAACTGTGTTAAGATTTTAGTCTAATCCTAAGACTTTGAGTGCATTTTTGATAGTTCTGACATAAATGGCTTTAAAGTTGACTTGAATTTCAAAATTCCAGGAATAATTTTAGAAAACTGTGTTAATATTTTAGTCTAATTTTAGTCCAGGAATAAGTTTAGAAAACTGTGTTAAGATTTTAGTCTAAACCTAAGACTTGAGTGCATTTTGGATAGTTCTGAGATAAATGGCTCTAAAGTTAACTTGAACTTCAAAATTCCAGGAATAAGTTTAGAAAACTGTGTTAATATTTTAGTCTAATTTTAGTCCAGGAATAAGTTTCGAAAACCGTGTTAATATTTTAGTATAAACCTAAGACTTTGAGTGCATTTTTGATAGTTCTGAGATAAATGGCTTTAAAGTTAACTTAAATTTCAAAATTCCAGGAATAAGTTTAGAAAACTGTGTTAATATTTTAGTCTAATTTTAAAGCTATAAATGGGTTTAATTATCTCAGAACTATCGAAAATGCAATTAAATCCTCTTACTTCTAGACTTACAATACAATATACAAAGTATCCCACAACTTGGGGGCATAAAGTTAGGAACATGCTAAGAAAGGCAAAATTAAATGAAGATGTATTTTTTTTGCTAATCGATTTTGTACTTTTTATATTTCTAGACCCCTTAATTAATATACATATATTTTTTTTATTTTTTTTTTAAATTATTGTTATCAATAGGCACTTTACCTTTCGGTGTGGGCTTATTTTTTAATTTTTAATAATGAATATTTATTAGCAGAAAATCTACATAATATTTCATTAAATTTCATGAAATTTGTTTTCCTAATCCCATATCTATGAAATATTCACATATTTTTGGTAAGGTACAAATATTTTTAAAGCCGTACATATTCTAAATACCGAGGCTAATTTCGTTAAAATAATTCCCTCTAATTTTAAGCCTGAATGTGTTACTTTTCAGCTGTAATTTGTATACATGAGAGTAAACACACATTTCTAAGCCAGTATACGGGTTTGGATGTAAATATTCGAATAAAATGTAAATTTGTATATGCAAAGCTGAGTGTCGACGAAGGAAACGGCTTCAGATAAGGGCAAGGTCACTTGTGTGAATGTTACACTTGTTGGTGTGAAATTGGTTGGTGTGAAATGTAGTTTTGGAAAGTGGAATCTGGAAAATGTGTAAAAAAACGTCTAAAAAAATGTAAGTTTTGCAAAAGTTACAGAAAACAAAACAAAAATATGACCTTTAATATTTTTATATGAAATATGAAATACATTGAATATTTATATGAACTTTTTGATATGATTCAGTAATCTGATTTTAATTAAATTAATTATTAGCATTTTTATAAGAAATATGAAATACATTGAATATTTATATGACCTTTTTAATATGATTCAGTAATCACGCAATAAAAATTAACACGCAATAAAAAATATCATTGATATATGATTTCCGAAAATTCGCATTATTTCAATTTTCATAATTTTGAAAAACGAGAATTTGGATTTATGTTTTGCAAGTTACAGAAAGCAAAACAAAAATTATGACCTCTAAACGATTCAGTAATCTAAAGTTAACACACAATAAAAAAAATCTCATTGATATCTTGTGTGTTTTCCGAAAATTAACATTAGTTATTTCGATTTTTATCATTTTGAAAAATGAGATTAGTATTCTTTCCAATTACAATAAATTACAGAATACATCAAAATTATAATAACCTTCACTTTAGTTTGAGAATCAGCCATAACAATATTCTTTCCAATTACAATAAATTACAGAATACAATAAAATTATAATAACCATCACTTTAATATGAGAATCAGCCATAACAGTATTCATTCCATTCATTTTCATCATTTTGTGTTCATGCCAAATTATAAAATCTGAGCTGCATCGGTGTTTACTCCATATTTTTCAAATTGCAACAGAATAATAATATTTGTGATGACACTTCCTGTTATCTGAAAGCAACGAGTACAGAATACTGACAAAATGTTGATGCAAACTTACTCGTAACAATAATTTCCAATTCACAGTAAATAATCCACATATTGATACTGAAAAATCTTGCAACTGCACCTTCAAATAGACCAATCCCCACTGAAATGTAATAAGTAATACATGGTCAATCTTTATGATGTGGCTATGTATACATACTGTATACAGGGTGGTTTATTTTTCAGAATCTGCACCATCCTGTATACCTGCATGCAACCAACTATTCATACATACTGAATGTATAAGTTTACATTTAACAAAAGTCGAAAGGGTTATAATATTTATTACTCTTTTTAAAAATAAATTATTTTTAAAATTTGTTACAGATTTATATTATCATGCATAGTGGCAAATGTCTAGGCAAAAATTCACTGTTTATATAAAATATGCGGTAATTACAAGCATTTACATAAGACGTGATAAATCTACCTTCAATAAATGTATGTCATACTGTTTCATAACTTCTTCGTATCCCATTGCAAATTTTGCATACTGAAAGAAATAAAAATAAACATAAATGCATTATTAATCAAGATATAGCATTAAAATTAATATTTCAGTCCGAATTGGTGGTGCTTCTTATACATTCTGTGAACTATTAGATACCAAACAATACTTAATCTAGAAACGTGTCATTCTACATGTGGTTTTTATCACAATTTACTAAAAAAGCAAATATAATCATTCTCGAATTTAATGCAGCAATAATAAACGCGAAGTCATTATTTTTCAGGATGATTAAAATTTGCATAGTAAAATGATAATTATAGCCAAAATCAAAATAATTTAATTATTTCTATTTACTCGTGCAATTAATTTAACGATGATTAACATTGAGTACTTGTATAATCCTCAAGAGACCTAAGCATAATTGATTGAGATGATTACACCTGTGCCCATCTCTGCACCGTTCCAATCTCACTTGTAAGATGATTGCAAGTTTTGTTGTAATGATTGCAGAAAATTCACAAGATGTACTTTGCATAAATTTTGATTTGTTGGGTTGGTTGGGCACACTATAATTATCTCTAAACTGATCCCACTTCTGAAACGCTGCTGTAACATATATGTATCCAAACGCACTTCAGAAATTATTCTGTGAAGTGGTGTTACATTTTTATTTCTGTAATTTTCTTTCGAAAATCCCAATTTTAAAGTTATACTTCTAGAATCCCACTTGAAGAATGTTGTGCTGTATGCTTTCTTTATGTGAAATGGTGATATGAAAATCTCTGAAGTTATAAAACAACAAGAATCCCACTTCTTAAAGAATGCTGCATGCTTTCTTTTTATGGTGTTACATTAATGAAATACCAGCAGTTATTATAGTCATATAGCAAAATGAACTGAAACTGCGGAAGAATTGATCATCGATTCTAATGGTAAAAGCCCAGGAGAGAGAATCATGCAAGCAAACAACGAGTTGTACTTAAATACAGCTAATCAAATTACAGTTTACAGAATTATAACGTGTAAAGTTCTAATCTACATTTTGCTTGTCTTACCTCTTGGGTTGTAGATTCTATGTAATATACAGTAGTAACAACCTCGCCAATTATATAGGCGAGCCATATAAGCAATATAGCAACTTCTAAATTTGCCCCTGCATCAGTCTCCGTAGTAGTTACTAATAAAAAAGTACTCATTATTATGTATACGTAAGTTAAGAAAAAATTAAGCAAAGCACGTTTCTGCACCAAACTGCAGAATGAACGAAACGTTGCGCTCAAATTGGCGTGGGCATTGTTGATGACCATCAATTTAAAGTTCCATCTGGGATCAATATTTCTGCCTATTTTGCTGTTTATGCAGTTCAAAATGAGGAACCTCCTCCTGATCTCCCTCAGCATGTAAAATTGCAAGGCTTCTGCACACGCGGTAAGTCCATAGGAGAGACCAGTAATAGAAGACATGAACGACTCGGAAGTCTTGAACGAAAAATAGTAGTACAAAAAGCCATATCCGGTTCCTATTAGTACAACCGGACAAAAGGCTGCGACCATTGTCAGGATCAGATATCTCTTGGACTTCCTGTAATTGATTTCGTAGTTCAGCTTTTGGACGATGGTTTCGTCGAAGTTCAGAAGCGCAGCTACAATTCTCGCAGAAGCTTCGCTTTGCATGTACGAGTTGAAATAAGTAAACAGGATGAAACTTGTCGAGGCGATTGCTTGGAACACGTACAGCATGGATTGGATCAAAGTTTTCTGCAAACGCAGATTACCGAACAACATTACACCAATTACCCAGATGCTGATACACAGCATGATGATTGAATGATAACCAAACCGACTTTTATTTTGGTTACTTTGCATCGGACTTGTACATAATCCACAAATTTTGTGAAGGTAATATAAAGGCTTGATAACATTATAGAATGATCTTGATAGGTCAGATTGTCTGGTTTTGTACATTATGACTTATCCATTTCTTGTATAGGTATAATATTTAAAGGCACCATTAATTCTAATCTCTGCCAGCATTTAAGATAAGACAATCATTGGTACTCCTGATAAATCTCAATAGTCCTCACCAGTAATTGGATTGATCCATTTATTGCGTAGGTTCATCATCTGAAAGCACCATTAATTCTAATCTCTACCAGCATTTAATGTAAGAAGATAGTTGGTATTCCTGATAAATCTCAATATCAATATCACAAAAATTTCTATTTTTTCATCAAAGTTGCGATTACACTTTTAAAATGCAATTATTCTGTGAAAATGTCAATTCTTTTTATCAAAATTTCATTGTTTCTGTCCAAATTCTAATTATTCTATCAAATGTCAATGATTATTGCCAGATTTTCAATAATAACTTTCAAATTTTCTATCATTTTTGTCAAATTTTCAATGATACCAATTGTTTGATGATTACTTGTACAGGTTCAATGAAAACCGTTGCATTTTCAATTATTTTCGTTAAAAAGATAATTATTTTCATCCAACTGTAAAAATTCTAATTACTCTATCAAATGTCAATGATTCCAATCAGATTTTCCATGATGACTATCAAATTTTCTGCCATTTCTGTAAAAATTTCATTATGCCAATTTTTTTATGATTCCTTTTAGAATCTCGATTTAAACTGTCGCATTTTCAATTATTTTTATTAAAAAATCAATTGTTTAAACAAAATTTCGTTTGTTCGGCAGAAGTTTCAATGATAACTATAAAATTTTCAACCATTACTGAATTTTTTGAAATATTTTTTTCATTATATCTATGATTACTATCAAAATTTCAAATTACTTGCCAAATTTAATTATTCTGTAGAAAACTACTCTGCTTCGGTCAAAATATTAATTATTGTCTCATAATTTCAATGATTGCTTTCAAATTTTCAATTAACTCCGCAAAATTTTTAATTATTACAATTAGAATTACAACGAAAACTGTTAATTATTCAAATTGTGAGTTTTTATTGACAGAATAATCACAATAACTAAAAAGTTGGCAGTGATCATCATTTCTGTCAAAATTTAAATGATCAATAACACTTTTTTAATGATTTCGGTTAGCATTTCAATAAAAAAGTCACATTTTGATTAATTTTTGATGTAAACCAATTAATTTAACCAAAATTTTAAATCTATTCTTAACATTTCAATGATTGCTATTAAGTTTTTTATAATTTGTGAATTTGTTTGAATTATTTTGTCATTATGTCAATGATTACTACAAAAATTTCTATTTTCTCATCAATGTTTCGATTACACTTCTAAAATGCAATTATTCTGTGAAAAAGTCAATTATTTTTATCAAAATATTATTCTTTCTGTCCAAATTCTAATTATTCTATCAAATGTCAACGATTATTGTCAGATTTTCAATAATGACTTTCAAATTTTCAATGATACCAATTTTTTGATGATTACTTATACAGGTTCAATGAAAACCGTTGCATTTTCAATTATTTTCGTTACAAATTAATTATTTTTATCGAAAAGTCACTGTTTCTGTCAAAATTCTAATTACTCTATCAAATGTCAATGATTCCAATCAGATTTTCCTTAATGACTATCAAATTTTCTGACATTTCTGTAAAAAAATTCGTTGATGCCAATTTTTTTATGATTCCTTTTAGAATCTCGATTAAAACTGTCGCATTTTCAATTATTTTTATTAAAAAATCAAGTGTTTTAAACAAAATTTCGTTTGTTCGGTAGAAGTTTCAATGATAACTATAAAATTTTCAACCATTTCTGATTTTTTTTAAATATTTTTTTTCATTATATCATTGATTACTATCAAAATTTCAAAATACTTGTCAAAATTTAATTATTCTGTAAAAAAACTACACTGCTTCTGTCAAAATATTAATTATTGTCTCATAATTTCAATGATTGCTTTCAAATTTTCAATGAACTCGGCTAAATTTTAAATTATTACTATTAGAATTACAACGAAAACTGTCAATTATTCAAATTGTGAGTGTTTATGACAGAATAATCATAATAATTAAAAATTTGGCAGTGATCATCATTTCTGTCAAAATTTAAATAATCAATAACAAATTTTTAATGATTACGGATAGCATTTCAATAAAAAACTGTCACATTTTGATTAATTTTTGATGAAAAGCAATTAATTTAACCAAAATTTCAAATCTATTCTTAACATTTCAATGATTGCTATTAAGTTTTTTACAATTTGTGAATTTGTTTGAATTATTTTGTCATTATGTCAATGATTACTACAAAATTTTCTATTTTCTCATCAAAGTTTCGATTACACTTTTAAAATGCAATTATTCTGTGAAAAAGTCAATTCTTTTTATCAAAATTTCATTGTTTCTGTCCAAATTCTAATTATTCTATCAAATGTCAACGATTATTGCCAGATTTTAAATAATGACTTTCAAATTTTCTATCAAGGTCTGTCAAATTTTCAATGATACCAATTGTTTGATGATTACTTGTACAGGTTCAATGAACACCGTTGCATTTTCAATTATTTTCGTTAAAAATTAATAATTTTTATCTAACTGTCAAAATTCTAATTACTCTATCAAATGTCAATAATTCCAATCAGGTTTTCCATGATGACCATCAAATTTTCTGCCATTTCTGTAAAATTTTCACTGATGCCAATTTTTTTATGATTCCTTTTAGAATCTCCATTAGAACTGTCGCATTTTCAATTATTTTTATTAAAAAATCAATTGTTTTAAACAAAATTTCGTTTGCTCGGTAGAAGTTTCAATGATAACTAGAAAATTTTCAACCATTTCTGATTTTTTTTAATATTTTTTTTTATTACATCAATGATTACTAGCAAAATTTCAAATTACTTGTTAAAATTGAATTATTCTGTAAAAAAACTACACTGCTTTTGTCAAAATATTAACTATTGTCTCATAATTTCAATGATTGCTATCCAATTTTCAATGGGCACTGTCAAATTTTTAATTATTACGATTAGAATTACAATGAAAACTGTCAATTATTCAAATTGTGAGTTGTTATTGAAATAATAAATTATACGATATCTATTTAATATATAAAGGCATCCTTAGTTCTAACCTCAACCAGCATTTAAGGTAAGAAGATAGTTGGTTTTCCTGATAAATCTCAATAGTCCTCACCATTAATTGTATTGATCCATCTTCTAAAGGTACCATTAATTCTAATCTCTACCAGCATTTAGGGTAAGAACATAGTTGGTATTCCTGATAAATCTCAATAGTCCTCACCATTAATTGCATTAATCCATCTTCTAAAGGCACCATTAATTCTAATCTTTACCAGCATTTAAGGTTAGAAAATAGTTGGTATTCCTGATAAATCTCACTCCATCCTTACCATTAATTTCTCATTGTATACTTATTCGATGGATTATGTTGAAAATATGTAATGCATATACACAAAAACGTCGTAAATTATCAACGGTTGTGATTTCATATAAATATTGATTCTACGATTATTACTGTATACGAATACGTAAAATAGATATCAGAAGAAGCAAAACATTCAAAAAAACTATATCAAATCTATTCCTCAAATATTATAACATTTCCAACGTTATTTTAACCTATAGATTTCACTGTTATAGTCGTAATGCAGTATTTAATGCAGCAATAATGTGTTTATGTATACTTAGACGTAATTAATGGTCATTGCTGTTTTTATTATGAAACGTTCTTAATGAGAACGTGCTAATGTCAGTAGATTACAATCATGTAGTGTGATATTTATTGCCATTTAAGCCATAATTGAACATGTAACTCTCTGTGCTATATGCCATATAAACAAAATAATTAGAAGGCACTTACTTTATTAATTCCATACAGATTCAAACATAATGAACTGTTTACTGAAACAATTATACAAGAAATAACAAACTTGTAAACTTTAATCATTTCATGCTTCTATGCATTATAATTTATTATATTATTTATGGTTGTTTTAATAAGTACTTTCTGGTATTTGTTTATTTATTTTTATCGCCTGACTAATAGTTTCGGTTATAATATAACTGGTAATTATGGAGAAAACCTTAAACTTAATTATATTATATTATATTTATTGTATTATATAATTATGTCAAATATATATTAAAACATTAAAATTTTAAGCGTATTAACGTGTTTGTTAGTTATCACTATTTCACAATACACTGCATTTATGCCAAAGATTACAGTAGAATAAAAATATATTAGAAATCAACAACAATTAACATTAATTATGATTTAACCTACTGACTTTTTAATAATCATTACCAGTAGGTATTTGCGTGCAATTAATACAAAGTTGTTGTTTTAAAATAGGGACGTTCAATGTAATTTTTTTTTACTATTAATTATTCGATTACGACCTTATTATTGTGTCAGTTGTAGTTAACGAATGGTAATTACCGTTCACATATTCAAGTAAATTATGTTATTAATTTCGTAGCAAACGTATGCTATTTAATGAAATTGAATATTTATATTTCCTCAAAATTTGACTATATTAGTTTATTAAGTTCGTGGCAAACTTATGCTATCTAATGAAATTGAATATATATATTTCCTTAAAATTTGTCTATATTAGGTTATTAGTTTTGTGGCAGACTTAGGCTATTTAATTAAATTGAATATTTATATTTCCTCAAAATTTAATATATTATGTTATTAATTTCGTAGCAAACTTATGGTATTTAATGAAATTGAATTTTTATATTTTCCTAAAATTTGACTATTTTCGGTTATCAATTTCGTAGCAAACTTACGCTATTTAATGGTTTTATTTAAATATATATTAGGTAAAATAAGCATTGCCCACTTAACACCTATTTCATCACAGAGTAAATTTCAAATTGAATATTTATATTTCTTAAAAATTTTACTGTATTAAATAATCGTTAACACATTTATATTTATTGAACCAAGTTGTAAAGTGCTTTTATACAATAATAATTGCTTAAACAAATATATGTAACTTATTATATAATTATTTCAAATTAAATATTAATATTTCCCAAACTAATTAATGTAAGTACAAAATATGATTCACATATTTATATTTATTGAACAAATTATAAAAATGTTTTCATACAAAAATAATAACTTAATTAATTTTAATTAAAAAAAACTGAATTGTTTCTGTCATTAAATATTAATATTATTTCATTCTATTATATTCTTGGCATTCAATGTAATTGGATTTAGGAAATACATTTCTGAATTTCTGAAAATATCTCATTCTTATGTAAAGTTGTAAAGTTTAATAATAAATAACTATTATTATTTGGTCAATGTTGGAGACATCTACTTCATGATACAAGATGAAATTAAATAAAACAAACACTTTTCTTTGTTTATATCACACTGTTTATTAAAATTAGTGACTATAGTTTCAATCACGTTCTGATCATTATCAAACTTAAAGTGTCATCAAACTCTAAATTTGATAATTATCAGAACGAATAATTGAAACTATAGTCACTAATTTTAATAATCATTGTTATATAGACAAATAAAAGAGTTTGTTTTATTTAAATATATCAATTATTTTATCAAATTTTCAATGATTGCTTTCATATTTTCAATGAACTCTGCCAAATTTAATTATTACAATTAGAATTACAACGAAAACTGTCAATTATTCAAATTGTGAGTTCTTATTGACAGAATAATCATAATAATTAAAAATTTGGCAGTGATCATCATTTCTGCCAAAATTTAAATGATCAATAATAAATTTTTAATGATTACGGTTAGCATTTCAATAAAAAACTGTCACATTTGGATTAATTTTTGAAGAAAAGCAATTAATTTAACCAAAATTTTAAATCTATTCATAACATTTCAATGATTGCTAGTAAGTTTTTTACAATTTGTGAATGTGTTTGAATAATTTTGTCATTATGTCAATAATTACTACAAAAATTTCTATTTTCTCATCAAAGTTTCGATTACACTTTTAAAATGCAATTATTCTATGAAAAAGTAAATTCTTTTTAACAAAATTTCAGTGTTTCTGTCCAAATTCTAATTATTCTATCAAATGTCAACGATTATTGCCAGATTTTCAATAATGACTTTCAAACTTTCTATCATTTCTCTCAAATTTTCAATGATACCAATTTTTTGATGATTATTCATACAGGTTCAATGAAAACCGTTGCATTTTCAATTATTTTCGTTAAAAAATTAATAATTTTTATCCAACTGTCAAAATTCTTATTACTCTATCAAATGTCAATGATTTCAATCAGATTTTCAATGATGACTATCAAATTTTCTGACATTTCTGTAAAAAAATTTGTTGATTCCAATTTTTTTATGATTCCTTTTAGAATCTCGATTAAAACTGTCGCATTTTCAATTATTTTTATTAAAAAATCAAGTGTTTTAAACAAAATTTCGTTTGTTCGGTAGAAGTTTCAATGATAACTATAAAATTTTCAACCATTTCTGATTTTTTTTAAATATTTTTTTTCATTATATCATTGATTACTATCAAAATTTCAAAATACTTGTCAAAATTTAATTATTCTGTAAAAAAACTACACTGCTTCTGTCAAAATATTAATTATTGTCTCATAATTTCAATGATTGCTTTCAAATTTTCAATGAACTCGGCTAAATTTTAAATTATTACTATTAGAATTACAACGAAAACTGTCAATTATTCAAATTGTGAGTGTTTATGACAGAATAATCATAATAATTAAAAATTTGGCAGTGATCATCATTTCTGTCAAAATTTAAATAATCAATAACAAATTTTTAATGATTACGGATAGCATTTCAATAAAAAACTCTCACATTTTGATTAATTTTTGATGAAAAGCAATTAATTTAACCAAAATTTCAAATCTATTCTTAACATTTCAATGATTGCTATTAAGTTTTTTACAATTTGTGAATTTGTTTGAATTATTTTGTCATTATGTCAATGATTACTACAAAATTTTCTATTTTCTCATCAAAGTTTCGATTACACTTTTAAAATGCAATTATTCTGTGAAAAAGTCAATTCTTTTTATCAAAATTTCATTGTTTCTGTCCAAATTCTAATTATTCTATCAAATGTCAACGATTATTGCCAGATTTTAAATAATGACTTTCAAATTTTCTATCAAGGTCTGTCAAATTTTCAATGATACCAATTGTTTGATGATTACTTGTACAGGTTCAATGAACACCGTTGCATTTTCAATTATTTTCGTTAAAAATTAATAATTTTTATCTAACTGTCAAAATTCTAATTACTCTATCAAATGTCAATAATTCCAATCAGGTTTTCCATGATGACCATCAAATTTTCTGCCATTTCTGTAAAATTTTCATTGATGCCAATTTTTTTATGATTCCTTTTAGAATCTCCATTAGAACTGTCGCATTTTCAATTATTTTTATTAAAAAATCAATTGTTTTAAACAAAATTTCGTTTGCTCGGTAGAAGTTTCAATGATAACTAGAAAATTTTCAACCATTTCTGATTTTTTTTAATATTTTTTTTATTACATCAATGATTACTAGCAAAATTTCAAATTACTTGTTAAAATTGAATTATTCTGTAAAAAAACTACACTGCTTTTGTCAAAATATTAACTATTGTCTCATAATTTCAATGATTGCTATCCAATTTTCAATGGGCACCGTCAAATTTTTAATTATTACGATTAGAATTACAATGAAAACTGTCAATTATTCAAATTGTGAGTTGTTATTGAAATAATAAATTATACGATATCTATTTAATATATAAAGGCATCCTTAGTTCTAACCTCAACCAGCATTTAAGGTTAGAAAATAGTTGGTATTCCTGATAAATCTCAATAGTCCTCACCATTAATTGCATTAATCCTTCTTCTAAAGGTACCATTAATTCTAATATCTACCGGCATTTAAGGTAAGAAAATAGTTGGTATTCCTGGTAGATCTTAATAGTCCTCACCATTAATTTCATTGATCCATCTTCTAAAGGTACCATTAATTCTAATCTCTACCAGCATTTAAGGTAAGAAGATAGTTGGTATTCCTGACAAATCTCACCAGTCCTTACCATTAATTTCTCATTGTATGCTTATTCGATGGATTATGTTGAAAATATGTAATGCATATACACCAAAAACGTCGTAAATTATCAACGGTTGTGATTTCATATAAATATTGTTTCTACGATTATTACTGTATACGAATACATAAAATAGATATCAGAAGAAGCAAAACATTCAAAAAAACTATATCAAATCTATTCCTCAAATATTATAACATTTCCAACGTTATTTTAACCTATAGATTTCACTGTTATAGTCGTAATGCAGTATTTAATGCAGCAATAATGTGTTTATGTATACTTAGACGTAATTAATGGTCATTGCTGTTTTTATTATGAAACGTTCTTAATGAGAACGTGCTAATGTCAGTAGATTACAATCATGTAGTGTGATATTTATTGCCATTTAAGCCATAATTGAACATGTAACTCTCTGTGCTATATGCCATATAAACAAAATAATTAGAAGGCACTTACTTTATTAATTCCATACAGATTCAAACATAATGAACTGTTTATTGAGACAATTATACAAGAAATAACAAACTTGTAAACTTTAATCTATAGTCTAGTAGCGGACCCGGCGAACTCTGTTCCGCCTTAGAGGCAGTAAATAAACAAACTTTAGATTTTATTTAATTCTATTTTTTATTTGGAAAGATATATATAAATATATAAAAAAATCAAGTATTTTAATGATTCTTTATTGTTCATGTATTTTGGTGCATAGGTTGCACTTTTCAGTTAAGCACCTTGTGATACACGACATTTTTTGTCTTATTATCAGGTGCAAGTACAAACAACGCAGATGGTCTTCCGACCCGTGAACATGCCACATATAATTGACCATGTGAAAAACATTGATTTTCCAGATTCAGACCACAAACTTTCAAGGATTGTCCTTGTGATTTGTTAATGGTCATGGCGAATGCAAGACGGATCGGAAATTGAAGTCTTTTAAACTCAAACGGTATATCGTTTGGGATCATCGGTATCCTCGGAATGAGTACTTCCTCACCTTCGAATTTTCCTTTGAGTATCGTCGCGTAAATCACATTGTTTAGCAATTTACTTACTACCAAACGCGTACGCGTACCAAACGCGTCACAATACTCGCAAACAACGTCCATTGACCCAATGCAAACGCTAGGATGCAAGCAGTAATCAGTGCTGCAATCATATCGAAACGCTGCTCGATTCAAATCAGCACTTGATACATTTCTTCTTTTGCGTCGAAAATTATTTACTTCTTCATTTCTGTTATTCGCTCGACGATTTCGCATTGCCAACCGAGCCGTTTCACGTGCTGCCTCTCTTTGATCTTGTGATTGAGAAGCACGAAGTCGAGCCATACTAACGCGGAGCTCTTCACGGGCAATTCCTTGTGCTTCTTCAGTAATTTCATTTGCAATGTTTCGTATCCTTCTTGCATTACGGCTTTGTCGGGAAAGATTTGATCGTCTTGGTCGCGGCATTGTTTACGATTAGAGTCCGGGCAATGTAACGCGCGGATACAGATTTCCATAGCAAGCATGATTTGCTCGATAATATTTGCGTGGTGGCGTGTAAATGTTTGTTTGAAAATTAGGTTTGTGTACGAAAATTTTAAAACACGAATTCTGATTGGTTGAATTGGAATTTTCAACCAATCAGAATTCGAGTTTTTTAAAAAGTGTAAGAAATGTGTAACATTTTCCTTAACACGAACAGACCTAATAAACAAAAGTCGATCAGGCATCATGCACCGAAAAGAAACGTGAGAGAGAGAGAGATATTCCACTGTCGTTAGCGTTTTGTTATTTCATGTGAGATGCGTTTATGTTATACCACGATTTATAGTGACTTGACGGAAACGCGGTCGAACGGGATAAAAAGTATCCTATGTCCATCTCCTGATTATAAGCTACCTCTCCACTAATTTTCAGCCAAATCGGTTCATCCGTTCTTGAGTTATAAATAGTCTAACTAACACCACTTTCTTTTATAATTTAGATATAAATAAATCAAAGTTTCAATAACTGAACTGGTAGTTTCAGACCAAGCAGGAATTGTAATTCCTATAACATTTTTACTTAAAAGTAAAAATTTAAAAAATACCCCTTTTGTAAACTCAATCCGGGGACATACTGTATATTAAAATATTAAAATATTAAATAGAAGCGTATTAACGTTTTTGTTAGTTATCACTATTTCACATTACATTGCATTTATGCCAAAGATTACAGTAAAATAAAAATATATTAGTAATCAACAACAATTAACATTAATTATGATTTAACTTACTGACTTTTTAATAATCATTGACAGTAGGTATTTGCGTGCAATTAATACAAACTTGTTGTTTTAAAATAGGGACGTTCAATGTATTTTTTTTTACTCTTAATTATTCGATTACGACCTTATTATTGTGTCAGTTGTAGTTAACGAATGGTAATTACCGTTCACATATTCAAGTAAATTATGTTATTAATTTCGTAACAAACGTATGCTATTTAATGAAATTGAATATTTATATTTCCTCAAAATTTGACTATATTAGTTTATTAAGTTCGTGGCAAACTTATGCTATTTAATGAAATTGAATATTTATATTTCCTCAAAATTTGACTATATTAGTTTATTAAGTTCGTGGCAAACTTATGCTATTTAATGAAATTGAATATATATATTTCCTTAAAATTTAACTATATTAGGTTATTAGTTTTGTGGCAAACTTAGGCTATTTAATTAAATTGAATATTTATATTTCCTCAAAATTTAATATATTATGTTATTAATTTCGTAGCAAACTTATGGTGTTTAATGAAATTGAATATTTATAGTAGTAGTGACTGTATTTGTTAGGGATATTATCCCTAACTGGCTATCGACCAACGTGGGTCCTTCTGCCGTGTGATTTGTGTAAATGTGTGTATTGAGTTAGGGCTTGTTACTCTAGAAATTCGCCCCCGATCTCTAGAGCGCCGTTAATGAGCTCCCAACGGCGAATGGCACTAGTTTCTCAGTACAAATGTACTACCCCTGTACTGGGGCTCGAACCCAGGTCTTCGTGCATGCTAAGCAAGCATTCTAACCTGTCAGCCCAACTAGCGGTGAATATTTATATTTTCTTAAAATTTGACTATTTTCGGTTATCAATTTCGTAGCAAACTTACGCTATTTAATGGTTTTATTTAAATATATTTTAGGTATAATAAGCATTGCCCACTAAACATCTATTTCATCACAGAGTAAATTTCAAATTGAATATTTATATTTCCTTAAAATTTTACTGTATTAAATAATCATTAACACATTTATATTTATTGAGCCTAATTGTAAAGTGCTTTTATACAATAATAATTGCTTAAATAAATATTTGTAAGTTATTATATAATTATTTCAAATTAAATATTAATATTTCCCAAACTAATTAATGTAAGTATTAAATATGATTCACATATTTATATTTATTGTACAAATTATAAAAATGTTTTCATACAAAAATAATAACTTAATTAATTTTAATTAAAAAAAAACTTAATTGTTTCTGTCATTAAATATTAATATTATTTCATTCTATTATATTCTTGGCATTCAATGTAATTGGATTTAGGAAATACGTTTCTGAATTTCTGAAAATATCTCATATATATATATAAACAATCTTTATTGGGCTATCGACCCCATGGGGTCTTTTCGCCCTTAAATATAAAATATCTCATTATTATGTAAAGTTGTAAAGTTTAATAATAAATAACTATTATTATTTGGTCAATGTTGGAGACATCTACTTCATGATACAAGATGAAATTAAATAAAACAAACACTTTTCTTTGTTTATATCACACTGTTTATTAAAATTAGTGACTATAGTTTCAATCACGTTCTGATCATTATCAAACTTAAAGTGTCATCAAACTCTAAATTTGATAATTATCAGAACGAATAATTGAAACTATAGTCTTGAAAATCATTGTTATATAGACAAATAAAAGAGTTTGTTTTATTTAAATATATCAATTATTTTATCAAATTTTCAATGATTGCTTTCATATTTTCAATGAACTCTGCAAATTTTTTAATTATTACAATTAGAATTACAACGAAAACTGTCAATTATTCAAATTGTGAGTTCTTATTGACAGAATAATCATAATAATTAAAAATTTGGCAGTGATCAACATTTCTGCCAAAATTTAAATGATCAATAATAAATTTTTAATGATTGCGGTTAGCATTT
Source organism: Othius punctulatus (assembly GCA_951805005.1). NCBI lineage: Eukaryota > Metazoa > Arthropoda > Insecta > Coleoptera > Staphylinidae > Othius > Othius punctulatus. The sequence continues at coordinate 19,232 of OX638141.1, read as the reverse complement.
CAATAAAAAACTGTCACATTTGGATTAATTTTTGATGAAAAGCAATTAATTTAACCAAAATTTTAAATCTATTCATAACATTTCAATGATTGCTAGTAAGTTTTTTACAATTTGGGAATGTGTTTGAATAATTTTGTCATTATGTCAATAATTACTACAAAAATTTCTATTTTCTCATCAAAGTTTCGATTACACTTTTAAAATGCAATTATTCCATGAAAAAGTAAATTCTTTTTAACAAAATTTCAGTGTTTCTGTCCAAATTCTAATTATTCTATCAAATGTCAACGATTATTGCCAGATTTTCAATAATGACTTTCAAACTTTCTATCATTTCTCTCAAATTTTCAATGATACCAATTTTTTGATGATTATTCATACAGGTTCAATGAAAACCGTTGCATTTTCAATTATTTTCGTTAAAAAATTAATAATTTTTATCCAACTGTCAAAATTCTTATTACTCTATCAAATGTCAATGATTTCAATCAGATTTTCAATGATGACTATCAAATTTTCTGCCATTTCTGTAAAAATTTCATTGATGCCAATTTTTTTATGATTCCATTTAGAATCTCGATTAAAACGGTCGCATTTTCAATTATTTTTATTAAAAAATCAATTGTTTTAAACAAAATTTCGTTTGTTCGGTAGAAGTTTCAATGATAAGTATAAAATTTCCAACCATTTCTGAATTTTTTAAAATATTTTTTTCATTATATCAATGATTACTATCAAAATTTCAAATTACTTGCCAAATTTAATTATTCTGTAAAAAACTACACTGCTTCTGTCAAAATATTAATTATTGTCTCATAATTTCAATGATTTGCTTTCAAATTTTCAATGAACTCTGCAAAATTTTAGATTATTACGATTGGAATTACAACGAAAATGTCAATTATTCAAATTGTGAGTTTTTATTGACTGAATAATCATAATAATTAAAAATTTGGCAGTGATCATAATTTCTGTCAAAATTTAAATGATCAATAACAATTTTTTAATGATTTCGGTTAGCATTTCAATAAAAAAGTGTCACATTTTGATTAATTTTTGATGAAAACCAATTAATTTAACCAAAATTTTAAATCTATTCTTAACATTTCAATGATTGCTATTAAGTTTTTTATAATTTGTGAATTTGTTTGAATTATTTTGTCATTATGTCAATGATTACTACAAAAATTTCTATTTTCTCATCAAAGTTTCGATTGCACTTTTAAAATGCAATTATTCTGTGAAAAGGTCAATTCTTTTTATCAAAATTTCATTATTTCTGTCCAAATTCTAATTATTCTATCAAATGTCAACGATTATTGCCAGATTTTCAATAATGACTTTCAAATTTTCTATCATTTCTGTCAAATTTTCAATGATACTAATTGTTTGATGATTACTTGTACAGGTTCAAGGTAAGTTCAATTATTTACAGGTACACTTCAAAACGTCATAAATTTTTTTTAATGGAATGACATATTTTTTGTATGATGGGGCAATCGACAGAATAATTTTCTACAAAAAAGTGTATTACACACCTTTACTAACCGTAAGTCATGAAACTATATCACGTAAATAAATAATAATATATCTAACAATGTTTATATTAATGCAGACATGTTTCCCAAAATACCGATAACAATTTTATAAAATTGAGAGATATAAAACTCTCTATACGTTACTAATTTAAGTATTACTTAAAATTTATATCTTGTAGTCGTAAAAACCTCCTTGTTCCATAGAATCCGCTTAAATTTTCGCGCACTAACTAATTTTCGTGCCCTAATATTAATGGGCACCTTCATTTTTCACATCGTGTTATGCTAGTAGTCGGTTGACGTTAAAAGCCCCACGTAAAAGGCGGAAATTGATGAATTTATAATCAATTATCTCTAAGGGCTTTACGAAAATGCAGGACAATATTTCACTGCAGCTGTTAAGGGAATGCAAGTTTTAATCAGTTGACGGTTTACACTGAAACTTCTCCATTTACATTGTGAGGAAATGATCGTTTTTGTCAGTCATTAGTTACGACGTGATATTTCTATAAAGTGCATATGTATTAACAAATTCATAGCTACTAAAAGTAGCTATGATCTACGATGAATTTTTTTTAGGTATTGCAAGGTATTCACAAATTTAGACGATTAATGTACAAGTTTGACATTTGTAGCAATTTTTGACACTAAAAAAATGAAACAAAACAAAAGTAATTATACTTAATATACGTTTATAATTATATTTTTTCGTTTATATGTAAATCCAAACTTAAACTTAAAACTGCAATAAACTGCTGCATTTTCCTCTGCAGTTAAAGCTCTCTAAATGAACCTTATTGTGTTCATTGTGGTGGTTAGCAACTAAATGCTGAACGAGCTGAACCAAAGCGAAGGTCCTCTCTATGCTGTCATCGTTAATTTTGTATTGTGTCGGCAATGCAGAGATTTCATTATGAGTTTTTTTAATTAATTTATGAGAAATTTACCACCGCGCTGCTAATTCATATTTATGCCCAGTTTTCTTTCGGGACTCGCACATTTTAGGGCAGCTCCCGAGCAAATTCCAATTTTTACATCGCAGATTTTCCATTCAATCAAACGGGACGTGTAAATTATTTTAAATTTTCAATTACTTAAAATATCATAATAGTAATTCAAAATTTCGCAACCCAACGGAATCACTATATGAGGGGGTGAGAAGCCAAGGGCTCCAAGTCTTGAAATATCAGTACTGAAATATTAAGGTTCAAAGTTTTTTACTTGATAACATGTCGATAGCTTTAGTATTGAGAAAATGCTTGGATCTCTTTACCCCCAAGTACACTAGTATATCTAGTTTTCACATATGCACATTTTAAAGAAAATGTTACTTGAATCCCATGGCTTCTCACCCCCTCATATATGAAATGGTTGAAAATATAAATAAATTACTTTTATAAACAAGTAATTTCACTATCACAACTGTAATAACATGTATAAACATCTCTATTATAACACGTATAAATGTTTATTCACCTAATTGCCGCCGTTAATTACTTAAAACTAATCATTTAATTCGAATCTGAAATTTATTCCGCGGAATTGGAGACTAGGCGACACCTATCGACAACACCTCAAACTACTGCGCACTAATTTTTACATTTTAATTAAGCGTCCAATCAAAATTACCTCCAAATAAAATCGATGGCCCTCGTCCTTCTGAATCAGAATCTGTAGTTGTTTTTTGTACAGCTTTTAAAATAACCGAGAAAACTGGAAGAGAATAAACACCATTTTTCACCTTATTTTCTAAATTTCTCGAAAACTAATTTTTTTTTTCGGGGAACTTTTTGGACCCGAAATTTGCATTAACTTGACGAATAGAAAGGCGCAAAAAAAATTGTAAAAATTCGAAAGTTAATGTTTTTGTCACAAAATTTCTTAAGGTTAACCCTTTGCAATTTTTACGGAAATTTTGAGCAAATTTTTAGCCTGAGATAGCAGTTCGATATATTTGTGCCTCATGAGTCCGAATCTGCAAGAAAAAATTGATTCAGACGCTTAATAACGTCAGAAAAACATATTTTCGGTGGCGCATAATTTTACAAAATTTTCAAAAACGCTTTTCCGGGCAAAACCAAAGCATCAAATTGATAGATTTTTGCCTTCTGAATCCGAATCTGCAACTATTTTAGCTCTAAGTCACTTAATAACGCCAAAATATGCAAAATTAAAAAAGCGCACTGTTTTCGAACCTGGCACTATTGGGACCGGCACAGATAATTTAACATGATGAGATTATAGAGTACGGGCCGCTGAATCCGAATCTGCAATCAGTTTTACTTCAAGTTGTATATTAACTGAATAAACAGCAAAATTCGATTTTTTTCCAAATTTAGCGCCATCAAGCGGCAATTGGCTGAACTCGTTAGTCACGGTTTTCAAGCAATTTTTAAAACTACTTTAATCAAGTTCTGTAGTGTATAAAATCAAACCTAAGTGCCTCTGTATTCATACACAGTGCATAATTGTGGGTTTAGAAGCGAATTAAACGTATATTTCAACAAACAAATTCAAATTTGTTACGCTTGTTGCCCCTTACATTACTGCAACCAAACATACCCCTCGTGAAATGTGTTGCATACCATAGTTTCATAAGTTTAATCAATTACAAGTTTTAACTAATTAAAGACACCAACTAGGCGTTTCAACAACAATATTTTGAAGAAACCTCGACTACAGTTTAGTCGGCAGGTCTTACTGTTAATGCTATAATGGTTTATAATGGTTTCAAAACAGGCGAGTACCCAGTTATTGTAGGTTAAATTAACATTTTTACCAGTAATTCTAGAGTTAGTAGCAGTTATTTGCTGTCCACTCCTTGAGCAAAAGATGTGCACCAGTTTAAATAACTACCTACATTCATTATTGGTAAATGTATAATGTTGTGTTGATTTTCAATTTGAGCAACTTCTCCGGTGCAATGGTACGGACAATACCCTCCACATTGAAACCGGTTGCCCACTGAAAGAGGTGTTCTAATAACTTGAGTTTATTATACCTAGGGGCATTTATAACGATAGTGTTTATATTACATTCTCTGGCTTCTTTCAATTTAGATCGTCGATTAACTATAGTCCGTCCAATTTCAAGACGAAGTTAATATAAAAATCTACATGTGAACGACTACAATTTACAGGGTAAATTGTAGTTGATTCTATACAACACAGGTCCAACACTTAGTCTGGCTAGACCAGAGCCTGCAGCAAGATAATTCATATGCTTGCATAGAACTGTTCACGTGCCAATCACGCATGTAACACTGCTTATATACGCTACGGCTTTAAATTGGACAGAGTATAGTCTAGGTAAAACTTACTTCCAATTGACTTAGAGTACTTCTGCTCTAGACGAGATAATCTACGACGAGACGAGATATCTATCAATTATTATTTGTGTTACTATGAATGTGTTCATAATCGTCACATGAAGCCTTTCATTGCAGATCTTATTGCAATGAACGTATTCAACCTGCTTTCAAATCCACAACTTGGATTTTGTAGATTTGGAGGTTCACTATGCTGCTCCATATCTCGCCTAATACTATGTATGTTTTTAGCACCATTCAGTAGCACAATGTCCTGACGTAAGGATTGCATTGATCGGCCAGAGCCGGCTTCAGAATGCTGTTTTCCAAACAGGCGAAGAGTTCATAAAACTGTCACCGCATTCACAACCCCAGACAAAAGAAACTGCAAGGTAAAACGGTTCATTACAGTATTATTAAGTTTTTCCTGCTATTTTCTGTATTTAAATCAAGTGAATAATTAATGTTGGTGTTAATATTATTCCCCGCAGGAAACTACTTAAGAATAATTAAGTCTTTGAGTTGATTATATAATTAAAATTTCCACAGTAGCATTGAGTTAAGCGCTACTTCTCTTCAATACCCTCATGATATAGATGATCAGGTCGTATAAATTTGTCTATATGTCAGTCAATCATGGAAGATCATTTTGAAAAAGTAGAGAAAATTTACTATTACCTATTTACCTATTTACTGTTGCTATTAAGTCATGAGTATTAAACATAAACGAGCCTTTTAAACTTAATTTTGTAATTTGTTACCTGAGCTAATCTTGTTTTACTTTTAGGGCATTAATGTTTGCTCATTAAGAAACTCGATGTTCTGGGATGATTATGAATTACTATGTTGCGATGTTGCTTCAGGAAAATGCTCCATTAAGGAAGATGTTACTGGTTATACTATATACAATGGATACGCTTATCTTGATGGGGTGACAGCTTTTTTGAACTACAGTTGTTTTAAATTTCAGCTTATGAGCAATATCATGTAATTTCAAAATGTATTTGTTTCTTAACTGTTAATGTCATCACTGCTATTTTGTATACATATAGAGCTGATGTAGGCTAGTTGTTGGAAATGCTAACCGTTTGTTGCTTGCTCATTTAGTTTTCGAACTACAGTTATATTAAATTTCAGCTTATGAGATATATCATGTAATTTAAAAATGTATTTGTTTCTTAAGAGTTAATGTCATCGCTGCTATTTTGTATACATATAGAGCTGATGTAGGCTAGTTGTTGGAAATGCAAACCGTTTGTTGATTGCTCATTTAGTTTTCGAACTACAGTTATTTTAAATTTCAGCTTATGAGATATATCATGTAATTTAAAAATGTATTTGTTTCTTAACCGTTAATGTCATCGCTGCTATTTTGTATACATATAGAGCTGATGTAGGCTAGTTGTTGGAAATGCAAACCGTTTGTTGATTGCTCATTTAGTTTTCGAACCGCAGTTGTTTTAAATTTCAGCTTATGCGCAATATCATGTAATTTCAAAATGTATTTGTTTCTTAACTGTTAATGTCATCACTGCTATTTTGTATACATATAGAGCTGATGTAGGCTAGTTGTTGGAAATGCAAACCGTTTGTTGATTGCTCATTTAGTTTTCGAACCACAGTTGTTTTAAAATTCAGCTTATGAGCAATATCATGTAATTTAAAAATGTATTTGTTTCTTAACCATTAATATCATCGCTGCTATTTTGTATACATATAGAGCTGATGTAGGCTAGTTGTTGGAAATGCTAACCGTTTGTTGCTTGCTCATTTAGTTTTCGAACTACAGTTATATTAAATTTCAGCTTATGAGATATATCATGTAATTTAAAAATGTATTTGTTTCTTAAGAGTTAATGTCATCGCTGCTATTTTGTATACATATAGAGCTGATGTAGGCTAGTTGTTGGAAATGCAAACCGTTTGTTGATTGCTCATTTAGTTTTCGAACTACAGTTATTTTAAATTTCAGCTTATGAGATATATCATGTAATTTAAAAATGTATTTGTTTCTTAACCGTTAATGTCATCGCTGCTATTTTGTATACATATAGAGCTGATGTAGGCTAGTAGTTGGAAATGCAAACGTTTGTTGATTGCTCATTTAGTCTTCGAACCACAGTTGTTTTAAATTTCAGTTAATGAGCAATATCATGTAATTTCAAATTTTATTTGTTTCTTAACCATGAATATTACCTCAGCATTCTTTATATGCATGTAGAGGAAATGAATTACTGGAAATGCAAACCATTTGTTGCTAACTTATTCAGTTTTCGAGTGACAAATTAAGGCATTTGTGTAAAATAAAATTCAAACTAACAAGAAAAAGATTCCAACCCAGCCTGCCTACGAGGATTAATGTATGCGTGTGTACAAGGAGACACAAAACAGTGTTTCGAGCCTCACACACTGGCATAAATGAACAACATGTGTATGGACGCCTGCAGGAATAGCAGCCCACGCTGCTGGGGGTTCGGGAAGCGCTGCGTCTACCGCTCCAGCCTGAGGTACTTCTCCGTCATGAAATAGCTAGCATGGCTGAAAACATGAAAGCAATTAATGTAGGTAGTCATTTTAACTACTGTTGAACTTCTTTTGCTCAAGGAGTAGACAGCAAATAACTGCTACTGACTCTAGAATTACTAGTAAAAGTGATCATTTAACCTACAATAACAGGGTACTTGCCTGTTTTGAAACAATTATAACACTAACAGCAAGATCTGCCGACTAAAGTGTAGTTGAGGTTTTTCAAAATATTCTTGTTGAATCGCCTAGTTGGTGTCTTTAATTAGTTTAAACATGTAATTGATTAAATTTATAAAACTATGGTATGCAACACATTTCATAAGAGGTATGTTTGGTTGCAGTAATGTAAGGGGCACTAAGCTTAAAGTTTCGGTGTCATCCGATAGATGTCTATTTTATTTGAATTTATTTTGTTGAAATATACGTTTAATTCGCTTTTATACACACAATTATGCACTGTGTATGAGTGCAGAGGCACTTATCTTTGATTTTGTACACTACAGAACTTGATCTAAGTAGTTTTTATAGAGCAATTCTATAAAACTTGTGAAACTTTACCAAGTGTTTTCTTTATTAACCTAATCAAAATGTTTCACCAAGAAGTAACCACTTCCTCGTACAATTTAAATAATCTAGATATATGTATTATTGGTAAACAATAACTTAAATAGAAATTAGAGGGTTATTTAGTTCGTGTAGTATAAAAGAAATAGCTGGAAGATGGTTCAAATTAATACTACAGTTTATATATACTTTACCTATTCTATATCCAACTCATGCAACATAATACGGAAATCTTCTAGCTCGAGAGGCAGCAAAAGTGGTTTAACCGTTTAAGAGTACATAAGAAGTGTGCGCATTGGAAGTGTAAATACTTCCATGTAATCCGATCCAAGATCTGGAAAGTTCCATCGTAAATCGATAATTCAGGAACGCAGCGAATTCCATATTCTGCATGACTGCGATACAAGCTAGTTACTTACATGTATTTTCCGCAGGTTGCGTCCTGCAACATAAAAGCTTGCACGAGTTTTGATCCTCGATTTATTTGAAGATCACGTCTTTCTCGTCTGATGTATTTCCTATGTAAATTGCGTGTGTTTTGCAGACTTAGATGTGGTTTATTGGTGGCATACTCGTCTGCAGTTCGCCATTTATAATGTAAAGTACACACAAAGTTTCCATATGTTTCTATAAATTTGTGGAAACTACATGTTTGAACAGCATCTAGTAGTCATGTAAATCGTTATTACATAAGTAACTTTATTATTTTATAAATAAATCGTTTATAAATGACGTCAAATTCCTTTTATATAATATCAATAAACTGTACTAATTGTCTTCGTTTTAATGAAAATAATTTAATTGCAGACTTGAATTACGTAAGCTGTTTTGCAATGTTAGTAAAATATACAATACAATTATTTGAAAATGTATACGAATGTACAATTATATCATCGAACACTTTTAATTGTCTTTAAAGGGTTATATAATAGATTACAAAATAATCAGGTGTATTGCGTATTAAAAAAACGTGAATATAATCAGCCTGACGAGAGCTGATAATTGTAATTTTTCTGTCGATTGCCTCGTCATACAAAAAATATGTCATTTTATAAAAAAAAAAAAGAATTATGACATTTTGAAATGTACCTGTAAATAATTGTACTTATGAAATAGTACACATAAAATATAAACACATGCGATTTTTGCTAATGATAGAGCCAAGTCTCTATCTCATTCATAAGAGAAATTATGAGTAAGAGAAATATGTACATAAGTGTGCTTTATTTACATTTTTATTAAAGTTAATAAATTTCGACCACCTAATTTTTCAATCTCGCTTATTCTGAGGATAGGATGTTAAAAGACACATTAAGTTATACATGTTGTGTGATTTTTGGACTATTTGAACGACTAAAAAGAGAAATTTCCAGATAAGTGTGCTTTATATACATTTTTGTTAAGCTTATTAAATTTCACCTACATTTTCACAATCATACTTTCGAAACAAACAAATATACTAAACTGTTACACAATACAGACAAAGGCTTAAAACAAATCATATTAGAAGATTTTGAAACAATTAATCTCGGCGTTCTCACTCTCGGCCCTTTTAAGGCCCTCTGGTGGCAGCTGCCAAAAACTTCGACACATCAAAAGTTAGCTAATTTTTCGCTCTATTTTTTGGTCCAAGTTTCAACTTTACCGGACTCATAATGGCCGAGATATCGGCGTTCTCACTCTCGGCCCTTTTGGGGCCCTCTGGTGGCAGCTGCCTAAAACTTCGACACATCAAAAGTTAGCTAATTTTTCGCTCTATTTTTTGGTCCAAGATTCAACTTTACCGGACTCATAATGGCCGAGATATCGGCGTTCTCACTCTCGGCCCTTTTGGGGCCCTCTGGTGGCAGCTGCCAAAAACTTCGACACATCAAAAGTTAGCTAATTTTTCGCTCTATTTTTTGGTCCAAGTTTCAACTTTACCGGACTCATAATGGCCGAGATATCGGCGTTCTCACTCTCGGCCCTTTTGGGGCCCTCTGGTGGCAGCTGCCAAAAACTTCGACACATCAAAAGTTAGCTAATTTTTCGCTCTATTTTTTGGTCCAAGTTTCAACTTTACCGGACTCATAATGGCCGAGATATCGGCGTTCTCACTCTCGGCCCTTTTGGGGCCCTCTGGTGGCAGCTGCCAAAAACTTCGACACATCAAAAGTTAGCTAATTTTTCGCTCTATTTTTTGGTCCAAGATTCAACTTTACCGGACTCATAATGGCCGAGATATCGGCGTTCTCACTCTCGGCCCTTTTGGGGCCCTCTGGTGGCAGCTGCCAAAAACTTCGACACATCAAAAGTTAGCTAATTTTTCGCTCTATTTTTTGGTCCAAGTTTCAACTTTACCGGACTCATAATGGCCGAGATATCGGCGTTCTCACTCTCGGCCCTTTTGGGGCCCTCTGGTGGCAGCTGCCAAAAACTTCGACACATCAAAAGTTAGCTAATTTTTCGCTCTATTTTTTGGTCCAAGTTTCAACTTTACCGGACTCATAATGGCCGAGATATCGGCGTTCTCACTCTCGGCCCTTTTGGGGCCCTCTGGTGGCAGCTGCCAAAAACTTCGACACATCAAAAGTTAGCTAATTTTTCGCTCTATTTTTTGGTCCAAGTTTCAACTTTACCGGACTCATAATGGCCGAGATATCGGCGTTCTCACTCTCGGCCCTTTTGGGGCCCTCTGGTGGCAGCTGCCAAAAACTTCGACACATCAAAAGTTAGCTAATTTTTCGCTCTATTTTTTGGTCCAAGTTTCAACTTTACCGGACTCATAATGGCCGAGATATCGGCGTTCTCACTCTCGGCCCTTTTGGGGCCCTCTGGTGGCAGCTGCCAAAAACTTCGACACATCAAAAGTTAGCTAATTTTTCGCTCTATTTTTTGGTCCAAGTTTCAACTTTACCGGACTCATAATGGCCGAGATATCGGCGTTCTCACTCTCGGCCCTTTTGGGGCCCTCTGGTGGCAGCTGCCAAAAACTTCGACACATCAAAAGTTAGCTAATTTTTCGCTCTATTTTTTGGTCCAAGTTTCAACTTTACCGGACTCATAATAGCCGAGATATCGGCGTTCTCACTCTCGGCCCTTTTGGGGCCCTCTGGTGGCAGCTGCCAAAAACTTCGACACATCAAAAGTTAGCTAATTTTTCGCTCTATTTTTTGGTCCAAGTTTCAACTTTACCGGACTCATAATAGCCGAGATATCGGCGTTCTCACTCTCGGCCCTTTTGGGGCCCTCTGGTGGCAGCTGCCAAAAACTTCGACACATCAAAAGTTAGCTAATTTTTCGCTCTATTTTTTGGTCCAAGTTTCAACTTTACCGGACTCATAATAGCCGAGATATCGGCGTTCTCACTCTCGGCCCTTTTGGGGCCCTCTGGTGGCAGCTGCCAAAAACTTCGACACATCAAAAGTTAGCTAATTTTTCGCTCTATTTTTTGGTCCAAGTTTCAACTTTACCGGACTCATAATAGCCGAGATATCGGCGTTCTCACTCTCGGCCCTTTTGGGGCCCTCTGGTGGCAGCTGCCAAAAACTTCGACACATCAAAAGTTAGCTAATTTTTCGCTCTATTTTTTGGTCCAAGTTTCAACTTTACCGGACTCATAATAGCCGAGATATCGGCGTTCTCACTCTCGGCCCTTTTGGGGCCCTCTGGTGGCAGCTGCCAAAAACTTCGACACATCAAAAGTTAGCTAATTTTTCGCTCTATTTTTTGGTCCAAGTTTCAACTTTACCGGACTCATAATAGCCGAGATATCGGCGTTCTCACTCTCGGCCCTTTTGGGGCCCTCTGGTGGCAGCTGCCAAAAACTTCGACACATCAAAAGTTAGCTAATTTTTCGCTCTATTTTTTGGTCCAAGTTTCAACTTTACCGGACTCATAATAGCCGAGATATCGGCGTTCTCACTCTCGGCCCTTTTGGGGCCCTCTGGTGGCAGCTGCCAAAAACTTCGACACATCAAAAGTTAGCTAATTTTTCGCTCTATTTTTTGGTCCAAGTTTCAACTTTACCGGACTCATAATAGCCGAGATATCGGCGTTCTCACTCTCGGCCCTTTTGGGGCCCTCTGGTGGCAGCTGCCAAAAACTTCGACACATCAAAAGTTAGCTAATTTTTCGCTCTATTTTTTGGTCCAAGTTTCAACCTTACCGGACTCATAATAGCCGAGATATCGGCGTTCTCACTCTCGGCCCTTTTGGGGCCCTCTGGTGGCAGCTGCCAAAAACTTCGACACATCAAAAGTTAGCTAATTTTTCGCTCTATTTTTTGGTCCAAGTTTCAACCTTACCGGACTCATAATAGCCGAGATATCGGCGTTCTCACTCTCGGCCCTTTTGGGGCCCTCTGGTGGCAGCTGCCAAAAACTTCGACACATCAAAAGTTAGCTAATTTTTCGCTCTATTTTTTGGTCCAAGTTTCAACCTTACCGGACTCATAATAGCCGAGATATCGGCGTTCTCACTCTCGGCCCTTTTGGGGCCCTCTGGTGGCAGCTGCCAAAAACTTCGACACATCAAAAGTTAGCTAATTTTTCGCTCTATTTTTTGGTCCAAGTTTCAACCTTACCGGACTCATAATAGCCGAGATATCGGCGTTCTCACTCTCGGCCCTTTTGGGGCCCTCTGGTGGCAGCTGCCAAAAACTTCGACACATCAAAAGTTAGCTAATTTTTCGCTCTATTTTTTGGTCCAAGTTTCAACCTTACCGGACTCATAATAGCCGAGATATCGGCGTTCTCACTCTCGGCCCTTTTGGGGCCCTCTGGTGGCAGCTGCCAAAAACTTCGACACATCAAAAGTTAGCTAATTTTTCGCTCTATTTTTTGGTCCAAGTTTCAACCTTACCGGACTCATAATAGCCGAGATATCGGCGTTCTCACTCTCGGCCCTTTTGGGGCCCTCTGGTGGCAGCTGCCAAAAACTTCGACACATCAAAAGTTAGCTAATTTTTCGCTCTATTTTTTGGTCCAAGTTTCAACCTTACCGGACTCATAATAGCCGAGATATCGGCGTTCTCACTCTCGGCCCTTTTGGGGCCCTCTGGTGGCAGCTGCCAAAAACTTCGACACATCAAAAGTTAGCTAATTTTTCGCTCTATTTTTTGGTCCAAGTTTCAACCTTACCGGACTCATAATAGCCGAGATATCGGCGTTCTCACTCTCGGCCCTTTTGGGGCCCTCTGGTGGCAGCTGCCAAAAACTTCGACACACCAAAAGTTAGCTAATTTTTCGCTCTATTTTTTGGTCCAAGTTTCAACCTTACCGGACTCATAATAGCCGAGATATCGGCGTTCTCACTCTCGGCCCTTTTGGGGCCCTCTGGTGGCAGCTGCCAAAAACTTCGACACATCAAAAGTTAGCTAATTTTTCGCTCTATTTTTTGGTCCAAGTTTCAACCTTACCGGACTCATAATAGCCGAGATATCGGCGTTCTCACTCTCGGCCCTTTTGGGGCCCTCTGGTGGCAGCTGCCAAAAACTTCGACACATCAAAAGTTAGCTAATTTTTCGCTCTATTTTTTGGTCCAAGTTTCAACCTTACCGGACTCATAATAGCCGAGATATCGGCGTTCTCACTCTCGGCCCTTTTGGGGCCCTCTGGTGGCAGCTGCCAAAAACTTCGACACATCAAAAGTTAGCTAATTTTTCGCTCTATTTTTTGGTCCAAGTTTCAACTTTACCGGACTCATAATAGCCGAGATATCGGCGTTCTCACTCTCGGCCCTTTTGGGGCCCTCTGGTGGCAGCTGCCAAAAACTTCGACACATCAAAAGTTAGCTAATTTTTCGCTCTATTTTTTGGTCCAAGTTTCAACTTTACCGGACTCATAATAGCCGAGATATCGGCGTTCTCACTCTCGGCCCTTTTGGGGCCCTCTGGTGGCAGCTGCCAAAAACTTCGACACATCAAAAGTTAGCTAATTTTTCGCTCTATTTTTTGGTCCAAGTTTCAACTTTACCGGACTCATAATAGCCGAGATATCGGCGTTCTCACTCTCGGCCCTTTTGGGGCCCTCTGGTGGCAGCTGCCAAAAACTTCGACACATCAAAAGTTAGCTAATTTTTCGCTCTATTTTTTGGTCCAAGTTTCAACTTTACCGGACTCATAATAGCCGAGATATCGGCGTTCTCACTCTCGGCCCTTTTGGGGCCCTCTGGTGGCAGCTGCCAAAAACTTCGACACATCAAAAGTTAGCTAATTTTTCGCTCTATTTTTTGGTCCAAGTTTCAACTTTACCGGACTCATAATAGCCGAGATATCGGCGTTCTCACTCTCGGCCCTTTTGGGGCCCTCTGGTGGCAGCTGCCAAAAACTTCGACACATCAAAAGTTAGCTAATTTTTCGCTCTATTTTTTGGTCCAAGTTTCAACTTTACCGGACTCATAATAGCCGAGATATCGGCGTTCTCACTCTCGGCCCTTTTGGGGCCCTCTGGTGGCAGCTGCCAAAAACTTCGACACATCAAAAGTTAGCTAATTTTTCGCTCTATTTTTTGGTCCAAGTTTCAACTTTACCGGACTCATAATAGCCGAGATATCGGCGTTCTCACTCTCGGCCCTTTTGGGGCCCTCTGGTGGCAGCTGCCAAAAACTTCGACACATCAAAAGTTAGCTAATTTTTCGCTCTATTTTTTGGTCCAAGTTTCAACCTTACCGGACTCATAATAGCCGAGATATCGGCGTTCTCACTCTCGGCCCTTTTGGGGCCCTCTGGTGGCAGCTGCCAAAAACTTCGACACATCAAAAGTTAGCTAATTTTTCGCTCTATTTTTTGGTCCAAGTTTCAACCTTACCGGACTCATAATAGCCGAGATATCGGCGTTCTCACTCTCGGCCCTTTTGGGGCCCTCTGGTGGCAGCTGCCAAAAACTTCGACACATCAAAAGTTAGCTAATTTTTCGCTCTATTTTTTGGTCCAAGTTTCAACCTTACCGGACTCATAATAGCCGAGATATCGGCGTTCTCACTCTCGGCCCTTTTGGGGCCCTCTGGTGGCAGCTGCCAAAAACTTCGACACATCAAAAGTTAGCTAATTTTTCGCTCTATTTTTTGGTCCAAGTTTCAACCTTACCGGACTCATAATAGCCGAGATATCGGCGTTCTCACTCTCGGCCCTTTTGGGGCCCTCTGGTGGCAGCTGCCAAAAACTTCGACACATCAAAAGTTAGCTAATTTTTCGCTCTATTTTTTGGTCCAAGTTTCAACCTTACCGGACTCATAATAGCCGAGATATCGGCGTTCTCACTCTCGGCCCTTTTGGGGCCCTCTGGTGGCAGCTGCCAAAAACTTCGACACATCAAAAGTTAGCTAATTTTTCGCTCTATTTTTTGGTCCAAGTTTCAACCTTACCGGACTCATAATAGCCGAGATATCGGCGTTCTCACTCTCGGCCCTTTTGGGGCCCTCTGGTGGCAGCTGCCAAAAACTTCGACACATCAAAAGTTAGCTAATTTTTCGCTCTATTTTTTGGTCCAAGTTTCAACCTTACCGGACTCATAATAGCCGAGATATCGGCGTTCTCACTCTCGGCCCTTTTGGGGCCCTCTGGTGGCAGCTGCCAAAAACTTCGACACATCAAAAGTTAGCTAATTTTTCGCTCTATTTTTTGGTCCAAGTTTCAACCTTACCGGACTCATAATAGCCGAGATATCGGCGTTCTCACTCTCGGCCCTTTTGGGGCCCTCTGGTGGCAGCTGCCAAAAACTTCGACACATCAAAAGTTAGCTAATTTTTCGCTCTATTTTTTGGTCCAAGTTTCAACCTTACCGGACTCATAATAGCCGAGATATCGGCGTTCTCACTCTCGGCCCTTTTGGGGCCCTCTGGTGGCAGCTGCCAAAAACTTCGACACATCAAAAGTTAGCTAATTTTTCGCTCTATTTTTTGGTCCAAGTTTCAACTTTACCGGACTCATAATAGCCGAGATATCGGCGTTCTCACTCTCGGCCCTTTTGGGGCCCTCTGGTGGCAGCTGCCAAAAACTTCGACACATCAAAAGTTAGCTAATTTTTCGCTCTATTTTTTGGTCCAAGTTTCAACTTTACCGGACTCATAATAGCCGAGATATCGGCGTTCTCACTCTCGGCCCTTTTGGGCCCTCTGGTGGCAGCTGCCAAAAACTTCGACACATCAAAAGTTAGCTAATTTTTCGCTCTATTTTTTGGTCCAAGTTTCAACTTTACCGGACTCATAATAGCCGAGATATCGGCGTTCTCACTCTCGGCCCTTTTGGGGCCCTCTGGTGGCAGCTGCCAAAAACTTCGACACATCAAAAGTTAGCTAATTTTTCGCTCTATTTTTTGGTCCAAGTTTCAACTTTACCGGACTCATAATAGCCGAGATATCGGCGTTCTCACTCTCGGCCCTTTTGGGGCCCTCTGGTGGCAGCTGCCAAAAACTTCGACACATCAAAAGTTAGCTAATTTTTCGCTCTATTTTTTGGTCCAAGTTTCAACTTTACCGGACTCATAATAGCCGAGATATCGGCGTTCTCACTCTCGGCCCTTTTGGGGCCCTCTGGTGGCAGCTGCCAAAAACTTCGACACATCAAAAGTTAGCTAATTTTTCGCTCTATTTTTTGGTCCAAGTTTCAACTTTACCGGACTCATAATAGCCGAGATATCGGCGTTCTCACTCTCGGCCCTTTTGGGGCCCTCTGGTGGCAGCTGCCAAAAACTTCGACACATCAAAAGTTAGCTAATTTTTCGCTCTATTTTTTGGTCCAAGTTTCAACTTTACCGGACTCATAATAGCCGAGATATCGGCGTTCTCACTCTCGGCCCTTTTGGGGCCCTCTGGTGGCAGCTGCCAAAAACTTCGACACATCAAAAGTTAGCTAATTTTTCGCTCTATTTTTTGGTCCAAGTTTCAACTTTACCGGACTCATAATAGCCGAGATATCGGCGTTCTCACTCTCGGCCCTTTTGGGGCCCTCTGGTGGCAGCTGCCAAAAACTTCGACACATCAAAAGTTAGCTAATTTTTCGCTCTATTTTTTGGTCCAAGTTTCAACTTTACCGGACTCATAATAGCCGAGATATCGGCGTTCTCACTCTCGGCCCTTTTGGGGCCCTCTGGTGGCAGCTGCCAAAAACTTCGACACATCAAAAGTTAGCTAATTTTTCGCTCTATTTTTTGGTCCAAGTTTCAACTTTACCGGACTCATAATAGCCGAGATATCGGCGTTCTCACTCTCGGCCCTTTTGGGGCCCTCTGGTGGCAGCTGCCAAAAACTTCGACACATCAAAAGTTAGCTAATTTTTCGCTCTATTTTTTGGTCCAAGTTTCAACTTTACCGGACTCATAATAGCCGAGATATCGGCGTTCTCACTCTCGGCCCTTTTGGGGCCCTCTGGTGGCAGCTGCCAAAAACTTCGACACATCAAAAGTTAGCTAATTTTTCGCTCTATTTTTTGGTCCAAGTTTCAACTTTACCGGACTCATAATAGCCGAGATATCGGCGTTCTCACTCTCGGCCCTTTTGGGGCCCTCTGGTGGCAGCTGCCAAAAACTTCGACACATCAAAAGTTAGCTAATTTTTCGCTCTATTTTTTGGTCCAAGTTTCAACTTTACCGGACTCATAATAGCCGAGATATCGGCGTTCTCACTCTCGGCCCTTTTGGGGCCCTCTGGTGGCAGCTGCCAAAAACTTCGACACATCAAAAGTTAGCTAATTTTTCGCTCTATTTTTTGGTCCAAGTTTCAACTTTACCGGACTCATAATAGCCGAGATATCGGCGTTCTCACTCTCGGCCCTTTTGGGGCCCTCTGGTGGCAGCTGCCAAAAACTTCGACACATCAAAAGTTAGCTAATTTTTCGCTCTATTTTTTGGTCCAAGTTTCAACTTTACCGGACTCATAATAGCCGAGATATCGGCGTTCTCACTCTCGGCCCTTTTGGGGCCCTCTGGTGGCAGCTGCCAAAAACTTCGACACATCAAAAGTTAGCTAATTTTTCGCTCTATTTTTTGGTCCAAGTTTCAACTTTACCGGACTCATAATAGCCGAGATATCGGCGTTCTCACTCTCGGCCCTTTTGGGGCCCTCTGGTGGCAGCTGCCAAAAACTTCGACACATCAAAAGTTAGCTAATTTTTCGCTCTATTTTTTGGTCCAAGTTTCAACTTTACCGGACTCATAATAGCCGAGATATCGGCGTTCTCACTCTCGGCCCTTTTGGGGCCCTCTGGTGGCAGCTGCCAAAAACTTCGACACATCAAAAGTTAGCTAATTTTTCGCTCTATTTTTTGGTCCAAGTTTCAACTTTACCGGACTCATAATAGCCGAGATATCGGCGTTCTCACTCTCGGCCCTTTTGGGGCCCTCTGGTGGCAGCTGCCAAAAACTTCGACACATCAAAAGTTAGCTAATTTTTCGCTCTATTTTTTGGTCCAAGTTTCAACTTTACCGGACTCATAATAGCCGAGATATCGGCGTTCTCACTCTCGGCCCTTTTGGGGCCCTCTGGTGGCAGCTGCCAAAAACTTCGACACATCAAAAGTTAGCTAATTTTTCGCTCTATTTTTTGGTCCAAGTTTCAACTTTACCGGACTCATAATAGCCGAGATATCGGCGTTCTCACTCTCGGCCCTTTTGGGGCCCTCTGGTGGCAGCTGCCAAAAACTTCGACACATCAAAAGTTAGCTAATTTTTCGCTCTATTTTTTGGTCCAAGTTTCAACTTTACCGGACTCATAATAGCCGAGATATCGGCGTTCTCACTCTCGGCCCTTTTGGGGCCCTCTGGTGGCAGCTGCCAAAAACTTCGACACATCAAAAGTTAGCTAATTTTTCGCTCTATTTTTTGGTCCAAGTTTCAACTTTACCGGACTCATAATAGCCGAGATATCGGCGTTCTCACTCTCGGCCCTTTTGGGGCCCTCTGGTGGCAGCTGCCAAAAACTTCGACACATCAAAAGTTAGCTAATTTTTCGCTCTATTTTTTGGTCCAAGTTTCAACTTTACCGGACTCATAATAGCCGAGATATCGGCGTTCTCACTCTCGGCCCTTTTGGGGCCCTCTGGTGGCAGCTGCCAAAAACTTCGACACATCAAAAGTTAGCTAATTTTTCGCTCTATTTTTTGGTCCAAGTTTCAACTTTACCGGACTCATAATAGCCGAGATATCGGCGTTCTCACTCTCGGCCCTTTTGGGGCCCTCTGGTGGCAGCTGCCAAAAACTTCGACACATCAAAAGTTAGCTAATTTTTCGCTCTATTTTTTGGTCCAAGTTTCAACTTTACCGGACTCATAATAGCCGAGATATCGGCGTTCTCACTCTCGGCCCTTTTGGGGCCCTCTGGTG